>BMAU01015256.1:1200000-1606061 GCA_019973935.1 Trichonephila clavipes | reverse complement strand
GTGTGCGTGTAGTTTGTATGCTTCATTATATGTAGAGAGCTTATCCTTCTTAGTAACTACTTTTTACGTTTAATTGGTGACGGTGGTACATTTTCTTTTATATGTACAAACACTTTTTTTGTGTATGCTTACACAGAGTGCTATGTTTTGCTTACCGAATCACATCGTTTATTAATCTGAATTTGAAGTCACCATTTCGTCGAACACAGAATCTTCGTGATTCAAAACACAGGGCTATACTACTTCATAAAATACATTATCATCCCTAAAACACCATCATATCATTTTTGTAAAATAATACGTTAATTTTACAAAAGAATCTTTCCAAGATATTTTGTCAATTTCGAAAAGTGATTTTTTGTCTTATGTATAATACGTTAAAATAGTTTTTCTCAGCTGACAAGCACATTAAAAAATTGGTAATTAATCAATGCTATATATTAAAAGTATAAATTTTACATTGAATAAAAAATTAATTATTTTCTTTGAAGGAGTCAAAAGTGATATGCGTGCAAAGACATGGTGAATTAAGGAAACTCTGTTTCCTATTCTAAAATCTTGTGTCAAACATTTTTATAAAATCGTAGATATTAGGGTTATAATTAAAATTTTTTTTTGAAAATATAATGTCAAAGGAAATATTTTTCTGTGTGGATAATTTAGATGTGATAATACCTTTTACATAGAAGGGGTAGAAGATTAATATCTTTCCACTTCTTTTCTATGTTAATATTGAAGCATTACGGTTAGAAAAAGCATATTCACATTGATTAACTGGAAGAAACATTGACAATTTCTTTATAAAAGTGCTATTTTCACGATTTTATTGCATTGTAATTTGCACGCAGTTTTTTAGATTGTTGAAAGATCTCATCTTGAACGATCTTTTATCAATTTTGTCTTTATCAGTGGTAAAATGTGGATAAATCTTTTCTAATAAAGCGTTATCTGTTCTGGAGAAATTAATCAAATACTTGATTAAATAAACAAAGATATACGAGGGCTTTTCAGAAAGTATCGAGACTGAATTTATTCTATTTATTCCAGAAAACCCCTAGCGGAGGGACTGTGCGCATCATGCGCGCGCATATTTCACATTGTCTCACAAAAACCGGTAGGTCTGTACAGTGCGCCGTTCAGTCTCACACTGACTTCTTTCACGTAGGGTGTTTCGGTGCGTTCGTCGAAAAAAGAAAATGTGTGAAAACACGGATCAGGGAATCTGTATCAAGTTTTGCTTTAAGCTCGATAAAAAGGGCACCGAAACCTACGACATGATGAAAACAGCATTTGGAGAGGAGGCGATGAGTCATGCTCGGGTTTTCGAGTGGCTCCGGCGATTCAAGGAGGGTGGTCAATCAGTAAACAGTGATCCCCGTTCGGGACGCCCGTCCCCCTCCCGCAATGGGACAAGATTGCACAAGTGAAGGCTGTGTTGCACTCTGATCGTTGTTTAACAGTCCGAGAAATTGCCCAGGAGTGTCACATTTCCGTAGGATCATGTGATGAAATTTTGAGAAAGGACCTGAACATGCGCCGAATGTCTGCAAAGTTTGTGCCACGTCTCCTCACTGAGGATCAGCAATTCCAACGACTGGTAACATCATCGGATTTGTTTCAAAGTGAAAGCGACGATCTGGAGTTTATGAAGCTCATCATCACTGGGGATGAGTCGCGAGTTTACGGATATGATCCCACAACAAAGCAGCAGTCGTCACACTGGAAAACCCCGGTTCTCCTCGGTCAAAGAAAACACGACAGGTGCGATCAAAGATCAAAGTCATGTTGATTGTGTTTTTCGATGCAGTTGGAATTGTTCATCAAGAGAACACTCCTCAGGGCCAGACAGTGAACAAGGAATTCTATTTGGACGTCATGAGGAGATTAAGAGAGGCTGTTCACAGAACACGACCGGTGTTGTGGCCGTCCTCTCGCTGGATGCTTCATCATGCCGGAGCTCCAGCGCACATCAAATCTTGTGCAGCCGTTCCTGGCAAAACACGGAACAATCCAAGTAGCACATCCTCTCTACCTGCCGGATATGTCACCTCCCGATTTTTTCCCTCTATCCCAAGATCAAGAACACCCTTAAAAAGGACACCGGTTTCAGGACATTGAAACCATAAAACAGAATTCGACACAGCAGCTTTAGGCCATCTCAAAGCCTGAGTTCCAGAAATGTTTCGATGACTTGAAACATCGTTGGGCCAAGTGTGTTACTGCCAATGGAGCATATTTTCGAAGGAGATTGACTCCAAAACCTGTTTATGTGTTTAAAACCTGTTTATGTTTTTGGCATAATAAATTCAGTCTCGATACTTTCTGAACAGCTCTCGTATATTTGATTAAGCTCGAATGTTGCATGGATGGGCGAAAAAAAAAAAACACTAAACACTTTTTGCAAAACTTTCATTTCAATAGTAATGGTAAATACTTTTAAAAGAAATTAATTAAACTTTAAACGACATAAATTTTATTCTATTGTCAAATCATAGGATTTTCTTAAAAATTCTGAAACATTTTTCAAAAAAAAAAAAAATTAGACAACATGCTTGGTTTGTCCCTTTGTATAATAAGACTTAATCTATTACGTCCCTCATAATATTACTTAAATTTTAACAATTTCCACGCGGAATTATTGAACATATTCAAATGAAATTTATATCACTGTCTACAAAACGTCCAATTTAACACCCTAATAAAAAAGACGTTTGCTCATACAATGCTATTCTACACTAGTTTAAGTTTTTATTTTTAAGTCACCTAACTATCATTTAGCATTTCCTCTATTGAAGTAATTTATACAGGAAATTTAATTTTTACGTTCAGCTATTAAATTATTTACAGTGATATTAATTCTTTTCTATTTATGAAGAGAATAACAATAATATTTGAATTTTAATCAAATTCTCGTATTCCGCCTTTAAACGTTGAGTTGTAAGCCATCTATTTTATTTTTACTACAATAGTTATTTTTCAAATCCTTACTTCTTTTAACAATGGGTATATAGCTGGTTGCTCCGTACACAGTACGGGCTGCAGAAAGCTGGCTACTGGTTTGAACATGTGTGTATGGGCACGGATATTTTCTTTTATCGTTGATGTTTTTTTTCTATATTTTTAGATCTTAAAGGGAACTATTAGTGCTTAGTGTTTTCGAAATATGTAGGTTGTCCATGGAACTCTAACGTAATTTTCTTTGCAATGGTGAAGCCTGGAATTTTTCATTGAAGGCAAGAATTTAGACTCTTTAAAATATTCGATAAAAAACAGGGATCGGCAAGGCAATGTACAATTTGTTGCATGAAAAGAAATGAAAATGGTAAGATACTAAAAAAAAATTGATGTTATCTCTGTTCCGATTGCGTGTAAAGACTTAATATTACAGCATGCTTCAGATTGTTTGAATTCGCAACCTTTTCACACACAAAATTCTCAATTGTTTGAAAAAAAGTACTAACATTGAGTTGTCTTTCTGTAAGTATGAGAGAAATTTTTTAAGATGTATGAAACGTTCTCTTCATAGCATGAGGGGTGTGCCATAAAAGCAAACATTTAAAGACAAATGTGTTCCACATTAAAATAAAAAAGAGTGCGAAAAAACTCTAAAATTGAATATTAAGACAACGTTCTTTTTTGTCGCATTCTGATAAGTATTGTGCTTAATTATATTCAATAAGAAATGTGTTTTTGAAGATTTTGGGCAAAAAATTAACCATCACTTGAGGAATTAAAAAAAAGAGAGAATCTTTGTTTTTTTAAAAATTAAATTGATTACTTCGTTTTATTTTAAAAATATTGCAAAAATGTTAGAATAATGGTGCAATAATTGTGAATTATCCTCTGCCAATATCCCTAATGCTGCTTTATAGTGTATAGTTTTTAATATAGCTCTCTCTTTCTCTGCACGGTCACCATGCCCTTCATAGTGGGATATTACGCACGCCCCCATTGTGTAAAATTTTATCTAAAGTAGTAAATTTCTGTTTTTAAAAAATATTTTTATTCTAATAGTACATGATAATTTAATGCAAAAATCTACTTTCAACAAAACGCGTTGAGTATGAGTCAAGAATGATGTTGAGAATAAGTTGGAATGTCAATTTGGGATTTTTAATCATTTGCAATACCTGAACATTAGTCTGGTGGTTGTTAAGAATTCTGAGAAGGGTTTTCATGAAAATGTTCTACTTCGCAATGAAATGATACATTAAATTGATCTTAATTTTCACAGGAATTTAATTAAAAAAAAATGTGTTTTTATGGAAAGCGACTAGGTTTGGAGACCTAAATTTTTAAAAATGATTTTTGGAAGATTTTTATTGTTTTTAAAAAGAGCATAAATAGGCTGTAATAGTCATCATTATTAAATAAAATACACGTATTAACCTTCGAATTGGAAAAAAAATTTTTTATGAAATTTTTAACATTAATTTTCAAGGTTAAGAAAACGCCATAAATACAAAATAAAATTGCACATGAAAGGTGCAAATTTTAATTTCAATCATATTTCTTGGATCAATCTGAAGATGTCACAACTGCAAGATAAAAATATTTTAAGGAATAAATATTTTATAAGCATTTAAATTTTTTACGTTAGAGACTTTTCTTCAAAATTACATTATATTGTAAGCTAAAAATAGCTGTAAAATGTAATTAAATGTAACTGTCTTAAAACCTGCTGTTTGTTACACTCTGAAGGGCTCATAACATATATGTTATAAAAATTTAATTGGATGTTTTGGAATGTTTTGAGATAACCGTTTTCGTGCATAAATTTCATTTTTCAAAATCGCATTCAAACATATTCTTGTAAATTAAATAAAGTATAAATGTTATAAAAAACAACTTAAAAAAACTCTCTATTTTTATGTATTAGTCTTTCTTCCTCAATAATTATTTTTCTTCTTTTTCCAAATGGACCAAACAACACCAAACATCTAACACCTAAAAAGCCCTTTTTCAGCCTAGTTGGATATCTTAACTCTGATAAGAATGAAAAGGCAAGTCATGACATAAAAGAAATATTAGTGTAGCAACAACAACACGGCAGCAACAACAGTGTAGCTTATATAAATAATGGGAGTGCACTAAGAAATGCAAATTTGAACTACTCTCTCTTATATAAGAAATTTTCAATAACTTTAAACATCGCATTTACAATCCATCACTAGGAACGATACGAGGGGTAACTCTGAAATTTTGAGGTATGCGCACATTAGGGGTATAAAAATAAAATTAACGGCTTAGTATGAAAATATATATACAAAGTATTTTAACACCGAAGACGACTTTTACCGACTTACTCTAAGTTGTTTAGCGTAAAATAAATTTTGACAGAAGATAAAATGGAGTTGACGCTAGAATATTATCGTGCTATGATTTTCTATGTTTTTTAAAGCTGGGATTAAATCAAGAGGGATGCGTTCAACGGTTGCAATTAGCATTTGGTGATGACATTTGGTCGTGCTACTGTATTCAAATGATTTAAAGAATTTTGCAGTGTTCACAATTTCTCTTCAGAAGAGTTAAGGAAACATTCACACACACACAATTCTCGCTCTTTCTCTATACTACTGATAATGTTACATTGGCTGATGTACCTTTTCTCTAAATATCTCTCTGTTACATGTACATTCTTGAAAATTTTCATACAATTAAAGTACGCCTTTCTCATTATACTGAAATGAGTTTTTGGCTATAATTTTAACTTTTAATAATTTATGAAATATTTTATCAAACATTGCGAAATTTGATCTATTTTCACATAAAAATTTGTTAAAAAATGTTTGAGTTTTTACAAAGCTTCCTTTCAGTATATATTAGACATTATTATAAATATATCATAAAAATTTATATACCTGTGGAAATAGTGGTTTTTCTCAGAAAAGGTACATCGCACATCGAAATTTACATTTAACATAAATTGGTTTTAATATATACATTGAGATTTTCTAATGGGTTTGTGAATTAAAAATAAAAGGCCCAATTTACGATAAAAGACCATGTATTGGTTTATACTAGACATTCAACTTTTAAGCAAAAACGAAGTACAACACAGTTTTCGTCATTCAAATGAGGGGGGCAGTTTCAACGATGATTTAAAAATATGTTTTTAATGACTTCCAATTACCTAGGGTTAAAGTAAGGTGTTTAAAGAAATGTTAAAATCTCTATACAAAGAAAAAGTAAAAAATTTCAAATTGTCAAAAAATAAGATTTTAGCTTTCCAAACCCCCTTCAGGATGAAGAACACACAGGGAAGGCCACGGTCGGCAGTAATCGGATAGCATTATGTTTGTCATACGAAAAATGTTAAGGGATGATAATCTCTGCACCAACCAAATGATACAGAAGGAACCTAACTTTGGGTCCACAGCCATATACAAAATTATATTCATGAAGAATTACGCATGAAAATAGTTTGTCTTAGGGTTCCCCATAAATCTAAACCAAGCAGCAAATAGAGGAACGTGTCAGAATCAGTAAGAAAATCCCCTTAAATTGCTAAATGATGGTGCCCACCTCGTCATTTCTAAAATCGTAATGGATGATGAAATGCACGTGTAGTTTTACATGACGTTCCAACACGTCAAGAAAGCAAAGTATGGGTCTTTGAAGATGAGATCCCATGCCTACAATGGTGAAGAGCCAACGAGCAGTGAAGAAAAAGTAATGTATGCCGTTTCTTCAGGGAAGTACGGGATTGATTGAGTTTCATCAAGTTGGAAAGACAGAAGATAGTAACAGCAAAATGGTATACCACAAAATGTCTTCCAGAAATTCTCCAAGAAGTTAATGTTGGAACTAATGCTTCACCATGACAATGCATCTCCCCATACAGCCGAATTAACAGCTGAGTTTCTTAAGCAAAAACAAATTGTGGTGTAATAGAGCATACACCTTATTCTCCGGATCTAGCTTATGTGTGACTTTGGTTAGTTATTAATCTAAAAAAGAACTTATTGGGAATGTTGTTTTCAATCAGAAGAAAACATTGATGTGGTTATAAATGTGTTTTTTCATGAATTCCAAGAAATGAATGGTTTAACCCTCTAACTGGACACCTTCCTCCTGAAAAGTTATTCCGAAAGCGTTTAACTCTTATTTTGCGATTCCCTTCAAAATTGCAACAGAATTTTTTCCTTTCCCCCTTTTAGAACTTGGGTGGTCGAACGGGGAAACTTTTACGACCCAGTTCGGTCCCTTTTGAAAAGTAAGAACCAAGACATCAATCGTTTACAGCTAGCTGTTAAGTTGCCTTGGGCAATCTTCTTTGAAAGCGTAGATATCCTCTCTTGATCAATCCTCTTTGAAACAAACGGTGTTTCTTTCTCCTATATGTTCAGTTACAGTAAAATTAAAAACGAAATGAAAGGTAAAAAAAAAGAGGAAAAAATGAAATAAATAGTATGTTAGAAGTTGAAAAATAATTATATTTTCTTCAAAGAAAATTTATTTTTCTGTCATTTTTTAAAAATTAAATTAATATATATATATATATATATATATATATATATATATATATATATATGTATATATATGTATTTGGTATTGCGATTTGAACCAGAAAAAGCAGCATCATGTATTCATTTTTGAATATGAGAGTAAGAAAACGCGCCTCACTTCCTGTTTTTTAAAAGTAATGAGGTAAAGAGAAGCAGGCCCTATAGTCTCTCATTTTTAAACAATAACATTAATAAATATTATATCTAATAAAAGGATTTATATTTATGAAATAAAACCGATCTTTTCTCTATTCAGTTATATTTTTAATTTAAAATAGCATAAAAAAAAAAAGATTTCAATACTTTTAATTTATTTTAATTAAAAATCACATAAAAGATATTTTTATGTTAACTGATTATTTTTCGGAAGAAATCTCCTTAAATTTTTTCCTTCCTAGTGTTCTCTTTTTCGAAAACTTGTATTAAAATAAAAATTCCTTTTCTACATCGGCATTTGTGATGGACATAACACACATTCAGTCAATAATTTTTAATTTTAATGGGGATATACTCTTCAAATGCGCATGACAGTACTTCTAACCATTTTCTACTCCAGTTAAATTTCTTATCTTTCTGTTTCTTTATTACAAGGAAAAATGTCACATCGATAACTACATTTTACAAAATTCAGTCATTACAAATTCTATTGTGAGAAAAGTTACTCCCTAATTAATTTATCTTCAAAAGACAGTACACTTAAACAATTTTGTACAGTGAAGTTAACCGACAGTTCCACAATGTATTCATACTAAATTTTAAAAAACAATTAACACTTGGAAATGTATCCTGTATTAAATTTTTCAGTATACACAAATATTTCCTGCTGTAGGGAAGATATAGTATGAGAGATGTGGTGTGCGGTTGTGAAAGAATGTTTTCGTACGTGTAGACTATTTTTTAAAATTTAAATATCACTGAAGGTGATCATATAACTACAAATGAGCCTTATTTTAATGTGTGTGCTGGTATCAAAGTAAAACACTTTACAATATTAAACAGCCTATGGGTTTATACTCAATATCAAACTATTCGCAAAAGGGCTTACAAATTCTAATCAAATTGTAAAGAAAGTGAAATATAAATATATCTTTACTGCAGTAAAAATATTCATAATATGTAAGTATCCTGTTGCTCCACTTATTTCTGTACATTTTAAAAACTGCAGCTGAATGCAATTTTTTTTTGTATTTATAAACGAGGCATAACAGCTCACACAGTCGTAAAATGTCCTTATCATTTTTAAATATACTTATAAAAACGTATATGGATTGTAAGATCAGTTGTAAAATCCTAAAAGCTTTTAGAGGAGCTAAAACATAAATTTTGGACTGATCAAATTTTTAATAGAATACACAAATATACATGTTATTAAGCAAATACATTTGAAAAAATCAAACTTGTGAAATAAACGTAATTGAAAGAAAAATGTTTAATTGCAAATGAGTGGAAATACATGTTTATCTATGTATCCCCAAAGTGAGGGAGTAATCCTCAAACTTTAAGACTCAAACTCAGAAGCACAAAAAAATCCATGAAAGCCAGGAACTACTGTGCCCATCATAATACACGTGACCATTGGACGCTGAGGTGCATGAACAGATGTCCCGATTTGGGTGGTCTGTCTGAAGAGAGACCTTCAGTGTTTAAGACCCGAAGCAAGCTTGGTACTCATTTATCGACCCAATGTGGCGGGGATGAAAGGCAGATTCGACCTTTGCGCAGCCCGTTAATAGAATCTCAGACCTGTGGTGTGGAAGCACTATACACTTCCACTCAATCCTATTCGGTGAAAACTAAAAATTTTAATGTTAGGAATCTTATATAAATCCCTAATGAATGAGGGAGTCCAAACTTTTTCCATGTAAACTGTTTTAGACGGAAATGGTTAATTATGAACATTTCACAGAAGTTGCATAAATTTAAATTAACCAAGAGAAGTTAAATATTAAATTTAAGGGTACAAAAGGTGTATTTCTGGCTAATGTGAATTTATTTTAAAAGGAATACGCTTACGAAAAAGTAGTACAAATCTATCTAAAGTAGGGTTGGTTACCTTAGATATTGTCAAACACAACAATATATTGGAAGCCAATTCCACAATTCGTTGTTATAAAAAATGTATGGAAAATTACAAGATTTATTTTTGCATTTGTAATTTATATATATATATATAATTTTTCCTGGGAGCTTTAAAAGCTAGAGCGGCATCCATCAAAACCGCGGTTCTCTCTCTGTCCCTGACTATAGCGGCTCTGCCATAGTAAGTGAAAATGCCGGATTTTGTTTGTCAAGATCATTTTATAGCAGACTGCATTTTTCATGTATTTTAGATGGTCGCTTTATATTTTCTACATCAATATCTTAATGTCTGAATTTAAAATTACATAAAATTCTTGACATTCGCATCAATGACCATGATAATTTTTATTAGTATATGAATGTGTCATCAAACGATTACATGACTAATATTAACACACACACACATTATTTTAACCATTTAATTGATATCAAGTATAACATAACGCACACAAATTTTCTAATCTTTAAAATAAATATTTCGAAAACTACTTCAGATATACTCAAAATTTTTTTATTCCTACGCTTTAGCTTCTCAGTTTTGCTTCTCTATGTAAGAATTTATTTTAATTGTATATTCATTAATTTTTTTAGTATATTTTTTGCTCTTAGCATGCGGTTTTCAACCGAATTGTATGAAATCTTCGAAATATATTAATAGAATGATTGAATATTAACGTCGCACTGTTCAGCTACACGAGGGCTTTTGGCGACGGACCACGTAATTTTGAACCATGTCAAGTGACGACCTGGACGACACCTGAGCTGGCACCCCCCTCTCCTAACTACCCCACCACACCAACGGGAGGACGTTTCAGCTCTCGACAGATTTAACGTGCATCGCTGCCCTACACGGCGGGTCTTTAGTGGTACTGGGCTCGAACTCGTGACAAAGCAAGCCACGTTCCGATACCTATACCACTCGGCTACCGCGGCCGAAATATATTAAAAGATACCAAAGAATCTATATAATAAAATTTGAAATTTTTATTATACTCAAACAATTGCTAAAACTTATGGTAAATAATTTTTAACTGCGCGATGCATTTTTTTTCGAAATTTCAAATGGAATTTCTAACATAAAATTTCTAGCTTTATAAGGTCGAGATTTCAAAACATATCCAGATTTTAATTACTTATTCAGTTAGCCTTTAAAAAAGATAAATGTTGAGAGGTATTTTGTATAAATAGATATTTTTGAACAATATATAATTCGAATGTTTTTCAATAGCTCGAATTTAAAATTGATTTTTATGTTTATTTATATGCATAAATGTCTACTGTAAATGTTTCCGTATATTTTTGATTACCATTTATTCAAACATTCAAGTTATAAAAAAATGTGTGAAAATCTTCATTCATGTTGTCTTTGATGTAAACTGAAGTTCAAGCACTTAAAATTCAAATATAATTCGATGTATTTTAACAATATATAACCAGGCACTGTACTTAAACTTCCCTGAACACTTAGGCTTTGAAATCTAAAAAAAAGTAATAAATCTTAATTAGTTTTTTTTCGTTATTTTTATCAAAGTGTAAGAAAATGTTTCAAATGATTTGATGAAGTTTAAATTTATTCATTTTTAGTGGTTGGAAAATTGAAAAGGTTCCAAATTTTAAAAGAGTTTGATGTTTTATTAATTTTTTCGGTATCTTATAATAAAATAATCATGTTTCAAAAACTGAAAGCTTTGAATAAGAAAAATGAAGCGAAAGAGAATATACTTAAAAAAGATAATTCATCTAACTATATAAAATAGCAGATTGCCCTGACACGCCCCAACTTGTTACAGTTTGAAATTAATATGAAACCAAAAGGGAATTGTAACATATTTTACTTATGCGTTGGGACTTTTGGAAACTTTTAAAATACAAGTTGCAAAGAAACACTTCTTGGGTTGTAAAGAAATTTCTCCCCGATTTTATATACTAAAATGCACTCTCCCTCTTTACTATATTTATCTCTAATCTTTTAATAATGGAAAATTTTGTCTCTATGCTTATAGATTTGTTGCAAAATTATTATTGAGTGAGTGAGTGAGTGAATATTAACATAATACTGTTCAGCAACACACGAGGGCTTCTGGCGACGGACCATTTAATTTTGAACCATGGTTAAGTGACGTGGAAGACACCTGAGCTGGCAGCCCCTCTCCTAACTACCACACCAACGGGCAAAATTTAAAATGTGCAAAATCAAATAACATTTATTTTTTTCTTTTTATTTTATCCTTCTCAACACATTTATATTTTTTGTACTTTTTTTCCCTTTAAAACAATTTTAATTAAAAACGATGAATTTCAAAATAATTTACATTATAATATAGAAAACTTTTTTATGTCTTTCTTAGTCCATTATTCCTAAAATAAAATATTACTTTCGTATGAATGATTAGTGTACTGTTTATTTAGAACTGAAGAGTATTTCTCATTTTGTTATACTCTTAGAAATCTTTTTATTGTTAAATAGTAATGCTATCATTTGCCATATCTTGTTTTCTAATGCCATTATTTTACATTTAACAATTTTTTTACTAACCCATTGAAATATAAAGTTTTTTTAAAGGAAAACAATTCATTTAAAAATAAAAATAATTTTAAATCATATAAGTAAGAATCCTCCTCTCTATTAATAATCGTTTTTCATGGAATTTTAGATACGTAAAATATATGTCCTGATTTTTATAGTACTTAGGAAAAATTGAAATCTGCACCAAATCCAAATGCATATACATTTGAATTGTCAAATACAAAACGCTGCAAGGAAAACAAAATGAACAACATGCCTTTGGTTGGAATGAAACAGAAAATATTAAAATAAAATTAATAATTTGATTCTCCGATAAAATTAATGTTAACTACTTAATAAATTTATTTGTACATAATTATTTCGTCAATAAGAAACATATTTTAAGCTTTTTTGGTATTTTGTGCAGCATATTGTCAATTAAATCAGTTTTATTTACAAAATGAATTATTCCTTCTTTCTAAAACGGCGGTTCACCATTTTTTAAACCTATTTGAAATCCACTGTAAAATGATAATTACTTGGCTATATATTTCAATAACTTGTTTATTACTTAAATCTTTTTATATTATTGTAGATTTTTTTTTAAAAAAAAAAAAACGTATAAACACAAATCTACTATGTTTTTCTTTTAAAACAGAGTCATGTACAAGGTAGCCAAGTGTTCATTCAGAGTTGCGAATTCGAGGCTTGAAATGCTAATGCTGATTTATGGTTTCGTGTACTGATTCTACTAAAAACACGCCATGTAGAGAGACAAAAGTACGTTAAATCTATCTAAGCTCAAATTCTTGACATTTGCGCTGTGTGAAAATTTCGAGAGTGAGATGTTGTCCTCATCACTTGACCATGGTTCAAATTTAAGAGGTCTGTTGCCAACCCCTCTCATTTACTTTCCTAGTGAACTATATTCACACAGTCCATCTAAAAATATTTTTTATGAACAACTCCCTTACTTTTTATTGGACTTGAAATACATTAGAAATTTGTAGTTTTTCGTTAAATTCATGGTCTTTTTAAAAATATCATTTAATTTTTCATACTTCTGTTGCAGTTTACAAAATATTGATAACTTCAATATTTTGTTTGATGATTAAGTACATATTGCAGAAATAATATTTCATGAGAACAGATTTCATTTAAAATTATGGTTATGATTTTTTTAGTCAAATAATAGTAATAATAATAATAATATTGAGATAAACAGGGCTTGAGTATACGTTTTTTCCGCGAAAAAAGTACAAAGGAAATATTTAAAAATATTGATTTTTTAGATATATAATGTATAAATTTATAACGCTTAAATTTATTTTTAATATTTGAATTAATGATGTTTAAAATTTGACATAGTTTTATTTAACTAATCTATGAATGACTTAATTATATTCTTTTAATTTATTTAAATCAAATCTTTTATCCAGTTTTCTCTAAAAATTTTTAAATGGAATAAATAAATTTTAAATTCAGTAATTTTATTTTTCATTATTACGTAACCAAATTCCATAAACAATGTAATACAGGATACATACTTAATCCTCAGTTTTAATGAATGATTTTTGTTTATATTGATTAAAAATACTTGATATCAATATTACTAGAAATTAAACTTACACAAAAATTGTTTTATGTTCAATTTTTTTTATTTGTTTATTTTTATTGATCCAAATTACAATACGAAAAAAAAAGCAAAAATGCTCAACATAAATAATAGTTATGAGGGAAATCTGTGTTTTAAAGTTTTCCAAACATGAGTTTTACAAATTTTTTTTGACTTGTCATGGTGAATAAATCAAAACTAACTTAAATATTCAAGCCAAATTTTCTTAAATCAATTTATAATGAATCATATTTAAATTATACTAAAGTAAACAAAAAAAAAACATATATTTACTTTTATCGGTCAAATCAGTAAGAAATAAAGCAACTTTGAAGATTTTAAAAGTATGGTTTTTATCAGTTTTAAAAAAAAAATTACCATTTTTTTAGATCAAAGTATTTAGCAGTTCATCAAATTTAGATAAACAACAACTCGGCAGATGTATTTAAATTCAATGAAAAAATTAAATCGATAATAAATATTAAAAGACAGATTTTTTTTTTTTCGTTTTTTTATTTGAAACATCCTAACAACATTGTACGCTTGAAGATCGATAAAAGACGCTAAAAAATCATTCAAGTGGCAAGAGATGTCAAAGCTTATCAAAACATTCGTTTCCATGGTTAAAGTTCCATTGAATATGTTTTTTTTTAAATTTATGATTGAGAAGTGTGGCATGTAAATATTTCCCCCTTTTTATTAAAATATTCTTTCAGTTTTTTTGTTTAGTTTTAAGCAGTAAGTTTTTTTTTACTTCTTTAAATGTGATTCTTTGTTGTTTGTACCAAGATAGATTACTATTTTTTATAAAAAAAATCATGTTCAAACTAAGGGATATATTTTAACATAATAATATAATTTTCTCAAAAAAAATCTTAAAATAGTACCAAATAATTATGTGAACAACTTAATCAGGCTGTATGAGTAAATAAACAAAAAAAATATACATTTATAGAAAACAAAGAATAATATGCGAAGACAATTTAATTATTTTATTTTCTTTAGAGTTTACCTAAGTGCTCTTTGAGAAATCAGTATTTAAACTAAGTAAAAAAAAATACAAATATGTCTTTCATATAAATAAAAGGAAAAATTTTTATCTAACCAACCTCTCAAATACTCATTATGAGCAATTTGAGCTTCTAACAAAAGAAACATTTTTCCGTTGCATTGATGAAAATCTTATTTGAAAATCATTATAAAAACAATCACGCGTTCTACCTCTTATTTAAATCGATGAGTAGTGTTACATTTATTATAAAGTGTAATAACATGTTGTTTCATTGTTTTGTATGTTGAAAATGAATTCCTAAGATTTCAAATCATTCCGTCCCACCAGACAACAATGTTTGGATATATTACTTTTTCATTAGTATAAATAAAGACAAAAACGCTGCATCCGAACATCAGTAATTTGGTGCTAGATTAAAACTCGCTCAAGATCTGTAATTTCATATTCATTCATCATAAGTCAATTACACTAACAGCTCTTTAACTCCCAATTCCTATGCCTACTCAAGTTTTAAATAATAGAACATTTTTGTTTACTTTTAAGAAATTCGGTAGTTTTTGAATACTTTAACAATAAATTATATATTATCCTCTATTTATTTCTTGCATAAAACTTTCATTGCAAAACGGCATGTGTTTATATATATATATATATAAAATGTTTTTTATTTCCAATGGCATGACAATACAGAAGGGAATAATACAGAGAAGAGCAAGTAACACAAGAATATAAAAGTGCAACAAAATTGACCGAAGTCATTGCCGTAAAATTTCTACAACTTGCCGGTATCTCGCCATCACAGATTCTCCTGGTAATGGACTCCTTGGTCCAATGGCTCAGCCAAATTGCAGAGATAACAATTTGGTTGGTCAAAAATCTCGATGCAATGAAGATGCACCCAGGCAGTCATGGCCCGTTAAAAGAAGGATCTGAGCAACAGCTTTGAACCGTGGGCCATAGGGGATTGTAAAGAGGTCCTCAAACTTCCATCGCGTTGTCTATATTCGGTCGAATAACTGCAGTTTATAATTTCTAGACATAGACTGTTTAAAGTGCAGATTTTTGGAATGATATGTACTGCTGAGCCTCTTGACTGTAGTAGTCTTGAGCCCTTATTTGCCAGAAAAGAAGCCCGTTCATACCGGCAATTCAGTATTGTACAGGTATTCATTTAAGTACCACATATTTCTTCTTTAGAGCTAACTTCCACAAATGATCCCGACACTGAAGGATTTCATCCGGTATAAGAGGGTTCGTTGAGCCAATGACTTGAATTATAGCTTAGGAAACAGAAAAAAGAACAACCCTAATAAATTTATCTACTAAATTCTATAGCTGTTTTAGAACAATCTACATAGATTCCCCCTCTCCATCAAAAGCTGTTCTGTTTTTCCCTGCAGAAGAAAACTAAAAGAAACTCAAGAAAACTCCTGAGCCCGCATTGAAATAATCATCAAATAGGGAACCACGTGTATTGACATGTAGCCACTACTAATCTGGAGAAGCTCCCACTAATTGTTTCCAAATCATAACACCTTAGAACGTCCGCAGAGGATTCTTTCTTACACAAGACATCCCAAAGGTTCAAATTTATTTCAGTCTTTATCAAGCCAAAGAGTTTTTTTTAAGGGTTTTAAAAGTTCTTAGACTTTTTCAGGTAACTCATATCCATTCATGATAATTTGATCACACATGAATAAAACTGTTTTATGTCTTCAAGTTTCTAGTCTTAATTGGATAATTAATCGAAAAAGAATCGCCCAATCTAATTAGTTTCTCATATCGAAGTAAAGTTTTTTTTATTTGATAATAGCATTGTTCGATACATTGTTTGTCAAGAAAAGCATAGCATCGATCGGTGTCAATTTAGTAGCTCCAATAATAAGTTTCAGGGGATTGGTTTTGTAAAGTTTCCAAGTTTTGTAAAACTTGATCTCTTGTCGATATAAGTGGTTCGCAGTAGTCGGTAATTGAAGGTAATATTTAAAACTCATCTGTCACTTCCACATAAGAATCCTGTCAAACCTTTAAAAGTTTCCCCATTTAGAAAGCGCTTTGAGATTGATTCTCTGTAAGACTTCTTGTTTAGTTTATATTGTCAAAAGTCCCACTCAGAAAATTTAATTTATTGGTGTGAGTAAGAGCATCATTCCCATATTTAATACCAGTGAAAAAGACTGCATAGCAATCTTTTCTAGATTTACAATCATATTATATTCTACTCTCCCTTTTGAAAATATATCAAGTGCTTGATAAAGGTATCCGACTACTTTCGGAGCCGTGATTTTGTAATGGGGAATAAATGGATAATTTTCATGACGCTAGTATCACTTAGATTAGAATACATACATAAATCTGTTTTAAGGACATTTAACAAAAAAATTATTTAAATACAATATTTTTTTTTTGGCATAAAATTAACTTAAAATAATCTTTTTTCAAAACAGTCTCCTTTTGTGAAAAATACTTCTATTATAATAATATTTTGCCTGTATATAGCTCATACCTCTCTACAGAGGCTCAACTAGATTTTTTTAAAAAATCACATTATTTTCAGAGTTACCACCAATTGAAATCATTATTGTCGTTTTTTTCTTAAAATTGCTCCCCTCTGTTGTCGTAAAATATGAATAAACCCACTTCTAAGTTATATATTTCAAAAAATCTAGTTGAGGCTCTGTAGAGAGGTTTGAGCTATATACAGGCAAAATATTATTATAATCGATGCATTTTTCACAAAAGGAGAACATTTTGAAAAAAGATTATTCTAAGTTAATTTTTTGCTAAAATATTGTATTTAAATAATTTCTTTGTCAAAATGTCCTTAAAACAATTTTATACCTGTATTCTAATCTAAGTGACACTAAATATCAGGAAATTTATCCATTTATGCGCTTTTGCAAAATCACGGTTCCGAACGTAGTCAGATAACTTAAGTCTGTGTTCTTCGATAGATTTCGCCTTTCCCTTTGGAATCTCAGTCGAAATGACAAGATAATCAGCAAATAGTAGACATCTGACATAGACTACAGCTTTATGTAAAGTAGAAACAAGGTAATTAATATATTTATTAAATAACGTGCAGCTGTTAACTGCCCTCTGTGGTAATCCTGTTTGCTAGTAATAGAATCTAAGAGTATTCGCTTCCATATCTGATCCTGCAGATACGTTGATCAGTAAAGATAATTAAACACATGAGCAATATATTTTGTACAATTCGTGAAGTATTATTCATTATAACTTAAAAAAATGCCTTATTCTTTTAAAAATGAGTTTTTTTGGTTTTCTAAAGTATTTAAATTTCAAATTTGCTTTTATTTTTTAATAATTAGATTTGATTTACCTTATACCATTTTCCCCTTCAAGGATATAAATTGAATGTTCTTCATATAGATTATTTTTTCAAGAATAGTATTCACAGTTCGTTTTTATTTACTTCTTATAGAATCAATTTATTTTTAACTAAAGTTTTTAAAATTAAGTAATAAAAGCAATATTATTTATACTTCGGAAAGGACTTTTATAATTTCGCACATTACACAAAAAGTACAAAATACATTTTGAAAGTACAGTCTTTCCGTAACACAACCAAACTACAATAAGATTAATTTTTACAATCATTATAAATCTCGTTAAGAATTTTTTTATTTGTCAACCAATCATTTATTATTTTAAAAACATAATTAGCTGAAAGTTATTTATGATAAAATAACTCATTATATAAAGGAAAATTAAATTGATTCTGAATAATAGAAATTTGAAAACCAAATATTCCGCATTTTCATTCAAAATGGAAAAATGATTCTCTCTCAAAAAATATTTATAACATAAAAATATCTTTAAAAGTGGAGTTAGACTAAGGTTTTGATTAAAATACTCATTATTTTGACAAGGAGAAAGACAATTAAATTTTTTTTTGTTCGACGGAATTTTCAATTAAGAAAAAATAGTTCTGATAAAAGTTGACACTTTTTTTTTGCATGAGCTATATAATTTTGGCATCGTTTATCGTTTTAAGTGTGTCCAAATACCAGATAACTTGGTTAATTTTAATAAAAGAAACAAGATATGCTTCTTTTGGAAACATTATCAACATTCATTTTTTCAAAGAAATTAAATACATCTGTTGAATATTAACACATGTTAAAGGGGATTGAACCTTAATTTATTTAAACTTTTTTATATAAACTGATAAACTACCTTATATAAATCAATGCTACAAAGCTGAGATTATTATAACTCATTCCTTTTCGATTTTTTCTCTTTTTTAGAAAGGTAAATATTAGTTTCTTCATTTACAATTTTTTACCAAACTTATGAAATTTATTATTTTTATTTAAGTTTAATATTATCAAATTCATTCGGCTTAAATCATTTTATTTGTTGTTGGATTAAAGTACTAGAAGTATACCTACTATACATTAGAAGTAAAAGCTATTTTATCGATTGAAAAGTAAAACATTTAAGTATGTTAGTATCTTTTCTGAAAGGTGACGAAACATTAAAATAGAAGTTCTGCTAAAATAATACACTCAAATGAAATGGAAACAAGGACTCTTTAGTTTTAATTCTTCGTATTTTCAAAACTAGAAATTTTTCCATGACTGAATTTAAACAACAATGAAGAATTTTCGTAAAATAACTTGATTTAAAGGAGGTTTTTTGAAAATTTTTATTTATTTACTTACTTTTTTTTTAACTTAGTCTTTAGCATACATTGAAAATATGAAGAATGGTAAAATAAAATTTCATTTAAATGGCTATATATATATATATATATATATATATATATATATATATATATATATATATATATAATATATATATATATATATATATATATATATATATATATATTTTTAAATCTGTGCTTAGTCATTCGTTTGGCCACTTTGTTTCAAATAACAATTTGTTTCATAAATTATAAATGTTTAATTCCTGTGTTTATATATATAAGTTTGCATGTCCAAACACTCTATCTTTGGGTGATGAAAAAGTATTAGGAATGAATTACGAAAAATCAAAGAAATATTTAATTCCGTTAGATTTCATATCTCACAATAATTCAAGTATTTCCCCTATGTGATATTAAATTATATCTTTTATCCTAAGATTAACACGTTTTTAGTATTTTTTTTCAATTTATAGCCTTACATATGAAAATGAGTAATTTAAAACTTCACCGGATATTATAAGTGTTTAGTGAATAGATATCGGCTCCGTGAATATATTTCTTTTACTTATTACAGGTACTTAATTTCTAAACCGAAATAAAATTGTTTACTTTAAAATGTGAAAAGTAAAAATATTTGATTAATTTTTTTGCAATGAAACTTGAATATTAAAAAGTTTTGCTTTTAATTATTAAAAAACCTTGTATTTTATACTTTTCTGACAACAAAGCCAAATGAAAATTATGAAAAATTTCTTATAAATACTAAACTTTTGAAAGAATTATCTTGTGAAATGTTTCTTTTTTTTACATTTAAAGCATAATTTTCTTAGAGATTAAACAAAATACTTAAATTTTAATATAAATAAATAAGGATTTTTGAATAACTATGCATTCATGATTGTTCCTTTGCTTATTGAATTTAATGTGTCATATAAAGATGTAAAATACTATTTAAAATTGACAAAATTTACTTACTTTGTATTAAGGAAAAAATGCTAAAACTTTGCTACAAAATATCTAAAGATTCTTTAAAATATTTCATACACAAAGATATGCAATTAAATATTTAATAATATTTTCCTTTTACTTTATATTTAATGTAACTCTAAATCCAATGCATTTACTAACTACGCAATTCTATTTTAGAAAGAAATATGCTTTTAATTTCTGCTTTCCTGTTGGCATTTGGTAGGTCATTTCTTTAACAGTAGTAAAATAGAATATTCATTAAAAAAATTTATTAAATTATATAATTTTATTTGTAGTAATAAAATGCTTTACCTGAAAGATTGAAATTTTTGCTTCAAACTTGTTCCACTACAACAGATGGAGATAAAAATGGGAGTATCTCTCTCTATATATACTTATTCTTTGAATATGAAATGTGGAAGAATATAAAAGATTATTTTACATGTGTATTACTCGTTTGGTCTCAGGTACTTTCTTAATTTAAATATATTCAACTGAATCATTCTAATAATATAATAAATGTATTAAAGATCGATATTTTTTTTTTAAATTTTCAAAACAAATTAAAATCATATTAAGAATAATTGCTCATTTTTATTTAATTTTTTAATAATTATTGTACATATAATTCATTTTACATTGCTACACTATATTGTAATTGCTTTGCATATGTGAATAAATAAAGTTAGTTTCAGTTATATAGTCCTTTATCGAATCTGGGTTTCATTTAAAGGACCTTATATGTAATAAAAAAAATTTATGAGTAAAAATTCTTTTACAAAATGTAAAATAAAGCGACTTTTATTTATACAAAGTAGTAAAATTAGTAAAATATGGAGCTCGCATATTTTCACATTATCAAGAAAATGAAAATAATTTATTTCAAATGAAAAAAAAAATGTACAATTGAGTATTTTTAAAATTTTCTGAGAAAATTTGTTTATTAACAAAAATAATAAATTAAATAAGAATAAAAATTAAAAAACTACATATATTTATAAAAGTTCAAGTCTTACAGCATAAAAGAAAACTAGAGCTCTTTTTTGATATATACACTCAGGAACATTGAAAATAGCGGCCCAAGAAGAAAGCATCGGATTGAAATAAAATTTAATACACATAATGACACAGATGAGAGATTCACTTGATCTCAAAAACAAGACAATTAAACGAATAGAGGGTGTGCAACGACACAAATACTGAGCAACTTCAATAGCGTGTTGGACCACCTCCAGTTGCAATACATGCCGCCACACGCTCCGGCATTAAGTTGATTAGACACCTTATGTTGTCCTGAGGCAGATGGGTCCACAAATCTTGAACAGTCAACTCTAAATCATCTACAGAATGACACGATGGCATCTGCCGTTTTAGCTGATCCCCCACGTGCTCTACAGGGGACAAATAGGGGAAGCGGGCCGGCCATGGAAGAGTCTGAAAATGACATAGGAAGTCTGGAGCAACTCTTGCTGTATGCGGACGAGCATTATCTTGCTGAAAAATTGCCCCTGGGAGACCATTTAGGAAAGGTCCTACATGGAGTCGAAGAATATCATCAACGTAACGTTGGCTCGTTAAGGTTCCACGCATCACAATTAAAGTGGACCGGCTATCATAGGATATGGCCCCCCAGACCATTACACCAGCTGTACGGGCAGTGTGACGTAGAACAGTGTGGGGGAAATTGTACCGCTCACCAGGGCGCCTCCCCACCCGTACACGTTTATTATCTCTCCCCAAAACAAACCGGGATTCTTCACTAAACACAACCTTTTGCCAATCTGTGACATTCCACATTGATCTGGCTTGGCACCACTGTAGACGCAGTTGCCGATGTTCCGGTGTTAAAGGAGTACACGGAAAGGGTGCTTGGATTTAAGATTTGCTTCTGCAAGGTGTCTGGAAATTGTTTGTGGAACAATTGCTACGCCTACGTCTGCTCGTATCGTTTAACGAGTCACTGTGGGGTCCACAAGTGCTTGCCGCATGATCCTTCGATCCTCTCTCCTCGTGGTCTTCCTGGTCGCTCGAGATCCGGTTTAAAGCGCGTGGGTATCTTCTCGTGTCCACTGCTCCCAACAATTTTTAACGGCACACTCCGAACGATCCACCTGGTCAGCAACATGGCGCATCGACCAGCCTGCAGTTTTCATCCTGATGATCAGGCCTCTCTCAAACTCGCTTAACTGTGAGAAATGTCTTTTAGCACGTTTACCTGGCATGTTTCGTATACCAAAGTCTTCCTACAATCGGCGGTAAATCGTCACGTTTATGAATTTTCGAATTTGCGCTGGCTTATATAGCACCCTCTTCATGATTGCAGAGCCACCTCGGCGTGTATGAGCATGCGTATTGGCACAAAACTTGGATCCTTTGTATATCACATTACGCTGTACTTATTTGCAAAGTTTCGTGATTGTACTTAGCTAGCTTTTTGGGCCGCTACTTTCAATGTTCATGAGTGTATATTGAATTACGCATGTATAAAATTAGTAATTTTTATTACTTAAAAATTTCTTAGAAATATTTTGCATACACTTTTCGTAGTTCTTTTCAAGTAAAGCCCTATTTTTATTATAAAAAAGAAAAGTAATCAGATTAAAAGATAAAAGAAATCATATTTAAAAAAAAACAGTTCACTTTTATTGTAAGTTGCGTATTTTATTTTCAGCTCTTACGTCAGCATACAGAGAAGACCAAAACAATTTTAATAAATATATAGATGAAGTACTTTCTGTCCATCTTCCCAGATATGTCAAAAACAAAGGTTTGGCCGTTTACGAAATGCCTCAATTCTACTTCAATGTACGAGAGTTATCTGCAGCCAATGAAGGAAATTATGGTACTGTTACATTTTACAGAGGGAATTTGACAGGTTTAAGTACCATTCAAAGAAGATTCTGTCAACGTTCATTAAGATCGACAGACAGTGTCAGCATAATATGCAATATCATATTACCCAGAGTAGATGTGAGATATAGAGGACGATATGAAGTATCTACATTGTCTTCCTCTTCTTACAAGGATCAAGTACGACAACGAGATTTCTTTGGAGACATTTCAGTCAGAAATGTAGAAGCTCAGTTGGAGCTGAAGACTTCTGCAGATGGTGATCAATATTCAGTTACTAACCTTGTACTACTAAGCAAAGGCGAATTTAGTAAAGGATTTATGTACAATGATATGCGTGAAAATCGTCTTTATAAAAACCTTTACGTTCCATTTGAAGAAATAAGTGAGCCATTTTACAAGAGAATCTTCTATGTATTTCAACAGGTTTTCTATGAATCTTTCAGAAGTGCTTTAGAAATGGCAGCTGCTAGTGGTTCCTATTCCCTTGAACATTATTAAGATATTATTGAACCATTCATATAGGCAATGACATTTGTATGTTTAAGTTTAATACAGCATTCGGATGTGTTTGAAAATTAATTAAATACAGTTAAGCATTGTAATGATTTTAAATAAGAAAGGATGCTAAAATATATTTGTTGATTTAACTTGAGATATTACAAATGTAATATTTTTTTAATTATACCAGGAAGTATTAAAAATCCCTCTTTTTTATAAGCATAAGACAGAGAGGATTTATAGTATTTTTTTATGAGTTTTCAAAAATAAAGTTATAAAAAGACTTTTGTCTTTGTCATATTTTTCTTAATTTGATATTTGTTACTCATTTTGAAACATGTGTGTGTGTTAATAATTGCTATTCCTTTTAAAATATCTTCTTTCAAATCAGTGTTATTTTTAAGTACCTTGAATACCTATACACAAAATATAATCTATATACACATATTTATAATCTAAAGCATAACTAGACAATGTAAGAAATATTAATCACAGTATTATAATAGTAAACTCCTGCCTTACGAACAAAACATGCAGTATTAAGTGGTGGTTTGTACTCAGCCAACCTTCACCTGTAATTTTCTTATACAACTGAGCTGTAGAGAAATGAGGAAGTACTATAAATATTTCATTATTAAAAGATAAAATACACTAATGTTTTTATTAAATTAAATTATGACAGGAACATTAATAAAAATTAGTTACTTATTATAGAAATTAAAAATATTTTGCACAAATTGCTATTAAAATAAATAAACATACCACCACAACACAGTGCCATGCTAACATTTCCCTCGAATACAAGACCACATAAGAGCAGCAACACATAAATATAAAAATTTGTAATTAATAAAATGAATTATTAGTAAGTCTCTCTCTCTTTAAATACTTAAAAAAACATAAAATATTTAAAAAGAATTTTTTTTGTAATGTAGAGGACCCCCAATCATGCATAACAATTCTAATATAAAATAAAATATATATAATTATTTAACATGTAGCTCGCACGCCCCATCTTGTGACTGTATGTAGAAATTTGAATAACATTATACTTAAAAAGTATAATATAAAGAATAAATAACATAAAATAGATGAAACAGTTAGTAAAAAAATCGAAACCTATGCCAATGTTATTAAAAATTTTCATTAAACTAAAGCTCAATAAAAATGTAATTGTCAATAAAATTAGTAGTGTATTTGTGTTTAATATAATAAAGAAAGAAATTTATTAAAATTTAAAATGATATTAGATTTACTACTGGCCAATTTATTGTTGGGTAAAGATAATTAAAAATAATATCTTTATATATAGAAACCGATACATTTGAATCCCACTAATGTACTATACTAATATAAAAAATAAATGCATCTATTTTTTGATAAATAGTACTGTATAATATATTGTCTATAATATATAATGATAATCTAAGTAATAAGTGCCATATATATATAAAAGGATTTTTGTTAATTTTTACTAGGTTTAAATGATTGGGATAAAAATTTGTATTGAGGTTAAAATTATTATTACTACACGCACACACACAAGTACAATTAAATCATCAATATATCTAAAAATATAACAGCCATTATGAATAATATATTTATTTTCATAATAAAATAAATATAAATTATACAAACAATTTCTAGCAGGTTCACTTTGAGGCATACCTTTAATTTGTTTATAAAGGGTTTTATTGAAATTAATATAATTTTAATTTAAAGCTTATTCTTTGAGAAATTTAAATTTGTGAAAATTAATGTTAAGATAACAATTACGGTGACTTTCTAAAATTACCCTTAATTATATCATTGATATGAATGGAAAATATATAGGTTATTAATCTCTTCGAGAGAGACAAAATTATTTCAACACCAAAAATAAAGGAAACAGATATTGGAACTTAAAAATAATGATGCTGCAGTATTATTGATTTATGACAGCTATTATAAGAGGATCTTTATAATTGGGGGGAACTTAATTAATATTATTTATGGTCAGCCTTTCCTCTTCCTGTTTGTGATGTTGAGCGAAATCGTATTGAAAATAGTGGGTAGAAGTTCTAAATCGATTACAAGAAAAAGACAATTTAACCTAAAAATGAATTACAGAATGCGTAGCACACGCTGAATATGTGTACAATAAACCAATTATTGCCAGATTTTGGATTCAAATGCTGATTCAAAGCTATTATATTACTAATTGATGTATTGCATAGCCATAAGAATATAATTATTTTTTTAATATATTTATAAGGTAAGTGTATCAAATAAAATATTACATTTATATGAGTCATACTAGGGATATTTTTGTTTTTGTCCATATATAATACTAAGGCTAAAAATAAAATTATTGGAATATATTACATTTTATAAGCTACTATTACGCCCTCTATGAATTAAATATGTAGGTACTTAAAAGTAGGTCCCATTGCACATACACACACGGAACTATGAAATTTTCAATGTATTATTTGATAATAACAAACTGTTAATCTATAAATAAGAATTAAAATATCTTACAATTTATAGTTTCTCTATATAAATATTTATTAACAAAACTAATTGGATATTTTTATCCGAAAAAGTGTTTAAAAAATTTTTATATTTAAATTTTTTTTTAATATTTATATATATATATATATATATATATATATATATATATATTTTAAACTAGAAATTTGTTACGGTGAATTGTAATTTATTATATATATATATATATACCGTAAAAATCCGGCATATAACATGCACCTATACTTTCAAGCTGCAAGTTTTAGTTTTTAGGTTCATTCACCGTATAACGTGCAGGCAATTCTTTATGAAGAAACCTGAAATATACGTGCGTAACGTTCTTATGTTTTGAAGTCTTTTTTTTTCGAGGTACTATTCCAAGTTTTTTAGAAAAAAATAGTATACTTCTAGAACTCTGCAACTCTTTAAGCCTATAAGGAATGTCATTTCTTTTAAATAAACAGTATTTTGATACATGTAGAAGTCTAATTATTTTCTATTCTCATCTTTTTATTTATTTATTTATTTTATTATTAAAGCTCTTATTTTTATACCCGGCGTATAATGCACAGTATTTTTTGTGTTTAAAGTGCACGTTATACACTGGATTTTATGGTACATATATATATGTGACATGCAGCCAAAAGCAAAACACAGTCTTCGCGCGCAGGCGCAGCTAATGAGAACTGAAACCGTGGAAACTGTTGAACTAGTGAAAGTAAAACAAAAACTTTTAAGAGAAAGAGAGAAGCAGCGAAGGAGAACGCGAGAGGTGCGCGAGCAGGCGTTACCTTCTGAATATCATCGTCAAACTTATCTGTAAAAACTACCTTTTTAATTAATTTTTGTTTAATGTTAAAATAAAATAGAAGATAGACCAACGTCTTGGACCCCTTGTTGTCTCCCACATATATATATATATATATATATATATATGTGTGTGTGTGTGTGTGCATATATATATATGTCTTCTTTATTTGTCTTATCAGTTTCGGTTGCTTATAATTAGAGTTTTATTTCATCTTCAAGAGAGAAAATTGTTCATTGATTGAAATCAAAGTCAAGATTTCGAAGAATACAAAATCTTTGAGACTGAAAACATATTTTTAATACCCTCTAGAAACTTTTTAATAGCACATTCAGTCATTTTTTTTATAAAACCACACTTAAAACTTACAAAATATTATTTCTGATGCATTTCATTGAATATTGCGAATTTTTTTTTCTTATTTATGAAACAATGATATAGATTTTTGTGATGAAATAATTTTAAGAGAGAGAGAAAGATATGAGTAATTAATTAGTCCTATATATTAAAGTGATAAATTTTTAATTCTAAATATCATTAATTTTCTGTAAGCAGATATCGAGATTATTGAAAAGCTCACATGTTTTTTATCCTAAAATCTTGAGTAAAACATTTCTAGGAAAACTTAAATACTAGGATTATCAAAAGAGATTCATTAATAATTTTTCTTAAAACCTAAAACAATATTTTTCTGATTGGTTCAATGATGACATTACTTACAAGGATAAGTTTACAGGAATTATATTTTATCTCTACTATATACAACTTGAAGTTGCTCATATGATGTCAAATTATATATTTTTGCTTAACACACACACACACACACACACACAAAAAGAATTTTCTTCCAAAATTAACAGTTTTATGATTTTTTTACTGGTAATTTATACACAGTTCCAAAATAGAATAGTATCTTTAAAAAACACACTTTTCAATGTTGATTCACTTGACTTTGATTTTTTTAACGAACTATTTATAAATTTTTAAAACTTACTTAAATTAAAATAATAATTTTGAATATATATATATAAATACTTTATACAAATGCTAACACCTTAAATATAAATATCCTATACAAATATACAAATATCTTATAGAATTCAAAATTAAATTAATTTTTATTTCTTAATTTTAATTAAAAGATAATAAATTGACAAAAATGTATCTTTGTTTGAAATTGAACCACAACTTGCATATAAAATTTATTAAAAGTTAAAAAAAGACGTTTTTCATAATTTATTTGTTTCCCTTTTTTAGAATTTTTAAATATCTTCCAAATTTTGATTTGAGCAGGGATCTTAAAAAATAAAAACAGATGAATATTTAAATCAAGATTTACTGATTTAAATATTCTCAGTTGTGTTTCTTTTGAAATTAACTCTTGCAAAGAATACACATCGGATGGGTAGATGTATAACTATCTTGAGTATGTCTTGGTTTATGTTAATCATTAAGGCATTAAATGAAATTTTTTACCATTTTTTCAATTCCATTTACCATAAATTTTATGGCAAGGCAGCTCATTTGATTAAAAAATTGGGTCAAAAAATTCATTGAAATAGAAACAAAAAGAAGCAGAAGGGCCCATATTTCCGACGGTAGTTATTGTACTTAGAAAAATACAGCTAAAATAATAACTAACAGTTCAATTTGTGAAAATCTTGACTGAAATGAATTTAAGGAGTGAAAAAAGAAAGAAATGTAAAATGCATTTATTTTTCTTCTAATTTCAAAATATTTTCTCCGAAAAGTCAGTTAAATGTAATTGACAGGAAATAATTTTCACGTAAAATAACTTCATATTGAAATAATTTTTCTTAAACTTTTGATCATTTTAGGGAACAACAACTGCCATCAATCAAATGAGTGTTTTAAGAAATAATATTTGAATGTTAGTCTGATTTCTTAATAATCTGTAATATTTGGAATTCTTTACAGGCTTTTGCTTATAATTCTACAAAGTTTCATCAAATTGTTCTATTTTACAAATAAACATGATATAGTAAATTGAGATCTTAATTATTCATTTATTTCATCCCAAACTTAATTATAACTGTAAGGTTGAGAGAAATAGTGAAAGTAAGTCTCTACATAAATAAAACAGAATGTTGTTATTTATAAAAGGAGATAACTGTTAAGGAAGCTCAAATTTCAATTATTCTTATTACTCTATCTAAGTCTAGACTTCCCATTCTCAACCGTATTCAATAACTATACAAAAGTGCAATACACCTTACAAGGGGCCTCCATTTAAATAAATTCTGCTGTAGTTTCCCCCTGCTGTCTGATACGTCATCTTTCCTCCTCTCACATAGTGAAGAAAGAAAAAGTAAAAAAATAAATCAATTATTTTCAATTCCTGTTTGCTACATAGGATATAAAGGGTGTTTTTTTGAGAGGTATAGAACTTGAAATTGCAATAAAACAACGATGTATTATTCGATTGACATGAATTTTTTTTATTCGAAAGATAATCTTATGGCATTACATTTTAAATATGATTTCTGGCATAGGACTGCCACAGCTGGCTTGGATGTAGTCCAATCTGGACGTCCAATTTTCGATAACTTTTTCCAACATTTGTAGCCGTATATCGGCAATAACACGGCGAATGTTGTCTTCCAAATGGTCAAGCGTTTGTAGCTTATCCGCATAAACCAATGACTTTACATAGCCCCACAGAAAATAGTCTAGCGGTGTTAAATCACAAGATCTTGGAGGCCAGTTCACAGGTCCAAATTGTGAAATTAGGCGGTCACCAAACATTTCTTTCAATAAATCGATTGTGGCACGAGCTGTGTGACATGTTGCGCCGTCTTGTTGGAACCACAGCTCCTGGACATCATGATTGTTCAATTCAGGAATGAAAAAGTTAGTAATCATGGCTCTATACCGATCACCATTGACTGTAACGTTGTGGCCTTCATCGTTTTTGAAGAAGTACGGACCAATGATTCCACCAGCCCATAAAGTGCACCAAACAGTCAGTTTTTCTGGATGTAAGGGTGTTTCGACATACACTTGTGGATTAGCTTCACTCCAAATGCAGCAGCTTTGTTTGTTGACGTAGCCATTCAACCAGAAGTGCGCTTCATCTCTAAGCACAATTCGCTTATGAAAATCGGGAACAAAGGCAATCTCGTTTTGGGCCCATTCGACGAATCTACGCCTTGCTTGATGATCGTTTGATGAATTGCCAAACCAAACTGAGAATAAATCCCTCGACAGCTGTTAAATCGGTCGCCATCTTGGAAAGTAAAGCCAACTTAAACTTCTATACCTGGAAAAAACACTCTTTATAAGTAAAGGGGAAAGTAATAGTAAAGGGAATATAGACACACACTGAAAGAAACAATATGGACTGAGAGAAAACTGTCACACAAAATGATAAGATGAACCAGTAAGGAATCTCACACACACACACACACACACAGTTCAACAAATCTTTGACTTTGTGAGAGTATTCTTCCTAGGAAAATGATTCTAAGTTTAGTTATTTGTTTAGTTATGTTGAGTAGTCTCATACAAAAAAGATTCCACTAGTCAAGTAAATGTAGCTCAATTTATAATGGTAAACAAAATTTGTCATTAAGTTTAAATAATTAATTATTAAAAAGATAAACTTGAAATGTCTTCTTACAATTAAACATGAGATTAAAAATTTATCACTAAGTTAATTATCATATTAAAAGAATTAGTAAATAATATATAATTATGAGTATGACTTTTTCTTCTTTTTACATAATTAGCTTGGTAATATTCTATGAAATAGAGGCAAAATGAGATTTTAGTGCAATTTTCGAACTTCTTGTTCACAAAAAATATAACATTTCCTACATATCAATAGGGATTTTAAAAATGCTTACAGTATAAACATCACTATCTGATAGAAACTTTGTAGTTATTTGGTATCAAAAAAGTGTGAAAAAATTGGGTATTTGTGGATATGCATGTGTGTGTGTATTTAGGTGTATCTATAAGTATGTTTTCGTGTGCGTATGTGTGTGTGTGTTCTTCTTTCGTGCATGTGCAAATGGGAATTTTAAACAATTAAAAATAAACTTCGGAAAACCCCTTTCTTCAAAGCAAAATAATATTATAGTATTGTCATTACAAAGAAAAGATACACATTTAATCAGATAAAATATAAACCACACATTTTATCACCATCTCGAATAAGACAAACTACTTAAAATCTAATTAATTATAAAAGGAAAAAAGATGTTTATATTAAAATATGTATGCATAAATTTTAATATGTTCAATATTAAAAAAAATAAGCACAAATTCTATTAATCAAAATATTTATTATTTCATATTTTCGAATTACATAAATGCACTGAGAAAAAATAATTTCTCTTACATGATTAATGACGAAACAAAACAATATTTACTACAAGACCAGAAAAATTATGAAAAAATTCACATAATTATTATTTAATGAAATTTATTTCAGTTTTTTCGTCTTCTTAACTGTCTTTCAGATGTGACTCAAAACTTTTAATCTAGAAGTAAGTTAATAAAAAATTAGACCATCCACATGTCTAGTAAAATTGTAATGATATTCAGGGTATTCTACGGTAGAAAATGCTTTTTCTAAGACTTCTCTGTAAGAACCGTAGTAAAGTTGCTGAAAAAGATATAGGCACACTTCTTGTAAAAGGTCCGCTCATGTCGTAGAGCGGTACATAAAATCGATTAGAAAGATGATTTTTGACTACATCATTATATATATTGATATACTTTCGTAATTTCTCCTTCCCTTAGAATCAGAAGATTAGAGATTGAAGGTTTTGCACTATCATACAATTTTGTTAATTCAATCTGGGCTTCTACATCTCTGAATTCAATTTCACTGTAAAAGTCTTGCTGTTACACTCTTACTCTGTAGGAAGTTGTTAAACCTGTAGTCACTTCGTATCTTCCTCTGTATCTAACACCTACTCTAGGTAAAACGATACTACAAACTATTCTTTTGTTGTCTGATGATTCTGATGAATATCGATAAAATTTTCTGTTATTAGTACTTAAATCTGTCAAGTTTCCTGAATGGAATAAAACAGTTCCATCAAATTCTTCACCTTCTCTTAAAGTGTCTCGTACATTGAAGTAAAAACCTGTAAAAAACCTTCATCTACATATTCGTTGACATGGTTTGTGTCTCCTCTGTGTGGTGTCACAAATGCCAAAAATAAACATATATAATTTTGAATTACCGAAATACTTTGGAACTTGCTTTCAGAACTTTCTTTGTTTCATTCAAATTGATTTTTATTAAGTGCACTTTGTTAGCATCAATGTCAATAAGAAGTTTGCAAAATATATATATCTAAAAATATTCTAAATAAAAATATTTTCATTAAATTAATAAGTAATTTCGATGGAACATTTGAGTTCAGCTATTTGTCTGTTTCTCAGTAATTTCAGTTTTTTTCATATTTTAGTCTTGAAAAATAACGTTAATAACGTAGCTTGGAATTTTGGTCAGGCTACTGTTTGTAACCTTGATATTTTGCTTTCTCACGAAATTATATTACACTGCTGGGCAATTTCTAAGGACGGATCACAAATTGTTATGTAGCATAACATTAAGCGAGACATGAGGCCTAGTAGGATAAAATATAGTTGCCACACTGTTCAGACATTAGAATAAAGAATATTTATTGTTCTGGAAAGTACAAAAGCTGTGAAACATCTGAAAGAAAAAAAAATGTTCATTTGATCCGCGTACGGAGAAATGGAACAATGCATCTAAAAGTCAGCAGGCACCTTAAAGAAAGGTAGCAGTACGTGATATGTCCACCGTGGAGTGTGATGCAACATTCCACACGTCGTACCATACTTTGCACAACATTATCCAGCAGCTGTTGCGGCAATTTATCCCATTCCTCTGTGAGTGCACAAGTGAGGGTGTTCTTGTTTGTCGGAGGATAGTTTCGACCAGCAACTTGCCTCCCCAAAGCATCCCACACATTTTCAATGGTGTTTAGATCAGGAGAACGCGCTGGCCATACGAGACGTTGAATACCTTCGCTGTCTAGACAATCCTGAACAGCAAGTGTTCGATGATATGTTACGTTGTCGTCCATAAAAACAAATTTATCACCGACAGCACCACGGAAAAGACGAACATGAGGAAGTAGAACTTCATCAATGTATCGTTGGCCCGTCATAGTCCCATTCGCAACCACATGTAGGCGCGTGCGGCCATTGATCATGATGCCGGCCTACACCATGATACTGCATGTCGGATATCGGTCCTTTTCCTGGATATTTTCTGGACGATAAGCAGTACCACTCTCGCGCCAGTCAGTTGGCGTCTACAATCCGATGACAGACTGAACCTACTCTCATCTGAGAATAGTACGCATGCCCAGTCCTGTTCAGTCCAATTGTGATGCTCACGACACCATTGCAAACGGGCAGTACGGTGCTGTCTGGTCAATGGGACACACACAACAGGTCTGCGTGCGTATAGTCCTCCTCCCCTCAAACGTCTGGCAACAGTTTTTCGGGAGATCTGCTTTCCTGAGGCAGCAAGAAACTGATTTGGCACCTGCTGAGCTGTGGTGCGCCTGTTCCTTTTTGCTGATAGGACGATATATCTGTCTTCTGCAGGCGTCGTACTTCTAACACGACCTCCCCGTGCCGTCTACTACACATTCCAGTAGTTTTAAATGACTTCCACAGCCGTGAAACAACGCTGTGAGCGATGTCGAACTCCCTAGCAACATCTGTTATTTTTCGCCCTTCTTCGATCTTTCCAATAATTCGGCCACGCATAAAATCATCTATGTGATGTCGGGAAGACATGCCAAAAATTTTAAGTTCGTCTATTAAATCTTTCCTGTAAAACTTTGACTTGAAACAACAACTGTCCACACGCGTCAAAACCTTTAAAGTTCTTATGAACGCTATCAAGTGATGAACAGACGTGGAAAAAAAAAAAATTGCATACTCATACTTCTTCTTACTAATATCCCGCACTTATTCTAATTTTCCACATTTTGCTTCCTTTCATTTTGTGGTTGCTATGGATGATAGTGTTATCCGTCCTTAGCAATTGTCCAGCAGTGTACTTTGCAGGGAAGGACGAGATATTATATTAAGAGCTTAGTTATTGTTTCATTTTATATCAAATACATGTTTATGACTCTAAGATTGAGATAAAAATAACAAAAGCAGGTCTCTACATAAGTAGAAGGGAATATAACTATATACAATAAAGAGAGATTTCAGTAAAAAATGCAAATTTCAAATACTCCTAAATTTCCTTTTATATCTTGATTCCACATTCGGAACCAATTTTGGAAATTATATAAAAAATTGCAACATCTCTTGCACTTAACTTAAATATATTCTCCTTCCAACTGTATAATTTTTGTTGATTCCTTCCCTCATTTAGTGAAGGAAAGTACGATGAACTTTCAATTCCAGTTCAATAGATTAAACATCTTAAAATGAAAAAAATAGGGAATCACTAAAAAAATTAGATTAGACAGAGAGAATACAGCTGCACAAAATTACATGATAAATTAATAATAGGGAACCTCACAACTTCAATAATTTTTCGATTTTATGAGGAGATCTTTCTTCTTTGATAACATTTCTTTAGTTAGATTTCTATCAAACAAAAAAGCTATTTCAAGTTTATTTTATTAAGGTAATCCAAGTATATTACTAAATTAGGGTAATTCTTTGTTGCAGTGAGAAATACTTATACTATTCTAGTTTTACAATTATATACGAGGCACCAAAAAGTTTATTCTTAAAGGAATTATTGCATTCTATTCAGAAGTAAATGTAGAATTGCGTTTCACTCTTCCATTTTCTTTTTACATAAGCAATGTGATAGTATTTCATCAAAGTATGTGTGTGAGTAGGATGAATATTTCTGTTAATTTTTCAATTACCTTCGTTCACAAACTATGACAGTTCAAGGAAGAGGTATCTGTCAAAATTGTTTTAAAAATTGCAGATAAATTTTAATACAAATATTAAAATCTAATAAAATTGTGCATTAATTCTGTTTATAATTGGAAAAATTCAAAAAGTATTTGAATAATTGCTATATGTTTGTGTGTGTGCATGTACAGGGGTTATAAGTTGAAAACCAGAAACTTGTGCAAATGATTTCTTAAAGGTAGAATATTATTCTATTGCTTTTGAATGGATATATTTAATCAGATAAGATATGCGCCGTTTTTTTCCACTCCGAATTACCTAAAAAACTTTAACTCTAACGAATTGTTCAAGGAAAACAATTAGATTCATAGGGAAAAGATGTTATGAATAATTTTACAATGAATTATATGTTGAATAAACACAAAATTTAGCAATCAAGGTATTTTATTACTTTGAATTTCCAAATACATAGCAAAGCACAAACAGAAAAGAATTTCTCTTATTTGCTTAAAGACAAAACAAAATATTACAGTTTACAATATCAGAACAATAAGTAAAAAAATTTAAATATTTACCATTTAATTCAATTTACTTAGGGAATCACTGCTTTGACTGTCTTTAAGGCATATTTCAAAATCCCAACCAAACATGTAATTAATGGAAAATTAGACCATCCGCTAAGAAGTCTCAATAACGTTCTGGATATTCTACGGTAGAAAATGCTTTTTCTAAGACTTCTCTGTAAGAACCGTAAAAAATTTGCTGAAACAAATGGACACACTTCTGGTGAAAAGGTCGACTTATCTCATGAAATGGTACATAAAATTGATTAAAAAGACGATTTCTGGTCACATCATTATACATAAATCTTTTCACACCTTCTCCTTCTCCCAGTAACAGAAGATTAGTGATTGAAGGCTCTTCACCATCATTTAATTTTGTTAATTCAATCTGAGCTTCGATGTCTCTGAACAAAATTTCCCCGTAAAACTCTCGCAGTTGCACTCTGTCTCCGTAGGAAGAGGTTAATCCTGCAGTCGCTTCATATCTTCCTCTGTATCTTACACTTACTCTAGGTAAAATGACATTACAAACTATTTTGATGTCACTTGATGTTCTTGATGAACTTCGGCAAGATCCTCTGTGTGCAGCACTTAGGCCTGTCAAGTTTCCAGAAAGAAATTTCACAGTCCCATCAAATGCTTCAGGTTCGGCTAAATTGTCTTGTACATTGAAGTAAAAGTCCTGTACTTCACTGATGTCTAAATTTGCATTTTCGACCATTCTAGGAAGATGTTCAGAAAGTACTTCATCCACATATTCGTTAACATCGCTAGTATCTCCTCTATATGGTGTTACAAATGCTGAAAGTATATATAATTTTCAGTTAGCTTAGAACTGAATTTATTACGTTCAGAATGGCAGTTTTTGTATGTTTATTTCAAGTTAATTGTTTTTCTATAAACGCATGTTTCGTTTAATTAATATAAATTAGAAAACTATTGAAAAATATATCTCAAAGCAATTACAAATACAATTAATTGCTTTGTTAATATATTAAAAATTAAACTTGACAAAGGATTTGAATTTAGCGTTATGATTTTAAATATTTCTTATTATGCTCCTTCGTTCTTTCACAATTTGATTCATATTCATAATATTGATAAAAAAAACTAATGGAAGGAACTATTCTTAATATATTTCCAGTCATTTTTCAACTATTTGGTATTTGAAGCTACTAATATTAGTATGAATGTAAAATACATGCAATATATTTGTTAAATTCATCTTCAATCATTTAATAAGGGCAAACTTAAGGTTCAAGCTTAAATATTTGTTGAAAATTATTTTTATATGTGCGCAAATTCAATAGCATTGATTCTTCCTATTGGTTTTGTGCAATACTTGCCGTGTACATATTTTTCCTTAGTAAAAAAACAGTTCTAAATTGAATCCATGTATTAGAATATAATGCTTTGTGTGTGTGTGTGTAATCTGTATTTTTTTATCTCATTCTCGTTACATTATACGTAAAACAAAGTTTCATGCGAGTGCAATTGATTGATATTTTTGTTCATTTAGAACTTTTTTTTGTTATGGAATGCTTTTGGTTCATTTCTTGTGGTAAAAAGTAATTCTATCTTTTATTATATTTTAAGTTCTTTATATTGCAATTATCTTTACAAGTAACAAATTTTTTTATGAACCCATTGAATTATAAAATTATTAATGGTCACAAATTATTTAATCTTGAAAATAATTTTAAAATGCGTATAAGGAAGAAACCTATTTTTTTCTTATTTCTTAAATAATCTTTTTATGAAACTTTTAAATATTTAATTTATCTCCTTTAAGATGATATATTCTAATGAAAGCCCTAATTTAGTTATAGAATTCAGCAAATGTATGCTATAATCTATCCCTATGCATTAAAATTTGAATTGATAACTTACCAAACACTGCCACGAAAACAAAAATGGCCAACATAATTTTGTCTGTAATGAGAAATAGAAAATATTAACCAATTTAGTTATTTAACTTTAACAAAATTAAAAATAAGTAACAAAAAACGGCATATTCATATTACTATTTCTTCAGAAATTAATATCATTTCCAAAGGTAATTATTTACTTTTCTATTACGATGATTCGATAATTCAAAAAGTTATTTGAATTCTTTAGACATAATGATGACCTTATTTAGTGGCAATTTTTTGACAAGATCTGACCTTTTTTGGATTAATATTTAAATATTTATATATATATACATACGGTTAAAAATTCCAAAAACGGGAATATTCATCGATAACTTTCTTTAACCACTCATAACCTGCTTGAGATTCAATTTCCGCAAAGTCCCTTCTTAGCGAATCTTTACTGCATGAAAGGAATATGTTTGCCGAATTTTAAGTATGTTAGTCTAATAGTTCTTGAGATATCGTGATGAGTGAATGTGTGTCCCCTTTCTCTTTTATATATATATAAATTAATTATTGTAGAAAATTTTAAAGGAAAGATGAGAAAAAAAATATTGTCTTCAGTTATTTTTATTCAAAATGGTTTCAAGTCCAAGGTATCCGAGTGCTCATAACTATGCTCTCTTGGCTGAAAATTTATATCTTGAATCTAGGTTCAAACACTGGAGCTACGAAAGGCCCATCGTTTATAGAGTCCGATGTACGTGTTAAATCAATGGAGTGGTAAATTCTGAGCTTCACGAGGAGAGAAAATTTAGAGAATTGAAATTTTTGTGGAAATATAAATTCATCTAGAATGCCATCTGAGGAGTCAACCTCTTCAATTAACCGTGCCTCAAAATTTTAAGGTCGGTTGTAAACACATCTCTTGTTCCTTCGTAGTATGATATTAATAAACAAAAAATACATTGCTTTAAAGGAACAACTCCCTTACTTTTGAATGGATTTGGAAAAAGTTCACTTAATAAATTTTCGTAGGAAAAAAAATGTAGTTTTATCATTTGGATGAAATTTAGATAACATTATAAACATCATTATTTCGTTCATGTAGCAAGTTCATATTTTGGAAATTATAATTTACATAAACAGATTTCAATTTAAATTACTGTTAGGTTTTATTAGAAGCAAAAACAAAATCTAAAAAGAACTATATGTAAGTCTTTTTTCCCATAAGCGAAATAAAAAACAAAAATATCTGAAATATACTGGTTTTCAGATATAGTATATAAATCTATGCCATTCAATGTGGCAAAAGTTTACTTATATTTCTCGTTTTATCCATATTTTAAATTTAATGTAATGTTTTATTGAATTAACTTATTAATGATTTAAATCTTTCTTTTGACTTATTTGATTCGATTCTGCCAACCAATTTACTGCAAGAAATTTTGGAATAGAGTTACTTAATTTTAATATCAACATTATTTTTTTATTATTTTAACATCCAAATTTCATAAACCTTATAATTTGTGCGGGAAATCTTACTCTTTAATTTTAAGGTAATTAGCTTTATTTTTTAAATTATATATTGTATACATTTTTCCTATAAATATTATTAGAAACTATACTTACACGAAATTTAATGTAAATTTCTTTATTATATGTGTTTATTCCTTGTAATCCAGATACCATTTTTGAAAAAGAGAAAAAACATTTCAAGTAAGTAGCAGTTATATGAGAAAAATTTATATTTTAAAATTCCCCAAGAATGAATTTTGCTACATTTTTTTGTCTTGTTGTAATGAATGCAATGGAACAAACTAAAATTTGCAAAATAGTGTTTTAAAAAAATGACTTTTCAATAAAAAATATTTAAACTATTTTAAAACTAAAAAACACATACTTACTTTTATTAGTCAAGTCAATGAAACAACACAATATAGGGTATTTTTAGAAGAGGGGTTTATATAGTAATTTTTATCATATTTATAAAAAAATGTGGGCACTTTTATAATCATTTTAATGTAAAGTATTTAAAAAAAATCAAATTTAGATTAACTGGAACTCAACACAGCTGTATTTAATTTCAATGAAAAAAATTTAAATTGATAATGAATATTTAAAAGGCAATTTTTTTGAGTTCTCCAAACAACATTTTACACCTTGAAAGTGATAAAAGATGCTAAAAATATCAGACATAAGTCATAAACTGTCAAAGCTTTTTGAAACTGTTTTTTTTTTCTGGTCAAAGTTCCCTGGTATTTTTTTATTTAATTTATGACATAGCATAGTGACATGTAAATTATTATATTTTTTAAATAAAATATTGTTACATATTTAGTATTTTAGTACACTAAATGCGTTTTAACATCTTATGCTAATTTTATGCTAAATAAACTTAAAGATGTAAACATTGCTGTAAGTTAAAATTTATATGCAGCTCTCATTTCTCATACGAAAGAACGTCGCACAGATCTAAGTGGTTTACTGCAATGTTTACACAATGACATAAGCAACGTTTTAGGAATAGACTTTGTCATAGTTCCTTCTTCAATTAAACGCTGTATATTAATAGTGGACCTAATTGAAAGAAAAGACGCTTCAAATCCAGCTACATTACTAACAGCTCGTGCAACGGAATCTATTATTTCAAATAAGGAAATAGATTCCCATTCTGAGTCAAAAACTGAATCAATTTGTACACAAAAACCATTAAGTGCGGCAGAAGAACTAGATAAAGTTATCAATGAGGGATATATACACCAATGCTCAACCTTTTAGATTTGAGACTGTCATCAAAAATTCAAAAATAAATGTCTCTTTTTATAAATAAAGGGAGACGCGGTGACTACTTGGAAATAACATACTTCTATTTTCTGACAATAAATTCTACTAGTGTAGAGTCTCAGCTAACTTTTTTTTCGGCAAGAAATTTTTTTAACAAGAATGAGACGCTGTTTGAAGAATGAAACGCTGGAGAATCTGTAGTTCTAAAAAGTTTATTTACAAAAACAAACGAAATGAAGAAATGTTTTTAAAATTTCAATATGTACTATTTTTTTTATTTATTTTTTGTAATAAGTTTTGTTTTAATTTGTTTCAATAATTTATATTAAAACAATTTTTTTAGTTATGTTTTTCAGTTTTATTATATAATTTCACCTATGCTATAATGTTCAAGTATTTTTCATAAATAGTCCAATTCTAATCCCGGGATCTATCTCGGAATCCCGGGATTTGGATAATGTATTCACGTAATCGCGGGATTGAAAATATTACATGGGATTGCAAACCGTAATATACCAATTTTAGTTTTAGGGATCGAATTAAACATTCATCAATCAGTGTTTTCTTTTACAAAAAAAAGTCTTCCCACTTATATAGTTTCTATAAATTTGCCTTTTGTGAAAGTATACTATCTCAATTTAAATATTAAACCAACCCTATATCCTGATTAATTCGCATGTTAAATCTGTCTAGCCTCAAATTTCTTCCATTGGGGTGGTGTGGAATTTTGGAAAGAAGGGTGCTAGCTTAGGTGTCGTCCGTCACTTAACCAGGGTTCAAAATTACGAGATCCGTCGCCAAAAGCCCTCGAGTAGTTGAACAATGCGACGTTAATATTCAGTCACATTTCAATTAGCGAGTTAGACCAGTGCTTCTCACAATTGAATATTTGCCACCCAATATTCAATTATAATTTTCATCGCGCCCCCTCAATACAATACAATTTCATTGAATTTAATAGTACTATACTTTAACGCTAAACCTACAATAGGACTTTAAACTTTTTTGTGCCATCAAGGTATATAAATGTCTCGCTCAGCCAGTGTGTTAGTTGCCCCGGACGTATATATACGTTAGTCCGAAGTACGATCTTTTCTATGCACTGCTATCCATAAAATTATTCCGAAGGCTTTGGAATCCAATAAATGGACCTTTGCAGTCTTTGTAAAGGATTGACTTATTTAAAAGAAAAGGTTTTACATATTTACTCTCATTTTTATCCCCCCCCCAATACATAACATACGGGTTCCTACGTGTTAAACGGTAGCATTGAGGAGCGAATCGAGTAATTTTTAATCGGCATTAAAGGGATTAATTATAAATCATACGAATTATCAAGATAAGTGTTAGTTTTTGCTTATAATTTTATATCTGACTAGCCAAAGGGGTCACTGGTAACTTATAAACTTATTCTTAACTTAGTATTGTTAAATTAATTATACAATACATTACGCAGTATTGATATATTTATAAGTGTATTATATCAGTGTATATAAAAGTGTATTTTATTTTTTATCATGTCAGAATATGTATTTTTCTTTACTTTCAGTAAATTAATATATTTTTTAAATGATCTTTTGTTTTAGACTTTTCAATATGCTCGCGCCCTCCTTGTAGTTATCACTTCCTCCAAGGGGATGCGCCCCGCAGTTTGAGAAACACTGGGTTAAACTGATGCAAAATACGAATTGTCTGAATACCCTGCGGATTAGATCAGACGTATATTATTAAGGAGGCGATTTGACAATCATGCCTGCCAGAGAGTTATTGGAAAAACCTGGCTTTAAAAAGACACGTTGTGTGTATCATTGTGTTAAATTCCTTAAAAAGAAGGGCAGCTCTATGGGGCAAATAATCTCATCGGCGTACTGCCAAGCTGTGAGGATGTCACCGAAAGGAATTCTAAAAGGCCCCTTCCATCAAGTTATGCGGCCTTCTAGAGCGACATTAATATAACTCTCACTCACTTACTATCATGATTAACTCTGTCTTTCTCTACTATTAGTATGATTTTCTATAATTTGGTAATATGTAGATTATTATTTTAAACGTAGAATGAATTTAAAGTTATACATAAACAAATTACACAACTTACAATAGGAAATGAAATGAAATTTTAAACACAGGTAATTTTAAAAAAAAATTAAGTAAATTCTTACTTAGATCAACAAAGAAAAAATTTATCTTAGCTACTTTTTATTAAATAGTTACAATTAATATACATATGTAGATACATAGGGAAGAATCAAAACATTAAGTGGTAATTTTTTTTATTAATTATCATTAAAGTATCGTATTGTTACACAAAACAATCGTGTATATAAAATTTTAGTTTAAATGAATGCTTTAAAACGTGAGGGAAAAAGAATCCTGTTAAGTTTTGACACAAGTAGCCGAAAGGGTCACTAAGTCACCAAAAATGATGCCAACGTGGTTGTATTTGTAGTTCTTAAAAAATTAGTTTTAATCAATTAATTTTTATTAATTGTAATTAAATTACTGTATTGACATCCAAAATAATCATGCACATAAAGTTTCAGCTCAATTGAGCGGTTTAAAATATATTTTATAAACGATTGAAAGCTCCACCAAGATAAATAAATAAATAATTTAATATGTAGAGAGCGTGAGCTAATAGTAAGAATTGAAAAAGAAACTAGAAAACTAAATGTTACTTAATTTTCCATTTAAAGTTGGAAAGATGACCAAAAAAATTTTTATACCGTAAAATTACCATACGAAAAAAGAGTTCAACTAAGATTGCTTAAAAAATAGATAATTCTGTCTGTGTAAAAAACAAATAAGTTTCTTACTCAAAGGAGATTTTTGCTATGAAAACAAATGTTCCGATAAATTTTGACATTTCTTGGCACGTGCGATATAATTTTAAGATCGCTTATCACTTTAGGTATGTTCAGACATCGGTTAATTTGATTATTTTAAAGTAAAAAAAAATAAGATATGCTCTTTTTGGAAACATTATCAATATTATTTTTTCAATGAAATTAAATACATCTGTTGCATACCAACCTATGTTAAGAGGATTGAACTTTAAAATATTATAACTTTTTTTATAACTTGATAAACTACCTATATAAACCAATTATTTGAAGCTGAGTTTATAATTATCCCTTCCTTATATACAGATTTGTCTAAGAAAGGTAAATATTACTTTAATGTCTTAACACTACATGTAACATATAAAAAATTTGTCGTATTATTTGAAACAATGTTATTCGTGATTTATGAAAAGTCCTAGGAGTATAACTCCCATACATTTGAAGAAAAGGAAATAAAACACAAAATTATATATACTAACACTACTAAAATATTTTACTACTAAAATAGAAAGAGAGAACTAAAAATTTTTTACTTATATTCTTTGTTATGCAACACCAAATTTACTTGTGGTTAAATTTGATTTAACTGTGATGGATATTGTTAAAATACCTTGAATTTAAAACTTAATTATTAAACACTTGCGCTTTTCTAACATATATGGGAAATGCAAAGAAAGGTGACGTAATTTTTTATTCTGATAGCTAATGATTCATACAGATTTGCCTAAGGATGTTATGTTCGGTTTTGATACAAATAATTTTAATTTTCATTATGTAAAGAAGTATTTATCTTTATATAATTTTTATGGACTTTTCTCTTTGGTAATAAAACATAGAGATGTTAGAGATGAATTAGGGAAAATCAAAAAAATATTAAATTCTGTTTGATTGCATATTTTATCAATAATTCTATCTGAAGGGAAAACAAATATTTATCTACAAATCTCGTATCTAACCATATATATCTATTCTTAGATAATTATTTTCATAAATACATTTTATTACTTTTATAGTTTGACATAGATGAATGTAACAAGATCCAACACGTAGTAACAATTCTTTTTTAATATATCAAGACGACTCAATCTATTATTGTACTCATTATGAGTGCTATAATCTCACCATAAATAACTTTTTATGTAAGATAAAAATATTTATTAATTTCGTATTAAAATTTTAAGATAAAGAAAGAGGTAACTATGCTTTTAATTAAGTTGTATAATTTATACTGTTTAACTGCTGAAGAATTCTTAGCCCCGAGAATATCTTATTTTTCGAAAAGCTGTTTTACGAAAAATATTTTTATTTTTGAAGTTTATTATTTTTTTTATACAAAATGCTGATATAACTTTAAAACAAATTAATAACAATAGTTAAATAAATATGAATTCTCATATTTATTAATTTACTTAATATAGTGCATATAATACTCTATAAGACTGTAAAATTCTATTCAGAACTTTCATCAGGGAGACTTTATTCACTTTATATCAGGGAGAGTTTTTTTATTTTTTGATTGTATATTATATGCTAATGGTTTAAAGTATAGAATTGATACATCTATAACTAAATATGTTAGAATAATGCTCAGTATTTTATATTTAACAGAATTAAATTTAAAGCGATACTTTTATTAATTTACATAATTTTATTTCAGAAAGCAACATGCTGTTCATTTCTACTGTCCTTTTTGCAGTTGGTGGGTCATTTCTTGAATTATAGTAGTTTGAGTCATTTTTATAATAATTTTTACCAAATTATATCATTTATTGTCATGCATTAAAGTGCCTTATTATCTGAAATATTTATATATATGTTTTTGCTCCTCAGATTCTATAATTGACGAAGATAAATGTAAAAAAAATATTTTTTTAGTTAAAAATTAAACAGTATATGAAAACTATTTGTAAATGTACTATTTTATTTTGGTTTTAGGCATTTTATAAGTTAAAAGAAATCCATTGGATTCATTCTAATTATCTAATAAATCTGTTAAAATTGGTATGTATGTAACCGGCAAAGTATGAAATGCCTGCATTCGATAGAATGCCTGATGTTTTTAGGCAATGTATGAAATAGATGAATTATCACATACTTTGCCAATATTTTAAAATAACGTCTCTTCAATGTCATTTCCATTATGATAGTAAGTGAGATTTTATTAGACCCTGAACTGTTTCAGAGAAATGATGAAATGAGCTAGTCAGGATTAGCATTGGCAAAATGCTGTCCAGGAGGGGGGGACACCTGGGTGGTCGAGTCCTTGTACTTCCGAACCAAACAGGTCAAAAATCCTTGGAGCTATGAGAAATTAAAAAAATTTTAAAATTGTTTAAGAACGTGAAATGGGGGTGGGGGAAGGAATGGGGTTATTGGGATAAAATTACATATTTGTAGGGCTCATAGGGAGAACAATCGAATCCATCCGGTGTGGTCAACTAAGGTAGCATAGGATTAGAGTTATTAATGGGGAAATCCCCTGTAGGGGGGGAAGTACCAGAGTTGGCCAATTCCACGTAAGGCTCGCGCATACACGAAACTATGGCGTACATCCAAAAATCAAGTCCCAAACTCAATTCCTTAGGGGGTTAAATTTTTTCAGACCCCATAGGATTAACGTGGGAACATGACATTTTAGTGCTTAAGCCCTCCCCATGCCTACACAATGGGAGTCAAGTATATGATTGGATGGGTCTCGACGATAGAAACAGTTGGTTCAAGTCTCAAGGCCGAGACTCAAACAGGAGCCAATATATTGTGGATTTAAATAAATTTTAAAAGTTTAAAACAATTTAAAACTTTATAAGGAATAACCCTGTGAGTATGAAATTACAATAACTGAAAGAGCAGTTAGAGAGGGATCGAATGAGCCAGGTTCGAACGAACTGTGAGGCTCGGGTGTCGAGATATTGTCCAAAAAGCTGTAGAGAGGGTGAGAATGCACCGGGGGGATGTGTCCCAGAAGATCCTAACAATTACAAAATGTATTACTATACACCAAATATCTTTCCCTTAGCCCGAAAAAAAAGTGACATATATTTTTCACTTAACTAAAACACTGTTTGGGGATTTAACTAATTTATTTACTTACAACAGGAAAAAGACAAAAGAGAATTTATTTTAACATCTTGCGAGAATTGATCATCTCCTTTAGGGATTTGATAAAAGTCCTAATTTCATCGTGTCCCTGCGACATACAGGCAGTGACCTTCAGGGGTGAAATCATGAGATTCTTTCTCCCCTGTCAATCAAAGGGTAGCACGTACACACAAGTCATTCCTCTCGCTCTCCTTCCTCACCAACGACTCAGTTAATTGCTGTATTTCATACTTTGCCGGTTTCTCATTTCGCATTCTATAGAATGCCTAGGCAATGTATGAAATAAAAATCATTTCATACATTGTCGGCTAGTTTTAGGCATTCTATAGAATGCCGGATTTCATACTTTGCCGGTAACATATATATAATATCAGTTTCAAAGGAAATTAAAATCATATCAAAAATAACACTTGATTTCCACATAAGTCATATTTTAATAAATTTTGTACAGATAATTTCTTTTATTCTACTGTACGATAAAGCAATTATTTTGTAAATGAATAAAGGAAAATGTTAACTAGCGATACATTATTCTGCATAGAATGTGTTTTCTATTTAAAGAAGGCTACTATTTGTGATTTACAAATAATTTAAGAACATGCAAAATAAGTCGGGCTTTTCTACATACAGAAGTAAAATTTGTAGAGTATATTAATCCTATGTCCTGAAAATTAAAATTAAGGAAAATATGTATCAATAAGCAAAAAATTATAATGGATTTACCTTCAATACAAATTTTAAAAAGTAAATACTTTTAAAATAGCTTATTCAAGACCTATAGCCAAAAATTAAAATTAAAATATTGGTTTCAAATCCATTGCATTTCTTAGACACGTGTCTAAAAATTAGAAGCATTTTATAATTTCACAATGTCATAAACATTAATATGTGTCCATTAAAAATTTATTAATTCATTTTAAAACGGTATCAATTTTAACAAAACGAATAATTAAGTTCAAAATATAAATGTAAGTTTTTATATTTTGAAAACACTGTTAAAAGTTTATATATATATATATATCATTTTCAGCTCTTGCGTCAGCATACAGAGAAACACAAAATGACGTTAATAAATATATAGATGAAGCACTTTCTGTCCATCTTCCCAGACATGTCGAAGATGCAGATTTGGACATTTACGAAATTCCCGATTTCTACTTCATTGTTCGAGAGTTTTCCACAGCCAATGAAGAAAATGACGGTACTGTTACATTTTATAGAGGAAATTTAACAGGTTTAAGTACCGGGCAAAGAAGATTTTGTCAACAATCTTCAAGATCGACAGACAGTGTCAGTATAATTTGTAATATTGTTTTACCCAGAGTAGATGTTCGATATAGAGGACGATATGAAGTGTTTACAGCATCTCCCTCTTCCTACAGGGATCAAGTCCGACAACGAGATTTCTTTGGAGACATTTCAGTCAGAAATGTAGAAGCTCAGATTGAAGTGAAGACTTCTGCGGATGGTGATCAATATTCAGTTACTAACCTTTTATTACTAAGCAAAGGAGAAATAAGGAAAGGATTTCATTACAATGATGTGAGTAAAAACCGTCCTTATAATCACCTTTTTGTTCCATTTGATGAAATAAGTAAACCATTTTACAAGCGGAGCATCTATACCTTTCAACAAGTTTTCTATGGATCTTTCAGGAATGCTTTAGAAAGAGCATTTGCTAGCGTTTCCTATCCACGTGAGAATTATTAAGATTTTACTAGGAAAGAGTTCAAGGACATTCTCATTGCCATGCATAATTTTTAAATAATTATTCGGATCTCTCATTGAAAATTAGTTAATGTAGTAAACTTTTGTAATGAATTGGAAATAAGGATGCTTGCAAAAATGTATTTGGTGATTGAACTGGTGATATTTTGAATGTAATGTTTCCTGAATTATATGAGAGGGATCTTCAACCTAATTTTTTTATACTCAATCTTGATTTTAAGCTTATAAAAAAAGTTTTTGTTGATGTTTGTGCTTTTAATTGCTTTTTGTTATTCATTTTCAATAATATTCTAAATTTCTCTTATACGTTTCAAATTTTTTATCATTGCTTTGATTATTATTTAACTCACAAAAGTGACAATTTCCTTTCAAAAAAGATATTTTCTCACTTAATTTATGATTATGCGGCATGCTAAAGATCCCTAGAGTACCTCTTTTGCTTGAGTGCTCTAGGAAAAATTCAATTCCTAGTACAGTTTCGCATCATCAGAGCTCATGTGCCTTCCACTGAGGAGGAAACTGGATGTCAAAATTACATAGTGGTACTTGATATTCAGCTACATAGTGCCGCATTAAAAAGTGATAACAGCTAACGGATAAAGTAAACGGTTTGTTATGGTAATTACCAATCCGCAGCTTCATTACTAAAAAAAATATTAACTTAGTGTGAATATAGACTTTATTCAAGAGACATTTTGGAACACAACATTAAATCACGGGAAACAAGATGAGAATGATTAAATAAGTATATTTATTTTGCATAAAACAGTTTAGCAATTTTCACTGCGCCATCTGTTGGAGTTCACACAAATCAAATACACATATCAAACTACACAATATTTAACAATTAGAAAGACAAAAATTCAATGTCTTTTATGTTTTAATTACTTCACATTATTGTAATTTTTTCAGTAAACTCTACAATTTAAAAGAAATGCTATAAAGACTAAGCTTTTTTAATAAATATTTCTAATAGAAAGTTTAAAGATGTGTATTTCTTACAATTCTAACAAAACGAGACATTACAATTTAAGGATAATAAAATTAAGAAATGAGAAATATTCCTTTGAAATAAACCATGACGTTTTATATAAATTTTATTAAAAGAAAAAGTTATTTTCACACTTTATTTGCTTCTATGCCTCTGTACTTTTCACTATATTTAATGTTTGTGTATGAACATATAGACTTTAAAATAAAAGATAGTTTTGAGATTAAATCAAGATTTACTTAAATAAAAAATTTTGGAAACTTAATTTTTTTTCATATATGTTTAATTCAACGTGAACTTTTAGTTACATTCTCTAAAATTAAAAATATATATATATCTACAAAAAGCTAAATATTTAATTTCTGATCTAGCCAAAGCTATGAATTTAAAGAATCAGAAAACGATATTAGTTTCTTGCTTTAAAGTATCGTTTTACAAGATTTATAAGTTTTAAATGCATCACTAGAATTTTATATAACCTTTACATTGACTTTTAAAGTTAATATTCATTTTATTTCCTGTTACAAATGCGTTTCAGTATCTCGTTAGTATTTTATTATTATTTCTCTCCACATGAAGTGGAATCGTGTACATGGATTTTAATTTAATTTTTTTTTATTTTTATTCATTAATAAAAAAATCCTTTAGTTCGAAAAAAGTTGACTTATTAGAAAAAGAAGTTGACTTACTGAACAAAGTTTAAGCTAATTTTCTTAAAATGAACGGTAGTATAAAAATGTAAAGCGATAAAATATTTCAAATCTGAAAAAAATTAAGAAGTCAAGTAAACTATTTAAGTATCACAATTATTATACATGTAAATATAAATGACCAACGACAACGTCTTTTTTGATGATTTAATTTATAAGAAAAGATAATTACATCAGATTGTGTTGAAAAATTAATGTGATGCTAAGAAGTACGTATAGATAGAATTTTTCATTGCACATGTTTGGGCGCTTAAGATTATCTCAACTTCAACATTCTTTTATCACTTTTATTCGTCCCAGAAGCTAAGTGTGTGAGTATCTTTTTATAAAAAATGATATTGGCTTTAGAGCAGTGATTCACAACCACTGTGCTATGGTACTTTTGTGTGCCACCAAAGGCTTAGAGTGTGCCACCAATTTTCTTTTTAATTATGACTTATGCTCTAAAAAATAAAATCTGGAACGGAATCATTCGGTTATTTTACAGAAATAAACTAAGGGTAACCGCAATATATTTAACTTCTTCTTCCGCAGATAGATGGATTTTAAAAAATTTGATTGGGTTCGTAATCCATTTGTGTACGAATACACCTGTATATGAATTAACTTTGAATGAAGAGGAAAAACTAATTTCAATCTCTGAATGGTCAATTAATTCATTTTGCATTAGTTTGAAAATTGTTGTTGCGTGTAAGTCCTTGACGCACACCCACTATAAATGTGTTAAATTTTACTAAAACTGGAGCTCATTTAATTAATAATGATTTAATTTAAGCTCAGATTAATTTATAACGATACTTTACTGAATTACTTATTAAATGTTGTAATTATTTCAAAAACTAGATTAAAAAATGTATCAGGAAATATTAATCATTATTATCCATCAGTGAAAAAAAGTTATAATTGGATTTAAAAGAGCACCGTTTAATATTTTTATTCATTTTTCGTCCGAGCTTTCTTAATTTTTATTCTAATCAAAATATTTTATAGCGGGATGGATTTCTTTTGAATCTTAAGTCTACAAGTTATTATTCTTTAAAAATGCGATTGAAGCAATATCTTGTATATGTAGAAAAAAAATGCATTTTTCGATAAAATTTCTGTTTTCTGAAATTTAATTGAAACTCAGTACAAAACATCGAAAACTAGAAAAAAAATTATATCAAAAAGACAAAATACTACTTAAGTAAGCGTTTAAAATTGTTTTTGTGAGTTTAAATCAAAATACATATTTATATAGAAACTAATTAATATAATTGTTTTATTTCGAATTAATTCAATGTTTTGAAGGAGTATAATTTCTAGAAATGTGACTTCTTTTTCAGTTATAATTTAAACCATTCAGATGAATTATTCATAACCAATAAATTATATCTTTGAAATGTTTCATTATCCTCAAAATCATTTAAAAGAAGTCTTCAGTTCATAAAATTATAAAAAAGAAATTATTATTCGAGGTGGCAGAAAATTAATGAATACAAATATTTATTGCGATGTTTTATTTATTTATTTAAATTTTTCTTCACTTAATATTTCACAAGGAGAAAAATTGATGAATTCAATTTCGAAAAAGGGACAATAACTTTCTTTTAGGAACAATTTAAAAATTAAATATTTAAAAATTACTATTTCTATTTTCCAATACAAACTGATTCATATGACAGAGTTTAGATTGTACTGAATCATTTCCTTTGCTATTTTTTCGCGGAGATATTATTGAGAGTATACTATTGATCTATGAGAGAGATTTCTTCCAAATAAATGTTCTATTGTGATGCCATCTGTCGAGAGAATATTTTACTAATATCGATTATTTGAGTCAATAATGATAATCATGATCTTATCTGAGATTCTTAGATTGTCGCCGTGATCGTATAGTGGTTAGTACATTGCGTTGTGGCCGCATTAACCCAGGTTCGAATCCTGGTCACGGCACATTTTTGTTTTTATTTCCTTTAAAACGTAAGCGTTCTAAAAGTATAAATTTGAAGCATATTTCAACAAAAAAAAACTCTTTCTAACAACCACCTAAGCCAGAGGCACATATATAGATTGTCGCTACTTCACTGATTTAAATATATCTTGTCAACATAAAAATTATTTAAATAAATGATATATGACATATATATATATTTATAAAATTGTTTAATTTTCCTAACTGATTTTGTGTGCACAACAAAGCAAAATGCAAAATACTCGGTTAATTTAAAAATCAACTTACCTTGCCCGAAAGTATTCCGAAACCATCTTACTATTAATTACCAAAAAGGGAAAAAATGTACTTTAAGTAAAAAAAAACAAATTTTAAATCATTGCTAATTTAAACGTGTAAACCTCTGTGGGTCAACACAATTTTGAAAAAAATAATATCTACTAATGTAAAAAAATAGTTTCATTAAATTTTTTGATCATTGTAAATTTTTAAATTATTTTTGTGTTAATTTAATACAAAAATTGAAACTTTCACAACAAGTATCTTCTAACATTAATGAATAAAACAAACTTACCAGTCTCTTTCAGATTTGTTTTATTTTGGATTCATTGAATTTTTTTTTGTCTCATCAGAAAGAAATTGCTTTTTCTTCTTCTTTCTTTTATTTTACCATGTTTTATTAACTTTGCTTTCTTGTATGTTTGTCCGGGTGGGATTTTGTATAATTGATTTTACACTAACTTCCCGATGACATTAGACTTGAAATTTGAACCATAGCTCAGAAGTGGATGACTCAAAATATACTTTTTAGTTCTTCCTAAAAATATGGTACATTAATAAAAAAATTTTTATTCTGAGATCATGTTTCTAAATCGATTTTCATCTGAACGTAAAAACAAACATATTCAAATTAAAAACGGGAAATTTTTTTATGAAACTCATTTTGTACAATTCAGCTAAAGAATGAGTAAAAAGAATTAAAAAGATGATGTTAGTTGAAATTAAAAAATAAATTAGCAATCGAGTAAAAGCGTAAAAACGAAACAATAAAAACTTTGTAAGTACGAGTAGAATAGATAATGTGAAGCAATTATGTATTATGATATGTATTATTTTTGAGAATCATGAATAATTTTACTAAGAGATAGTTTCCTTCTAGAAGTTACAAAATTAATAATTAGTATTTAGAGAATATAAAATAATCTTTATTTTTAGTGTAAGTTAAATATTTTTTTTGCTATTTGAAGGAAATTTTTCTATAAAATATTTTAGTGAATCACAATATATAGTTTTTATGTAACATAACCGAAAATTATTTAACACATTCCTAATAAAGATAACTGAGAATTTCCTTGCAATCTAATTGAAAGTTTTCTTAAATTTATTTTTAGTTTGTACTTAGTTTGAATAATTTTTGGAATGTTTGAAAATTATCTTCAGAAAATATTTCTAACTAAAATACTTCAAAATCCATGACAAAATGCTCTTACATTAATTTTCGAATTTATAATAGTGCATTTTTTCAACGATAAATGTTCGAAACTGAATTAAAAAGAATATATTTACTAATGTATTTTCGAGGGGGGGACAAAATACTGTGCAAAATAATTTTTATGTTTCTGGAAAAGAAACAAATAAGAATAATAAGACAAAGTTTTTAAACATAAAACAAATGTATACTGCAAAAAAAAGCAAACTTCATTTTAAGCTATTAAATTTTTTAGCTAACAACAAGTAATATAAGAAAATAATAAAGACAATTCCTGCTTAGGTCAACAAAAAAAAATTATTTTAGTTACTTTTTATTAAATAATTACAATTAATATAAAAATGTATGTACAAATATGACATAATCATAATTTTAAATGGCAAAAAAGAAAGCGGTTTTCCTTTTTATATATGGTGTTGGAGTATTATTTTTGTTTGTTACTATTTATTCATTAAGTTTAACTAATGAATTAATGTTTGAAAAAACTGTATTAACATTAAGTGTCATCCACTATAAGTTTAAAAGAACGTATTTGAACTTGAATGGATGAGTAGAAAGTATTTTATTAACGATTGAAAATTTGAACAAGATATATATATATATTATATATATATATATATATATATATATATATATATATAGTTTAATTCTCTACAAACAAGAGATAAACATTCATCAATCACATTCGAAAAAAACACAGAGACGGTAAAAAGATCATACAATGAAGGACACTAGATTAAAAATCATAAAATGGATGCAGCAGTGTTATAAACATTGCTGACTTAGGACAGCTAATATATAAAATAATTTATATATATATAGAAATATATATATATGGGCTGCGGTAGCTCAGTGGTCAAGGTGTATCGGATCATGGCAGGCATGTCATGAGTTCGACCCCAGTACCACTGAAGACCCGCCGTGTAGGGCAGTGATGCACGCTAAATCTATCGAGAGCTGAAACGTCCTCCCGTTGGTGTGGTAGTTAATAGAGGGGGTGCCAGCTCACAGGTGTCGTCTACGTCGCTTGACCATGGTTCAAAATTACGTGGTCCATCGCCAAAAGCCCTCTTGTAGCTGAACAGTGCGAAGTTAATATTCCCTCATATATATATATATATATATATATATATATATATATATAGGGAGATCGTGAACTAATAGTAGGAATTGAAAAAAAACTATCTAGTACTAATTATTCAAAAATTTGTATGGTTGATGTTTTAACTTTTAAAAACAAATATATTTTATTTTTATTTTTATTATTGTATTGCGCTTCATCTTTGTAATTAATGAAAATAAATGTGTCCCAATTTTGAAATAAAAATCTTTAAAATGTATTTGTTTCAAAAGAATCCGGGATTGTCCTTGATTTCATCAGAAAAAAAATTATCTTCTTAGTTTAAATGTAGTTCACATTAAAACTTAAATGCAGTTTAATTTACAAAGTTAAGTTACAGAACTTGATCAGAATTAATCCACCAACCGTCTATAAGCGAAGGCAGAAATGTGTTACTTTAAAGGACAAAACTTGCTTTAAATATTCCTTTTTTACTTCTTTGGTCGCATAAATACTATTCAATAATTATATTTAAGTGAGATAAAATAGTTATGGTTTTGAAAGTGTGATATTTTATTTCCTATTTTTTTTCTCGTTTGAATAATAAGCAATAATGTTTGCTATTCTAGTTTTATATTTGACTTTTGCTGGTTGCAACGAGTATATTAATAAAAAAAATATTTCTGAAAGTCCGAGTTTGATTGGTTTTTATACCAATGAAACATTTGTACACATTTTTTGTAGTAAACAGATATATCTGTAAAAAAGTTTTTCCTTTGGTCTATTTTGAAGTTCTTTAAAATATTGTTAAAGATTTATAGCAAGATGAAAATGATCTAACGATATTTCCATTAAATTCAAAATTCAGTGAAGGGGGAAGTGTTAACTTATATAAACAAAATTCTTGAAAAGTTTTTTTAATATTATCTATCTCTATCTATCTATCTATATATATATATATATATATATATATATATATATATTCTTAAGAGAAATAAATTAGCATTTTTTAACTTCTTAGAAACTATTTAAAATGTAAAGGTAAGGGATATGCTCTAAAAATGAATAATAGTTATGTTATTGTCATTATTATGTATAAAATCACAATTGCAATATAATTGATCAATTGTTATCTGTTGCTCAAATTTTTAAATAAACAAGGAAACTTTGCTTTTGAAATCAATTAGAATTACTGAAGTTTTTCTCCTCTACTTATTCCTTTTAGCAAAATATATATCCATTAAACATACTTAGATTCTAAATTAGGTTTTCTTACAATTATCATTTCCTATAATTTTGAGATATTTTTTGAGTGAAAATTATCCTTGAACGCTTTACTGTCTAAGACTTTGAGCAGAAAAAAATACTCGTCACAAAAAATTTGGCTTAAAATTCTTTCAGCACTATCAATTCTTCAGCAGCATCTATGAACAACTCTCAGAACTTTTTCTTCAACAAATCAACACAAAGCTCTATTTTTATGTTTACAAACATATCTCACAAGTTTTTTGATTTTAAGAAACAAAATATTAAATATTTAGATACTTTAGTTACAAATTAGTATATTTACTTATAATTCTGGTTTATATTTTTAACTTCTTTTTTCAGAATGCTAAATGAAACAATAGTGATAAATTTTGCCTATTTAAACTATTCATTAGTTTTTAGTATTATATCTATCGGACGTCAAATTTATCCTTGCAACTGAGATTTATCTGTAATTAAACACACGAATCAACACAAACCAAAAACAAAACAAAAAAAGTGAAATATGAAATATATTTCCTTTTCTTAAGAGTTTATTATAATAGACTCGTATTCATGTTTGTAAAAATCAAAACTTTTCAAAGCAATTTTTTGTGATGTATATATATATATATATATATATATATATATATATATATATATATATATATATATATATATATATATATATATAAATATATTATTTTAAGTCATATACAAAATAATTTGAAATTAAAGACATAATTACCTGTTATTATTTAAAACGAGTTAAATATACGAGAAGGAATCCGCCTTTTCAGAATGCCAATTTCTTCCAAAAAAAGTCTACTGATGGTGGGGATCCCAAACGTTTATTTTAACTTATAGTAACTACACTCAAGACAAAAATAAAACATCTCCTACGACTCTTTATCTACAAAAAACTCTTATTGCCCCTGTTCCCTTTTGGATAGCTGACACCGGACGCCATATGGGTGAATGGAATGACCATTGTGACCGTACTCAGGGATGGGGAGAATGTTACTGTTGAAAGATGTGTAAACTTATCAAATTTCATAACTGAAAATATACTCCAGCCTCGAACTTTTAACTTTCAACATAAAAGAAAGCTGACATTAAACATACAGAGTACAAAATAAGGAAGTAAGATACGTTAAATGAAATACCAAATTCACACCCAATAATATTTCAGGAAATGCATCCCATTTTTGTAATACACACACACACACATATATATACACTCTGTCGCAAAAAAATATATGCACCCAGAAGAAATCAAGCTACAATCACGAAACTCGGCAAGAATGTAGTCTGGTAAGAGATATGCAAATGATTAAAATTTCGAAGCCAATGAGACAAGGCTATGTGCTATGCGCATATTAGTTGCGCAACTGGGAGAGTTTAAAAGCATGAGTACGAGCGCCGTACGGCTATCCAAACGAATCTGATGACTTTGATAGACGATATTGAGACTTAGGATGCCTCTAAGACGTAACCGGCGGCAGTACGAGCAGCTGACGGACTTTGATAGGGGCCGTATAATAGGCCTCAGAGAAGCAGGTTGGTCGAATAGACGTATCGGCCGCCACCTCGGTCGGAGCGATATGGTAGTTGCTCGGTGTTGGCAACAGTGGATCACAGAAGGTAGAGTGTACCGTCGCGGAGGGTCAGGACGTCCCAGGAACACAAATGATCGCGAGGGATCGTGCAATCAGAAGAGTGGCCACTTCGGCACCAACAACGTCGCTAGCATCGATTCAACGCCACTTACCTCCTTCCAGACATCCAGTGCCATCAAGAGAAACCATAAGGAGACGACTGACCGAAGTTGGCTTGAGGAGCCGACGTCCGCTAAGACGCTTACCACTGACCCCACATCATAGGCAGTGTCGACTGGATTTTTGCCGACCTCGGGCAACTTGGAGTGTGACAGACTGGAGACGTGTCATCTTCAGTGAGGATGACCACCGCACACGTGTCTGGAGGTGCACCGGCCAGCGGTCCGATCCGGCATTTATTGTCGAGTGGCATACAGCAATTTCACAAGGTGTGACAGTGTGGGGAGCAATTTCTTGGGACACACGATCATCTTTAGTGGTCCTTCAAGGCACTTTGACAGCTCGCAGATACGTGGACGATATTTTAACGCCGATTGTGCTACCCATGCTATCAAGTCGCCCAGGTGCCATTTATCAACAGGATAATGCTCGTCCACATACTGCGTGACTCTCCCAACAATGTCTTCAAGGATATGACGTCCTACCATGGCCTGCCAGGTCACCAGATCTTTCGCCAATAGAGCATGTCTGGACGCGCTGGGAAGGCAACTGCAGCCGTCCCGAGATACAGGAGAATTAACTGCGCAGATGCAAAGACTATGGCAGGATCTTCCACAGGGGGTCATAAGTGATCTAATTGAATCGATGCCACGCCGAATTTCGGCTTGTATAGCTGCCAGAGGTGGCTTTACTACTTACTGATTTTTAACCCTTTGCAAGCTGTAACCGCTTAATAAAATGATATTTTGTTCTGAATTTTTAATCATTTGTTTATTTTCATATACACTACATGCATACCAAATTTCGTGAATGTAGCTCAATTTCTTCTGGGTGCATATATTTTTTTGCGACAGAGTGTATTTCAAATTCGATCTAGAGCCTCCCCCCTGATATATATAATCTGCAGTTATTTCAAATTAAGGATATTTCCAATTTTTATTTCTTATAATATACACCACATAAACTCATATTACAGTGATTTGCACTGGTCTCCAGCTCTACCCAGCTTAATAGTTTTGAAAGATTGAAAAAAAATTTTAATGTTATTCGTATAGTTTTTTTTTCTAAGACAGAATAAGTAGTAAAGCGAAATGTAATTAAAATAAACAAAATAAAGAACATTTTTATTTTATTTATGTCAACTGAAATATATAATGATTAACAAGCAAATATAAACTAAAATTTATGAAGTATGCGCATTAATAATATTTAAACAGGCATGTAAATCATGTCTTTATAATTACATAAATTGTGGTTTTATAACAAACATATTGCTGACTTTATATATATATAACTTATATTTTTATTAAAATATGAGTGCAACACACAAATTATATTTAAATAAAGTGTATCAAAATACACTATGAAGATCATTATTACTCATAAAATTGGAGCCATCTGCACAGATTTTCTTACAATCTGACAAAGCCTTTTCAATTCATGTCATGTTTGAGTGAACATATATGTTTGCATAAATTTTAATCACATTCGTTTTTATTTCAAAAGGAAGCTGAAAGAGTACATATAATACCTGTAGAGGTAATTTTGTAGTTTGCAATTTTCAGTTTTGTACAGGTTGAAGTTATATACAAAGGAAATATTTCAAGTTATATATTTGCTAAAGGTTTGTCATAAAATTGTTAAAATACACGAGTATTATGAAAAGAAACGCAATTAGAAAATTAAAACGAGTATTACTGAGAGTGTTGTTAAACTATTAATTGATGTTAGCGCTATGCATGCTATTTAAGATGGGAATTATTTATCTGTATGAATATATAAGTTTACAATATATAAAGCTTGTAGTATATATATATATATTTATATATATATATATATATATATATATATATATATATATATATATATATATATATATATATATATATATATATATATATATATATATATATATATATATATATATATATATATATATATATATATATATATATATATAAGTGTTAAAAATTGCCCGTACTTGTGTGATAAGATTTTATACAGCGTTACATATTATGAATCGTTTTTATTAGCTGAAGTTATTTTTAAAAACTTATATTTTAATTTATATTATAAATACATATTCTGAAAGAGTTCTTAGAAAATAAATTTATTATATTTGCTACGATATTTTTTTTTACTTCCACTCTTTTCTCGTCTGATAAATTTTATTAATTTTTAATGTTTCACAAAATGTATTAAAACACTTTTGTCAGATGAAAAGAACAGTTTGTCAAGAAGTGAAACTCCTTTTTTATGAATGATAAAAAAAGGAAAAACACATTTAATACATTTGTTAAATTAAAATGTTAATTTTATTTTGTGTCTGAAATTTAGATTCAGAACAATACAATAAGCTAAGTTGATACCTAAACATAAAAATGCATTCGCTAATTCAGTTCTACTGTTTCTAAAAAAATGTGGGAGATTTAAAAAAGCTAATAAAATAAAATTTAAAAAAAATAAAATCTTCTTTAATGAAGTGTCGTATAATTTATACATATTTCATATATATCTTCTCACATCATGAGAGATGCAATTCAACTGAACTTTCGAAACTATAATTGTAAAATAAATGCACAGTTTCAATTTTACACTTGGAGGAAAATTTATTTAATTTACGCAAATTGCGAATATTTATTTTCTCGTTTAAGAGAGAAGTGAAAAAAGCTAACTATGAACGGGTTTGTAACATAATTGTTTTTCATAAGATGAAATGTTATATTTGTAAAGTAATTTAAGTGAAAAAATGAAGAAATATTAATTGAATTTTAGCACAAATATTTCTTGTATTTTATTAAGAATCTTAGTTGTGTGTGTTTGCTCAACATTCTTCTTTACAAAATGTATAGTTAATAATATTCTTAAATTTTTATCCTAATATGGTTAGTATTGATTTCTTTTGCCATTTTTGGAATCATATTTTCCAGTTATTGTATTTAATAAGAGTTATTATCGAAGCTTTTTGCAAATATGCATCTTTTCTTTACCGTGATTTTCTTCTTGTATGATTTTAAATATAACCATAAATTTAATTTTCCTCTTCCATGTTATTATTATTATGTGTGTATGTTTCAGAAATAGATGTTTGAGGTAAAATCATGGCTCAACTTTTCATCTCATGGTGATCTGGCTTTGAGAATTTTTCTTTTTCAATATGAATTCCATTTTTACCTTTTGAAAAAATTAAAAAAGGAGACAAAAACTGCAAAACATTATCAACTTTATTTACTTCTTCAATCATATTACTAGCATCTGTTCGTTTTTAACATATCTAATTTGTTATCACTTGCTTTCATTTCAGAATATTTCCTCTTTTATTTCTGATAACATTCGTGTATAAATCAGTGCTACGAATAAGTAATTTCTCGCACTTTATTTGTTATAGACTTAGCCATCATACAAAGGTAAATCTGTTTTGTTTTTAAGTGTATATAATTCTTATTACCAATATTGTATAACAATTTTATTTAAGAATTATTTATTTGTTTTAAGCATCGTTCTGTTAAGAAAAATTTTTAAGAACTTTAAATTTAACAGGTTTATAAAAAAGCATCCATACTTAACATGATTTAATGTTTTTTAATTGGTCTTCATCAAGTAGTGAAACATCATTACTGATGAAATTACTTCGAAAATAGAAAAGTAAATAACTATTTTTTAAAAACTATAGAATTATAAAACTATATATATCCACTGTTATATTCTGAAACAACCTCAATTATGATTAGCTCATATGATTTGATTGTAAATGTAAATATTCTGAAATTAACATTATAAAGCATCAGTATTCCTTTTTAAGTTAAAATACTTTATTTTAAAATATGGATAATTATGTGCAAAATCTGAAACTAAGAGTAAAGTTGTACTAACCTTATGTTGAAAAACAACATCTAGCTCAATAAAAATGATGAATTATCAGAAACTTTCCGAATTTGTAAAATACCTTTATTTTCTGAACTTTCGAAGAAATTGTTGAATTTCATTCTTATAATCAGTGTGGAGATTAAATATAATTGAGCAGTTTTATTTAAATTTCAGGCAACTATAGAGTGTTCTAATTAGCGTGTTTGATACTTTTATCCATACCTAAAATAATATCTCTGAAATTAAATTTATCTGCCTTTTGATTTATTTTTGCCACATATACGAGTACCCTCAGAATTTATATTTTAGTTTAAATTAAATAGGGATTTTAAAAAGATTTATACTTTAACGGAAGAGTATAATTCTATTATAAAATAAAAATAATTAGGAACTATTGCAATGTCTTCTTAAAGATTAGATGATGTGGTTTTATGCTAAGATTTCATCATTAGTAACCAAATGCTTCTGGTACGCTTTCCATATATTTATTATCTGGGGTTTTAAATAAGAAACTAATAAATAAAATGACACTAGATATAAAATTATTTTACTATTTAAGCGTCAAAAATAAGTTTAATACAGTTAATAAGGTATAGATACTAATAAAATGTTTTATTGAATAAAATTCAGCAGAATATTCATAAAAAATTAATAATTTTAAATAAAATAATTTGGGTTGTAGGGATATAAGATATAAGGGTTATAGGGATTTAGATATAAGATATTTTAAATGGTAATAGTAATAGCTCTCGGTACTTGTTTCAGCTAGATATAATTTAAGTTTTAAAGCTTTTATTATTTCACACAATAATCATTAATACAATCCTGATTCGGGCACTTTCATCTAAAAAATATCAACTTGAACTATTAGAGTGACAGAGCTCATTGCAATCATATTTTTGGAAGCATTGTATGATAATTCTGACTTAACCCTTTCAGGACTAGCGGAAGGAGAAAGTTCCCGTACGTTCGGAGAGGATAAGCACGTACGGGACCGCGGGCGAATTTTCCTGCTAAGCCTAATTTTCTTTAAAACTTCACATAAAGTTTTCAATGTAATCAAATACGCTAAAACTTACAATTTACTATCATTAATAATATATGAACATGGAGTATACAAAAGTTTTCGCTACATTTAAAAAAAAGCAATTGCGAAATTTAAAGAAAATGTTTTCATTTTAATAAAAAAAACTACATACATGTTCAAAAAAAATGACAAAAAACCCATACCTTTGCATACGAATATAGAAAATATTAGAAAACAAAACCAACTTTTATTCAAAATGTAAACAAAAATACATAGAGCAATAGATCACGAACCTTTAAATGGCCGATTCTCTCGAAAAATCTAAACATGTGCAGTTGTTTATATTCATAAATATCTCAGATCTAATTTAAAAAAAAATCACGAAGCCGAAAGCACATATTGAAGTTCAAGATTTAATGAAACATTATTCAAAAAAAGGTTTTTAACCGCCATCTAGTGCTTGTAAAAATAAATATAAAAACGTTCCTAACTCTGATCACATCGGTGTGATCATGGGCCTACGAGCAGGGAAAGCTCAATCACATATATGATACCGGGGGCCGTGGAGGGACAAACGCGTGATCACATATATGTGATCATGATCTTGAACTGGTTAATGTATCCTTTATCTATTTAAACTCTAATATAAGTCAATAAAGCTAAATTCTAAATCATTAAAACAGTTAAAAGGAACACAAATTTTTTGACATTACCAAAATATCAATTCAAACAGTATTAGGTGTTTTTTAAAATAGTAGTTTTTTTGACAAAATATGAATATAATATCTTTAAGTTCAGATATTTTGTAAGAAAAAAATTAATATTTTTCTCTTCGATTATTTATTTATATGCCTTCATTGAATAAAACGTTTTTCTTACTTTTAAAAACCATTTAGGAGAGTGAAAAGTTTCATATTCTATTGAGTGTATTTAAAATGCATAAAATAAATTAATAAATACAAGCTTTAAGAAGCATTAACGAGATTTAAGCTAGACGCGAATTATTCTTCGTAGGGTTTTATCTATTTACTGTGGTTATGTTTATTCTAAATTAAATTTGTTGAATTATAATTTGTCATAAAAATTAGAAAAATGGGATAAAAACTCTGTTAATGTTGAATCGATAAGACGTATATATTTCATAGTAAATATATTGGTAGATTAAATATTTATATACGATTAATACGCTTGATAAATTTCAGGTTGATTTCTTCAAACTCGAATATTATATTTTTTTTCTTTCTTTTTTCATAGTCAGATTCTTTTTAAATATTCCTTGATTGATTACTTTTATGCAATTCTTAAGAAACATTAATTGATTTTCTTTGTTCATTAATACAATTTATCCAACACTATTTACTTGTTTTCTTAAATGATGTGAATCATATTTTTAATAAATCAATTGTAACAAATAATTAATTTATTTTTAATCTAAAAAATTTTTAAATTATTAAAAAAATTTTAAAAACCTTTTACATTACAAAAGTTATTGTGGATTAAATATAAGTATTTGAAATAGATGAAAATTTTGTATACTAAAATTTTTAAATATATTTTAGGAGAAGCATGAAGATTATACCCGTTTTCTTGGTAGCTATTGGTAAGTTTATCAGCTTCAATTTGGTAAGCCTTTTGAATTTTGTTTCTTGTTCATAAGCTGCTTCTAAATTAGTTCTTATTATATTTGTAACATGTTTGAAAATAACATGCCACAATTGAATCTACTTTTGTCTTCAAATAGTCGAGTTAAAAATATTTAAAATAATGAATACATTTTTATCCCTTTATAAATGTTTGAAAAACGTTGCACATTTGTCATACAGTACACTCCAACTTTAGATGCATTATATCAGTGATCAGTTATATCATAACTTCGAAAGTGTCACTTTATTTACTACCTGCAACTGAAGGGGGGCTCAATCAGTGCATCAATTTCATTGCTGCATTTTCTTAGCACTTATTTAGTAACCAAAGCATCATCGATATAGTAATCGTATTAAATTGACAATTTAATAAGCAGTGGTTTAGTTTTTTACCAACATTTTTATAAGTTCTCTTGAAGTAGTAAAATATTTTTTTTGCAAATAGGAAACTTTATAATACTTATTGTAAATAGGTGGTGGTAGGACTAAATGCAGCTCTACTTAGTTGCGACAGATTTCTGATTATCCTAATTTACTTATTTTATTAAAATTTGAGTAGAACGATATTTTCTAAAGTTAGGTATACCTAAGCAAACTAAATATAACAAAATTTGAAAAAAAAATTATATATATATTATGTAAGAAATGTGACCTGTCCTCTAAACAGGACATGGTAAAGGGGATAAAATTTGCACATACAGGTTTTAGTATTCTCTTCAATGATGAAAATCTATTTTCTAGTACAAAATTTTATTTTATTTGAATAATACTTTCTTACTTACAAAATATTTCACTTTTCAGTTAAATTTCACTATCATTTCGGTGGAAAGGTCCAAAGCATGCTTGACAAAGCGTTTTGTCACATTTGCCACAGCATGTTTTTCGTTCCTCTTTGCAGTACTCTCTTTGACAACGACGTTGTTTTTCTTGCCTTAGTAAAAAATGACTATCTTTACGGATATCTGATTTGGCACCAGAAGGAACAGTCAATATCCCAGTTCTACCTTTTGTTCTTATCACAGTTTTTTTAGATAAACGGTTGTTACGGCTTTTCAGAGCTCCTTCAAGTTTAGGACTTCATCTTTGTTGAGAATTTTGTGAATTATCCAGGCGTTTACCGTATACATATCCAGTGATTGTATAAAAAGTGGCCAGTACCACTTTTTCACACGAATTTTAATGGAATGAAGTCCAGCCAACCACTCATGGGGATCAACATCACCCATATGTTTGTTGTAAGAATTTGTCAAATTCGGAATCTTTCTGTTAACTTTATCTTTGTGTTCTCATACTCGCCTCCAAATTTCATCAAATTATTATTAAGTATGGCAAATAAAGATTTTACTTTGAAGGATCAATCCTGGACATGCTGATTTACAGTTCCATTATCCACAAAGTGTAAATAAGATTCAACTTTTGTAAGCAGTTTCATGGCAGGGCATTTTTCACCATGGTGTAATGCCAAGGTCTCAGCATCTGACCAATAATCACGTTCACAGGTATTTGAATGATTTCCAGTTAGAAGCATAATTCCCATAAAAACTCGTAATTCGTCAGCAGTGGTCAAGAAATCTTGTTCGTTTATTACATCTGCTGTATATGGCATTGTTCCTTTTACAATGACATCGTAAATTTCACGGGTATAAAACTTCTCAAAAAGCTTTGATAGAGTTTTAACTTTTGATACAGTTTCCAATTGCTTGAGCAAGTCACTTGTAGTTGAGTCAGCCTGTGTTTCCCATTTTGATAATGCGGTGATTTATTCTTTATTCAAAATAACTGATGTCTTTTAGCTTTTTTTCTGTTTTTTGTTGTCGAAACACTGGGGTTGTGGGTGGTTAAGCCTGGAAATTTTGTCCACTTCTAAACTCCAAAGGCCCAGGAACATCTTTTACAATAATCTCACCAGTTCATTTTCCTCCCTTTCATCTTCGTCAGTTAGTTCACTGGCATCTGGTAACACATCAATTTCAATATCGCTCTCATCTGAATCTAAACTATTTAATAATTCTAATGCTTCCTATAACTTCAAAAGCCTTTGCACTGACATAACTAAGAAACACTAGAAATGAAATTATTTATTTTTTTTTTTATAAAGAGAGAAATAGTGCTTCCATTGCATGCGTATCGTCCTACTATCCTATTTAGAGGACAGTTAAAAATAATTTACAAAAACTTACCTAAGAACAATATCGCTTCAATTAACCAACAGGATCATAACGAAAGAGTACTATCACATAAAAAATGCCCAGCCAAATGTCCAAAGTAAACTAAAAAAGAATTCTGCATCCCCAAAGAGGTAATACAAACTGAGCCCATAAACACAATGAATAAGCAAAATTTCCAGGGTGTGGAGGTGAGACACATAACTCCCGCTGGAAGAAGCTGATATATATCCCTACATGTTCCAACCACCAGAATATTCGCAACTTATAAATAATGATTCTCCCATAATATTTTTGAGCTGTCCTCTAAATAGGACAGTGGAATAAAATGGGTTAATTTAGATTCTGATGAAGATATAAGGTTGAATGAAAGTTACTGCGAAGAATCTGAAGAAAGTGCAGATGTAATTGATAATATTTCAGTAAATCCTGATGTATATGTCGCTAGGGATGGCACAAAATGGATACCGCATAATAGTAATGTTCCTCACAGCTTTGCGACTCGAAAAGTTTTGCGACAAAGCAGTGGTCGAACAAGCTTCACGAAACATTATGTCAATGTTAGTTTTTAATGATATAAAGGGTCAAAATATATGATAATTACATAAAATAATATTAAAAATTCTTAAAACTAAACCCTACTAAACAGTGATCCCGGAATTATTTAGTTGTTAAAATTATTTTATATATTTTATATTGCGCTGTCGAAGAGACACCGGTGAATGTTTAAGGGTAATCGAAATCCCAGACGTTCTAGTGTTCAGACAAAAAGGCACTTAGTATGGTAAGAGGCACTTTCGTACAAATGAACGACCGGCATGGTACGTCCGCTTAGTATGAGTAAAGTCGTAAAAGTGATAAGTTTTGGGGGCGCGGAAAGCGACAATAGAGGAAGTGTACAAGGTACCAACACTTATTCTAAAAATTTAAACTTTTAGTTCTAACAACTTTTAACTCATTTGAAGCCTTCCATTAAGAGAGTAAAAGATTCTAAAATCATGAGACGGAAATAATTGATTCCAGATATTTTAGAAGTTTCGTTCTAAAACTGAGTAAGATAATTGGAAGAACACGCAAATTTTCCATCCGTTTTAACAAGCTTAAGTATTCAAAAAGATAATAAGAAATAAGGAATCTAACTAGGACAAAAGAAAAAGTGTTTCGGCAATAATTTTGGCGCGGGAAAATTCGAGATTGTGAAAAGCAGTTTTGGACATAAATTATGTTTCTAATTAAAATAATTCAAACATTATGTACATTTTTTGAAGAAATAGAGTAATTTTAAGTTTTATAATATTTTAATATTTTCATTGGTATCTTTGCAAGGGCATTAAAAACAATTAGTGAAAAAGAAACTACAGAGTTACAAATTTAACATAAAAATGGATAAAATAAAAAGATAACGTTAAAGTTTAAAAAATAGAAAATAATGATTTTAATTTAATACATTCAACAGAAAAAGAAAATATTTTATAAAAACGCACAAGATGTAGTCAGAAAGAGTTATCTAGAAAGCATTCCAGAGACGCTGATTAAGATATTGACATTTCAATAGATGGGATTAGTAAAGACGTGGGAGTAAAATAAGCTAGTTTGGGAAAACGTAAGCACATTCTGCCTTGAGTTATATCAACTCTTTGTAGTGGGTGCGTACAAATATCTAAGCCAGCGCATATGCACTCGCGAGCACAAAGTTGGGGAAAACCTGAATTAGACGATTAGAGAAGGCTCTAAGATCAATTAAAAGTAACCTACAACTATTTCAATATATATTTTTGTAAGTGTTCCTTGTACTGAAATTGAAAAAAAAATGAGTTTTAAGCTCTTACTTTAAGTGATTATGGGTATTCCTAGGAGTCACAGCTCTGTTTCTACTAATATCATCAGTTAAAATAAAATAATTTCCTTCCCATGCCTGTAATCATATTTAAAACGATATTGAAAAAAAAAGGTGTTCTTTGTTTTATAAATACTACTTAAGTTTAAAAAAAATGAAAGAAAAGTTATTTCATTCATGGATTTTGCTTTAATTTAATTTCTTTTTATACAATTTCGGCAATTTGTGTAATTCAACTTTAAATGCATCTTCCTAAAAAAAATTGATTTTAGATATAACTAAGATCAAACTTTTAAGGTATCCGACTATGTTCGGAACCGTGAATTTGCAAAAGCGTATAAATGGATAATATTTATGATATTTAGTGTCATTTAGATTAGAAAATGTATATAAAATTGTTTTAAGAATAGTGTTACAGTAAAAAATTATTAAAGTACAATATTTTGACAAAAAATGAACGTAGAATGACCCATTTTCAAAATATTCTCCTTTTGCGAAAAATGCTTCTATTATTATAATATTTTGCCTGTATGTAGCTCAGACCTCTGTACAGAGGCTCAACTAGAATTTTTGAAATGTATAACTTAGAAGTGGGTTTATCCATGTCTTATGACAACAGAGGGGAGAAATTTTAAGAAAAAAACGCCGATAATTATTTCATTTGGTTGTAACTCTGAAAATAGGTTAATTTTTCAAAAATCATAGTTGAGGCTCTTTACAGATGTCTGAGCTTTATACAGGCAAACTATTATTATAATAGAAGCATTTTTCACAAAAGGAGAACATTTTGAAAAAAAGGTTATTCTAAGTTAATTTTTTGCCGAAATATTGTATTTAAATATTTTTCTTGTCAAAATGTCCTTAAAGCAATTTTATACATGTATTCTAATCTAAGTGACACTAAATATCATGAAAATTTCCATTTATGCGCTTTTTTAAAATCACGGTTCCGAACGTAGTCGAATACCTTAATATGAAAGAGGTAAAGATGTAAACTTTAATTTCAATTACTAAAAAATGTGTTTTCTTTCAGCCTTTGCATTTGCATCTGGTGATAACTTAGACGATGCTGTCAAATACTTAGATGAAGTACTCTCAGTCTATGTTCCCTGGGCAGTAGAAAAGGCAAATTTGGAATTGTGCGAATTGCCAAATTTTACCCACAATCAACAAAACAGATCAACAGATGGTGCTGTCACCAATACTAAAGTTATATATCATTCCGGAAACTTGACAGGTTTGCAAACTGTAAACAGGAAATCTTGTGAGCAACCATCATGGGCTTCAGGAAACATCTCTGTTGTATGTAACATCGTTCTTCCTGAAATAGATGTCAAGTACGAAGGACGATATCAAGCAATCACGGGATACACTTCTCCTTTTGGTGTTCACATACGCCAGTTTGATTTCCATGTTAAACTTACAGTAGTTGATATAGAAGCCAAATTGGAAGTGACATCCTCTCCTCATATTAAGATACCTTCTATCAAAAATCTTGAAATAGTCACTGCAGGAAAGCCTGAAATTAGCTTCGTGACCCAAACAGATGTAAATATTTCTTTTGAGCAGATAAGTGGTCATTTCTATCACAAATACAACAACTTGTTTGAGGAATTTTTCCTTGCAGATTATAGGGAAGCTTTAGAAAGAGCAGTTGAAAGTGTTACTTATCCACAAAGTGAATAATTATATATTTCAAGCAAATTCTTTAAATAAAATAATTACTCTGATAGAATATTAATTAAATATTAAAAACTTGTTCAAAAAAGTTTAGTTATATAAAATTAATAGAGGAATTTGAAATTACATTTTCCATTTGTATAAATTTTATTTAATTTTATAATGATAAACTTTCTAAGATGATAAAAAAATATTGAGTCTGTTTCGATTGATGTGTATTCCTACAACTACTATTTCCTTCTCTTGCTGTACATTTGATATATTTGTAATGAAGAGAAAAAATAAATAAAGCTCAGAAAAAATACCTTAAGTCTGAATGTAATTGTACTTGTGTCTCATTAGAAAAACTTTTTGCTATGACTTTTTTTACTGACTTTTTATTTATTTTTTAAATTTCATGATGAACTTCGGCAACAATTTTGATCTATTTATTAAATCAAATATGTTAATTTTGTATGCTGAGATTGTAACATTGCAGTGATTTTAAGTAAATAATATTCGATTACATGAACGTAAGCAATATTAGGAAGATATGTTATACTATTACCGTTATTTAACGTAAGGTAGTTCTAAAAATGCTTAGTAAATAATGAGGAATGTTATGACTCTGCAAAATTAAAAAAAAATGTGCAAAAATGCTGGAGTGGAAGTTACATATAGGTGCACAGGCATACTAGTAAAAAGCTGAAACAGGAAAGTTAAAAAACTCATTCTTTGCTCATAAAATCGTCACGAACTATCACACTATTTAAAATAAATGCTCAAAATAAGGATCGCCAATAGTAACATAACCCTCATTCTATCACAACGTTGATAGAAGAATTAGTGAACAGTTTCAAATATTCTTTACAAGTAGGTGTTTACCCTATGGCCGTGGTATTCTGCCAAAGGTTTTTGCAGAAAAGTGCGTTGTTGCCAGGCTCCAGAGCTGATATGTTATTTACAGTGGAAGGAATTTGCACATGCGAATGTGCTTTCAATGTGCTCAACATTCATTTTCGAGCATCATCAAGTACATAAGCCACGCTTCGAAGTACATTCCAACAACATTTCATAGCGAATGTTTGTAGCATATTGTGAAATACTTCCTCCTACTAACACGACTCGTTGGCCAATGTTATTGAATTTATTTGGAGATGATGTTTTACAAGAATCTCTTCAATACTTTCCGATTGTCGTTCATATTTAAATGCGGTTACATTGTACGGTATAACAGCCCACTCTCTCTTCAGTATGGATGCCCTTAGTTATCGGAATGTCATTTTCGGATGTAATGAATTAGGCGTAGTGGATTAGGTGGAGGAGTTCAATAAGCACCCTAATCGCGAGTATTTTTCGGGCTAGTCTCATTTGTGAAACACCATTTCATTATTTTGAAAAACTCGACAATCTACCATTCAATGTTCAGTACACAATGTAAAAGTACTTCGCATTTTTGAAACTCATCGCCAATCACTCTGCCACGTTTTTATTAGTGGTAATAATCTAAAGCAATTATTGCAAACATTGATATAAAAACTCATTTCGTGATTTTGTAAGAATTAAATGTTTTTTTTCTTTTCTTTTTGTGGCAATTTTTCGTGCATGTGTCGGTAAGTGCCAGTTCCATTGAAATATTTTTGTATGGAAATGTTTTAGTTAGAATCACTACACTTACAGTTCACTACATATTATAATCTCTCTCTCTCAATCTATATTATCTGTACATTTTTTTACATAATTTTAATAACACAAAAATCTATTTTTCGGCTTGTTTTATTCCAAGTACTTTATGACACTACGCAATTAATTATTATTTATGAGTCTCTCGAAATCCTGATCACAATCAGATAATGAGAGTAATGCTAAAGCTGTTTATATAACCCCTTAATTGTTACAAAATAATATAAAAAGTCAGTAATCCGTAGTTCTACCCGAAGCACAAAATCAAAGATATGTGTTCTTTTAAGAGGACGTGGTACCCTTTGAACTACTTTCTTTCTTTATGTATTTAAAAATAATATTTTTAGCATGTTGTACATTATTTATATTCAAGAAAATGACACGAGATGAAATTTTTCGTATACTATTCACACAATTTTAAAAATTAAAATTTTTTAAAGAAAATTTGGAGAATTTTAATTTTCTTTTGTAATTATGAATTTTTTGACCTGAAATTTTTTTAAATATTCTTATGGATGTTATAAACAACTTTAGGCTTAGATTTTACAATAACTTAATTCGTTTCTGAGAAAAAAATAAAATGTTGATAAGCATGCTAAAAATCAACGAAAAAGCCAATATCTCTAACATTTTAATTTTTTTAAAAAAAAGTATTCCGTTTACAGCAAAATGGATCCCTAATTTTGTTACATACTTTATATGCAACACATAGGAAAAAATGGAAGTGGTTGGTAAATAGTTGTGGAAGGAGTAGCATTTTGAATGCACTAATGTTTCGAAAAACACAAACTGAGAAAAACAACTTTTAAGTTTATAATTCTGAAAAAAAATTATAATAAACTTAAAATACCACTTTAAAATATTAGTTATATACTTTTCTGTACAATAATTGCATTTTCGTATTTTTTCAACCCTTAATTTTTTAAAATGATCAATTTTAAGAAGGTATTAATTGCACACACACACACAAGAAAATTCAAGAAAAACGTTAAAAAATTTTTTTTCTATCACGACAGAAAGTTTAGTTTCTTTCTTCATATAATTGAAGTATTACAATTGCATGGAAAACATATCAGGAATAAGAACTGAAATCATGAAATTGTTAATATAAAATGCTATAATTCAAAAATTTTACATGCACACATTTCATAAAGAAGAAAAATTGCATTAGTGTATTGCCTCGGAAATATTTTGCTTTTTATGTTACACGTCCTTTTTTATAGTTATTATTTATCTTTATAAAATAGATTTTTTAACCTAACGGTTTTTTTAGCTTTTTTTTTTTTCTAAAAGGGTGGGGGCGAATTGTTTAATTGGTTTTCAAATGAAGTTTTTGTTCAATTTCTAACTTTCCGATTTGCACAAGTGATATGTTAATCGAAAGATAATAATACAAAGAATAAAATTAAATAAAAATATAAAAAACGATAGGTCGGTCATTTTTTGGGTACCAAGTCCTCTTAACTTATGAAGGTTGTAGTAATAAACACAAAATCCCTTTTTTTTTTCCAAATTTTACAAAACATAAAAGTAAAATAGTAAGAAAAGTGAAAGTAACGATTATTATTTTCACAGTATAGTTATTCAAATAGAAACCAACTCCATTTAAAAAAAAGATATCACCTATTTCATATCTAATGTAACTGGAAGGAAGTGAAACAAAATTATAACCAGAATGGCTAAAATTAGTTAAACAGTAATTTAAAAATTACCATCAGATAATTCTAGTGAACTGCTGTTTTTACAAAGTATTTCCAATCATTTTAACTAAATAATACAAATGCTTTGCTTAGATTTTAGACATGTTTTATATAAGTTATTAAAATAAGTGTTTATATATGTGTGGTTCTTTCTATCAGCGTAAGTAAATATTACTAAATTACGTTGAAGGTTTTTCTATGATAATGTTAACTCTTCGAGCAAACATGTCAATGTCATAAATTGTTATTTTTTTTTATAAAATAGAATAATTATAAAATTATACAGATAGTAATAGACTTAAGTTATAAATTTAACTAAAGCATTTAATTCATTGCCAAGCCAATCATGTGATTGTTGAACACACAAATGACCACATTGATTTTTTGTAAGATAAATTTTTGTCACTATATACATGGAATTGCATAAGATAACTTATTAATATTATTTTTTTTTTTTTTTTACTTAAAAGTTGTTTGTACAAATTTTATTTGCCATTTTTTCTCTTGTTCAGACTAAATCCCCTCCCCAAGTCTCTTAATTTTATGACAAGATTCTTAATGTATATGAAATATAGCCTTTTTAGCAAAAGGCGAAGAAAATATTGCTTAGATTCTTTTAGATTCAAATTCTAATTTTTTTTATCTTGTTTTGTGCATTTGTGAATGACCTTTTTAAGAAATTAAAACATGGTTTTTTTATAGCTGTTTGAACAATAAATCCTTAAATTAAATAACTTTGAATATACTGTTAAAGAAGTAAGCACATACTATGCCACATTGCATTTCTTAAAAATAGTCCTTATCTCACTACATTTACTTGTTAAAAAATAGGGATTCATTTCCATTGAGTCCAAATTCCATTTATAAATAAGACTTTAAACGTTATACACCTTGTTTAATTACATCCTAATATAAACGCTGGAAAGGGGTACAATGCTGATCACAACAATATTTGAGGACTCTTAAAGATGATGAACGTAAATGAAATAGAGGTTTTCTGATTTTTCTGGAATATTTTCAATCAATGCTGAGATTATTCAGAATTAAAATTAGAAGCCAATCATGTATCACTGCCCATTCTGCATATTTCTTAAATAGACAGCACAAAATAAAAATAAATGTAGATTGGTAGGGAATTTGTCTCGCTGGAATCAACTAAAAAACTGAAATTATTAGCTTTTTTAAAAATAAAAATATGAATGATTTAATATGTTTTTGAAGGTATTTAATTAAACTCAATGAGAGTATTGAAGAATTTTTTACACGTATGGACAGTAACATACTAATAACTAATCGCAAAACCATTTACCTGTTTCATTATTATATTCCTGCTATATTGTTATATTGATATTGTTTAAGCTGATAGAGCTTCGATATCATAAATAATTTCATTAAGCTTCTCGGGTGTAATTTATTTGTTTCAAATAAATTGATATCTGACTGAATTTTTTCAAAATTTCAGCATTAATAATTTTTAACATGTAAGAGTATTCTTCAAAAATATTGATTTTTTTTATTTATGTATAAAATTCTACAAAAAATATACCGAAGAGAAATCATATATGCTCATTCTTGTCAGAAAATAACTTCTGTCAGATCATTTTCATTCTACTCTTAAACATTATAATGATAGTTTTTAATCTACTTTAATTAATTTTAAAATTTTTGGTATAGAATATTATTTTACAAATTTGTGAAGTGATGCATCTTATTTCTCATTGATAATAATATTAAGTTTTCAAACAGTTTAAAAAATAAATTTTAATACAAAAACACCAATGCCAAATAAGATGTATACAGCCCTTTCTTAACATTTCGCAACAACATTTGTCACTTAAATAAATATAATTGGAAAATTATAAATGCATCTTTAAATTAAACGTATAACATAAAAAGCAACGTACCAAAAAGGAGTTATTAGATTGAGACGAAATTACACATACGCATACTATACGACGATAAATATGCAAATGACCACCAATGTCTGACTGCCTGGAGCTCCCACGCATTGCAACAGAGCGTTCAAATAGTGTACAAAGCAGAGAACACACATTACAACGCTAAGGCATAACTCACTTGTGAATGTGGTTCCGTAGACACACGTAGACTGTACCAATGGCTCACAGATGGATTTGTGGGCAGTATGAGCAGATGTAACAATTTGTGAGAGACAATGCAGTTGGATTTAAGGATGCAGAGTGGTCAAATCGCAGATCTATTGGCCTTTTGATTAGGAGCCGCCAACTCTACGGGTCAAGCACGGGTTTTTATTTTATTTATTGCTCTTGTAGCTGTATTTCTTGAACAAAACAATTAAGTCTTATGTGTACTATTAGCGCTTGGTTTTGAATACATATACATCACATGTACCGCAATTTTTGTCCCGTTTGAATATTTCTGGTGTGTTGCTTTTTATGCCATACAATTTATTTATGCGCACATATTCAGTCTTGCTTCTTCCAATAAAGACAGAGTTAGTTCTATTTTATGAATAATCTGCTACTTTAAATGCAAAACTGTAAGATTTAATACATCTTAGCATGAAAAGAAAAGGATAAAAAAAATAATGCGCTAGTATTATTCTTATCCACTAATTGTCATGAGTTATATTTAGAATATTTTAGAAACATTAACATCTGTTTGAGACTTCTTTGTTAAGGCTTAGGTCGTCGTTGTCGAGTGGTCATATCCATTAACTTATGTCCGGTATTAATTCCAATCAAGTATAAGAATACCCCTGAAGATCCGTCGTGTATAGAAGCCGAATGCACAGTAAATCCGTCAAGATTCAAATAGACTCAAAACTTCGTCAATATATATATATATATATATATATATATATATATATATATATATAATTGTTCTTAACTTGCCTTCCATTTCAGCACTAATACACAAGAAATCAATCAGTTTGAGTTCATTCTAATTTCCAAGCTAGTAAAGCATAATTCAATAATTTGTCTACTAATAGTTGTTCTATGAGCAAGTTTTAATAAAACAGGGTATTTCTTTTGACGATTCCCAAGAGAGAAATTGGAATTTATATAATGGTACAATTAATGTCCATTGGATAAAATATTTAATACGAATATACAAGTACGCTCTGATCGATACTATGATCTGAAGACGGATTTTGAAATGAATGTGCTGTTTTATAAATTTCACTTAAAATCATTAATGAAATTTATATCTCGACTTTCCCATTTCATAAGTCAAGATGTAGTTTAAAAATAATTTCAAGAATAATCTTTATGCAAAATATGTATTAATAGTTTATTCATTATCATTAAAGAAAATTCGGATCAAAAGTTCAGAAGTCTTTTACATGACGTTTGTCAATAACAACTCTATCTCTTATTTATTTTTTATCTGTAATGGATTATTGTGTACACTTAAATTGACAAAAGATTGAATTAGGCTTTGAATACGTGTTGCTAAATTACTAGGAAACATTCTCACGGTATTAATTGTTATCTTGCATATATCCTTAATATCTGCTACAGCTGTATACATAGATACCCTATCAATGAGAAGTAAACAGGTGGCTTAAGCGATTCTTTAAACAAAAATTCACTATTTTAAAAGTCACAGTTTCCTTGATCCTGAGTTGTCAGTCAAAACATAGGTAAGCTATTTAAAATGTAATAAATTGTTCTTTTTTTTAAAAAAATAACATGCTTATTAAGTGACCTTTTTAACTTAGTAATAGAAATTTTTTTTGGAAAGAGTAGAAACATAGTGTTTAGTGTATTAAAGGTAGCTTATACATATACATTCTGTACAGTATATTTATAGCTCTTACAGATTACATATAAAAAAAGAACCAATGAATTACTCCAGCCAATTAATTCATCATTATTAATATTATTATCTGCCGTTAGTTTTCCTATGCATCAATACATAAAATTATCAATGCAAGTAATATTTTGAATTGTTAATAAATAGTTAACCTTATTAAAATATAAAGTTAACTATCTACGTAGTTTTAATCATTTTTGAATTCAGACATTTATTATGGTAGATAATAGTAGGAATAAATTAATGCTAATTTGCCTTGGGAATGCGAAATATTCGTAGCAAACTATTAGTATATTTGAATCATTATTTGTAGTATATCTTTTAAATAATTAATGATTAATAGTTCTTAAATATTACAAATATTTATTTTTTTTCTATTTTGTGTATTAATGATTTAGTCGATAATTGTAAATTATTACTGTGTTTGAAGATATTGAGATGAATTAGCAAATAATGAACAACAATTATTTAAAAAAAATTAAGAATTTCTAAGGTTTTTTGTTTAAAAATGTAAATGAGTTTTAAAGAATATTTTCTTCGGTATATGAAGTAATGACTTTTTAATGTTTTTTTGCTCCTGTATGAAACATGTTTAATCACTCTTAATATCCTTCTTAACCGATCTTAATCCGATTAAACTATGAAAAAAACTCGATATTCAACTTTGCAGTTCTTTTTAAAATTATTAATATGTTTCTAGTGTGAATTTATCTATTTCCTTTTATCCCAAGCAATTTTTATTGTATTCATATGTAACTTCCTTACGTCCACATTTTTAGAATTGAAATGATTTCTTATTATCCTGGAATTATTCATGAACAACTCAAGACTGATATGGAGTAACGTGCTTATTTTGATGAATTATAATGCCTGTTTGAATTAATTTTATATTAAAATATTTCATTAATATTTTAAGACCCTTTCAATGCTATGACATACAGTGACATTTTAAAAAGTTTATTCCATTTTCTATGGACTTATTATCTAACTGTAAATGCAACTATTTATATTAGTTCGTTATACTTTGCATTTATCACTTAATTTTGTTAAAGATTTCTCTGAAAATAGACAATATTTGTTCAGAAAACTAAATTTCGATTTTAATAAATAATAAGCCTTTTTGTATGTAAACAATTAATTTCTGTAGCATGAGATGCAGATTTGATAGTATTGACAATAAAAGAATATAACATTCGTAGTACGACAAACAATGTGACCATTGTGTTTATGAATTTTTGAGCAGATTTTAAAATAACAAAAAAAATAATAATTACTTTTTCAATAATTCTATAACTTTACTTCGTAAATTAACTATTTCAAAGAATTGGTAAGAAATTGTATTTAAATTGGTTTGAACACAATTAAAAACTTCTAAATATCTACATAAAAATATTCTAGTAATTGTATCTTCAAAATATATAAAATTTTAATACATATATGCATAAAGAATTATCATGTCATGATTGTTTTTTCATTCAAATTTCAAATATTTAAATGCAGCCTGACTTTCGGAATGAATTTAAGTAATTTATATAACTCAGAAATAATTTAATAAAAACATTTATATAAATTATTTTTTAAAATTGCTTTGAGTTTGGTGCGTATCAAGTTTATTATTTTATTAAATGTTTTTAAAATTTGTAAAGGTTACTTATATTTTTGACCATATTTAAAATATTTACGAAGAAGAGATCTGTAGACTTTTAAATGCCAAAAAAGGGTACCATGTAGTTATATTTTAGCCATTTTTTTCTCATCCAAATTAAGGAGTTTTATTATATTTTTAAAAGGTGCAATTCAAAAAACATGTATGAAATTGTAAAACCTTGTAAAATTTTCTTTTTAACCAATATTTTATAATGAATATTTTCACTTGAATTTCCCTTATTTTTCAAGAATTAAAAATGTCAGCTTTTTAAAAAAATTGTAAATAAAAAAAAACTGCTGTTTAAAGGCGTAGCATATATTGACATATTTCAAATGTATGTTTTTGTGATAGAGAATGAAGTAAATCGTATGTATTCTGAAAATCTGTTATTCTCAACGTAACGAAATGAATTAAACACATTTATGTACGTTTCGAAATGAACTAAACGAATTGAAATGAAAACATGATGACAGCATGCATTCTGAATTGGATTGATAACTTCCAGTTGTAAACTACAAGAAAATGCAAAACAGGTTCAAAAACCAAAACTTTTTTCGTGATGAGTTTAAATTGATTTAATCAATAATATATATATTTCTTTTTATTATCATATTAAATCATTTAATGTGAATATATAGATTTCAAAAAAAATCTCGAGTTTGATATTTTTATCTTTATTATTTCTATGCACATTTAAAAACTGTTTTTCCTCATGATTTCCTCTCTTTGACAAATATGCAGCTTGCATTAGTTTGTTTATCATAAAGAATGAACCTTATTTGTGTGTGCCTCTGCTAATGTTTCTTATTTTACAGCTACTTACAACAGATCTTACAAGATGAAGCCATCAGTTTTGACTTATATTTTTGGAGCAGTTTTTCTTTTTGCTCTTTTTGCTACAGGCAAAAGTACGTATATTTTCTTTTTTGCCATTTTGTAATCAGTATTTTGATCAAAAATGACTATTTTATAAGGAAACAAGGAAAATTTCTTGGCAATTTATTTTTTATACTTATTTTGATCTTAATAAGCCAAAAGTAAGCTACATCTGAAAGATTTTCGTATATATATATACTACTTACACGAATATATATTGTTGTACCAATGCTAAAATATATCTGGTCTTATATTAACTATAATGTAAAAAAATAATTGGAAATGCGTAGTAGACAAGTTAAGTTATAAAAATGCAGAATTAATTCATATGAATGTAAGCTGACACTCATTGCTCTTAATATTACATTATTCGGAAATAAGAATAAAATATTTGCTGAATTTGATTCTGAATGCTTAATTTTTAATTATTAATAATTTTTATAGATAACTTATTGTATATCCTAAGATATATATAATATTAAAGTGATACTCAAGAAATACATAAAAGTGATTAAAGACATTTTTGTTCCCTCTTATAAAATGATACTTGCTTATATATATACATATATATATATATATATATATATATATATATATATATATATATATATATATATATATATATATATATATATATATATTGTAATGGATTTAAATATTCCTATCCATTACTTTCAATAGGTTTTGACACAGTATTATTTACATAAAGGGGGAAGGTTTGCTGGCCAAATAACATGTTCAACCCCACTTTTATATAAATTATTTTATATATTAGCTGTCCTAAGTCAACAATGTTTTTCATCCTTCAGCATCCATTTTATAATTTCCAATCTCGGTTGCTCATGTGTCCTTCATTGTGTGATTTTGCTACTTTCTATGTGTTTTTAGAATGCGATTGTTGGATGTTATCTCTTGTTTGTAGATAATAAGAATATATATATATATTAGGTTTCTTTAAGATCCTGTATTTGTGTAGCTAATGCTTATAGTCAAATATTTTTATCTAACAGGTTAAATTTTTGACTATTTTTTCATTACAATTCTCTTCTTTTTCTCTTTTCTATAAGTAATTCCAGATTTTTGTTTTTATTTTTTAAAAAGTCATTAATGCACTTTAAAAAGGTATTTAATAATTTAGTTTTTATTAATCTTTATTTGTGTATATGCTTTTGTGGGTTATTAATGTGAAATTAGAATATTGATACTTTTATTACTGTAAGGGTAATAATATTGTAGCTTTTTTATGTATTTGATGTTTCTTTTGGAGTTATAGTTACCTCCATATTTTATTATTAGTTAAAATTAATTATTATTATTTAATTCATATATACTCTAGTGTCTCTAAAGTTATGGTTTTTCGTAACTCTTTTATTAATTTTTGTTTTCTATTCTTTTTATACTTTTGTTAAGTGCTACATTTCAGCCATACACATGCTTTGAATCTGCATTAGGGTCCAGAATCTGGCAATAACTTATTTATTGCACTCACAGATTTAGTGCGGGCTTTGCATTTTCAAGTGCAATTTTTAGGTAAGTTACCTCTATTCTGTAATGGATTTAGATATTCCTATCCATTACTTACAATAGGTTTTTGCTCAGTATTATTTATATAAAGGGGGAAGGTTGGCAGACCAAAAAATATGTTCAAACCCATTTTTATATAATTTATATATTAGCTGTCGTAAGTCAGCAATGTTTATAATACTGCAGCCTCCATTTTATAACTTTTAATCTAGTGTCCTTCATTGTATGTTCTCTTTACTGTCTCTGTGTTTTTTTCGAATGTGATTGGTGAATGTTTATCTCTGTAAAGTCTGTAAAGAATTAGACTATATATATATATATATATATATATATATATATATATATATATATATATATATATATATATATATATATATATATATATGTTATAAATCTCCCAAATGAATACTATATAAATTCTTCTTAAAATTATATAGTTATTAATTATTCATATTTTACTAAATTTATCACTAATATACAAGATAAATTTCATGTAATCCAGTAACTAGAACGTATTCACACATGAAGACAAACAATAGAGGCACATTTCGGTAAAAGCTACTAATCTGAATTGCATTTAATGAAGGATTTACATCATTTACGTACTAACACCAGCTAAAAGTAAAATAAATATATAATGTGAAATCTTAAAATTTACTTTGATATCCAATAAGATACTGAGTAAAATTTTTGAAAGTAATATTTTTGGTACTTTGCTAAATATTTAAATATTTAAAACAATTTTCCAGGAACTTTTTCATGAAGAATTTAGAGTATTATGCATTAAATTTAATTTACTTTGATTTGTGCTAATATTTTCATCACTTATTAAATATTAATAGTATTTTCATACTGCTTGTAATTACTCTGATTTATAAGAAATTTCATTTAAGGTATCCGACTACGTTCGGAACCGTAATTTTAAAAAAGCGCATAAATGGATAATTTTCATGATATTTAGATTAGAATATATGTATAAAATTGTTTTAGGGACATTTTGACAAAAAAAAAATATTTTAATACAATATTTCAGCAAAAATATTCAAAATGTTCTCCTTTTGTGAAAAATGCTTCTATTATAATGATATTTTGCCAGTATATAGCTCCAACCTCTGTACAGAGGCTCAACTATGATTTTTGAAAAATTAACATTATTTTCAGAGTTACAGCCAATTGAACTAATGATCGGCGTTTTTTTTTCTTAAAATTCCTTTCCTTTGTTGCTGTAAAACTTGGATAAACCCACTTCTAAGTTATATATTTCAGAAATTCTAGTTGAGCCTCTGTATAGAGGTCTGAGTTATATACAGGCAAAGTATTGTTATAATCGAAGCATTTTTCACAAAAGGAGAATATTTTGAAAGTGGGTCATTCTATAATCATTTTTTGTCAAAATAATGTACTTAAATACTTTAATTTTATTGTAATACTATTCTTAAAACAATTTTATATACATTTTCTAATCTAAGTGACACTAAATATCATAAATATTATCCATTTATACCCTTTTGCAAAACCACGGTTCCGAACTTAGTTGGATGCCTTAAGGAGTACATGTAAATATATATATACTGATTCCTTATAGTTTTGATGACATTATCCTAAATATCAAATGTTAATGAATGGTATAAAATTTTCTTTCATTTTAAAATTATAAATAATTTACCACCTTTAGGGAGTATATTTTTCTTATTAATTTTTAACATGCTCACTTAGAAAATAATTAATCTTTCTGATTGTGCACGTGCGCGTGCCTGTGTATGTGCATATATTTTTCAACTGTAATTGTTTTTCTGTGTATAAAAGTGAAACAGAAAATTTAAAAAAAAAACCCTTAATGTTTTTTTTTGGAAAATATTAAAAAAAAAGTGCTCCAAATACAAAAAAAAATTCAGTTATTTAAATGCGTTCAAAAACAATCAATTTCAGAGAAGATTACTGAACAATCTTTAGAGATCTACAGTTAAACTCTTAACAGTTTTTACTATAGTGTCTTACAAAATTTATATATATTTTTATATATTTCACTTTACTTATTCTAGCATGTATATATATATATATATATATATATATATATATATATATATATAGAGAGAGAGAGAGAGAGAGAGAGAGATTGGTAGATATTTATGTTTATTTTAAAAAAATGGCTTAGAAAGTATCATATTGCAGTGCATTCTTTAATAGAATTTTGTATCTCAGAATTAAACCTTTAAGATATCTTAAAAAATGCGTGTGTTTTCATTTCAGTTGAAAATGTGCAAATAATTTACGATTGAAAATATGAAAAGCTAGAGAAAATATTGTAGATGTTTTTATATATGTAAAAATATTTGCAGAGAAAAATGTATTAAAATCAAAGAATTGAATACATTTGTTATTTCATTTGACGTAGTATTCTTAATTAATATCAGTACACAAGCTGTTTTTCAGTTCTTAAATTTCTCAGAAAATTAATGCATTTTATATATAAATAAAACATAATTTTTTCGATGAAAATTTAGTTTTTTATTTTTGCCCTATGATTGCTTAAAGTGATTAATTTCTCGTTTATTTGTCATTTGTTTGTTCCTCTAGAAATATTTCTTCGTTACGATAAAACAATATACAATTTGTATACCTGCTGAAAGATAAGTAGTGTTTATATATATATATATATATATATATATATATATATATATATATATATATATATATATATATATATATATATATATAACATAAATTACATCATTTTCTTTAACTTTACATCTTCATTCATCTTAATTTTTTAATTTCCAGGCAATCCCTGCAATGATTATGTAGATGAAATTCTGAGAGATCTTAAAGAGGACAAGGAATATTTTCAAGATCCCTACGTCATTCCAGAAAAATCTGTTGAAGTTCATAAGAAGGTCATATTTGTCAATTACACCGGTGAAGCTAGCATATATGATGGCTACATTTTTGGAATGTCTTCTCTACATCGAGATGGGGATGTTGTTGTTGACAGGAAGAAAAACACTCATCTAAAAATTTATCTTGGAGCTGGAGAACTCAAGATGCAATGCAGTGGCAAAGTTAAACTCATGGGTCATGGGCCACAAGTGAAAATTGAAGCTAAAGTAGCCTATGTGAATATGAAACTTGATATTGTTCCAACTTCAAACGGAACGAATCCTAAAATTTCAAATTTCAAGATAGAAGACGTTAAAGGTTCTGAAGTTAAAGTATCGAAGCTAGGACCATTGAACTTTTTCTTAAACCAGTATGTAAAAGTAATTGCTCATGTTTTCCGAGGTTTGATCAAACATGGATTTGAAAGCAGATTGAAGACTTTTATGGATAAGAAGCTAAAGAAATATGTTGTACCAGAAGAATGCCTAAATGAAGGGATGAAAAGAGCCTTGGGTTATTAAGATATGATTTCTAGGAAATGTATTAAAACTTTTATTTTGTTTTTAAGATGACTCAAAATCTGAATTAAACCGTAGCATATTTATCTTCAGCTTCAATTGATGAAATTTCGGATATGGATGATTTAAAGCACATTGTACATGAAGATTAGATTTATATTCCTGATTATAAATAAATAAAGACAACAGTCTGAAAATGTGTTTCATGAAATATTTCAAGATATACATGCATATATTTTTTTTTAATATTTTTCTAATAGCTCTCACTTATTTTATCTATCGAAAAACAGAGAAATTAGTTCTAATATTCACATATTTTACTTCAATCAATAAAGAGAATCCTCATTAAAATCCTTCAAAATATTGCTCTGTTTACATTCAAATTAAAGTTAAGAGGCAAGTCATGGAATCAGAATTTATTCAACTTTTGCTTTAATTTATTTTTGCTAGTAATTTTATCATCAATATTAATGTTTTAATCACCATGCATAAAGATAAAAATGAAATAATATTCATCAAAAAATCTTTTCTTTCAAACATAGGAATATTATCCATGATAAAATATACGGATTAAAGTAAAATATATGTCTAGTTATATTGAATCTGAGCAATATTCTAATTCCTAATAGATTTTTAAAGAATATAGTTGTAAAAAAAAAAAATTCTGAATTTCAAGTATTCTCCTTTATGCATATTCATTTAGTGCATAGTATTTAAAATTATATTAAAATGGTATTGATAAAGCGTAAAGCTAATTGGTACTTACCTTTATATTTCTTAAAAGTTCCCTAACAATTTAATTTTTGGTGCATGTGCATTGCTTATAACTAAACTTGGAATCATACAAATATGCTAAATTTAAATATTTGGAGAAAAAGTAAATTTCACTCTATTATAAAAATGTTGTGTAAACAAAATTGAGATCCCTCAATCATTTAAAAGGTCTTAAGTACCGAGAACCCCTACATAAATGATGCTGTTTAATACTAATACTTGTATTATAAGTTGATATATAGTTTGATAACAGGGCTTAGATTTAAAGATTTTATTATTAACCTAATAATTTTCTGATAACCCCATAAATACTAATTGGGGCTTATTGTCTAAGCAAATATACTGAAACCTAAATTTTATTCCACCTATTCAGGTAATTTATTCTGAGAATTTGATTATATAACTTTAACATTTAACTGCAACACAAAACACAGCTCCAATAATTATATCCAAAAGGTAAATTACAGAAAACTCAGAGGATACGCAAAGTTTCAAGTAATGTCTACAACATTGAACTTGTTTAAGTAAAGTTTCTGGCAAGAATATTTTCAGCGGATAAATACAAATGCAAACTACACTTATACGCTTTTGGGAGTGAAATTGATCAAAGAATCATTGTAAACTTATTTCCGTCTATTTATACCAATTATAGTAGTGTTTCTCAAACTTTCAATGTTTGCTGCCCAATTTTCAATCATAATTTTAGTTCCATCCCCCTCCGTATAATAACAATGTATTGCATTCAATAATAAAGTACTTTGATGCTAAAACTACAATACGACTAAAATTATAAATTGTATAAATTATCAAGATAAGTATTTAATTTTGCATATAATTTTGTACAAGCCCATGGGGTCACTAGTAAACATTAAACTTGCTCTTAACTTAGTATTGTTAAATTAATTATCAAATACACTGTGCAGTACTGATGCATTCATAAGTATATTATATCATTGTAAATGTGTATTTTTTATTTTCTCAGAATTTATTTTGCTTTGATTACCCCATCAGTAAATTAATAATTATTTCAAAATCTTTTACTTTCTCTTGTTCAATATACTCGCGTTCCCCTGATAGGATTTCCACGCCCCCTTGGGGAGGGGGTTGAGCCTCACAGTTTGAAAAACACTGAACTAAAGGGATTTTGTATTTTAATTGACAAATCTTGTTAAGGATGTTTCTTAAAATTTGATATTCTAGCTACATAAAAATATTAATTCCGCTTGGGCATTTTTTTATTCGTGAAATTATTTCGCACAATATTACAAAATATAGTCTATTTTAAACAGAAGAAAAAACCACTAAATAATTTCTAAATTTATTCGAGATACTTTCTGTAATCATTATCTCTCCATTAGCTAAAATAAGGAATATCAAACACATGCATTTAGCAGTTGTTTTTTAAATGTCGAGCAAGTGTTCACAATATGCCTCTAATACTTTTTTTCTGGGAATTTCTTTTATTTTACTATTAATTCATTTGTCAATCATAAGATCAATTTACTTCATTAACAACTAAAAAATTGACATCTCATATTTTAAACTATATCAGGAAAAATCAATTACATATATAATCTAATAATGCTCTAGTATAGGGCAACCTATGGCAGGCGTACCACATGTGGCACACGAAACAATTTTCAGTGGCACTCTGCACAACTCTACAAATTTGTCAATTTTTGAGTGATTGGAAGTTGATCAATTTGTAATGGGCCTTCCTGACAAACATCTTCAGAATTTCTTTCATTTACACAACTGCAAAAAAATCTGAAAAAAAAACTCTAAAGATAAATTTACAGCTATTTCGTAAGTTATTGAATGTCATTCCTGAAGAGATTTAATTGTACGAAGAGAGGAAAATGCATGTATTGTGCTTTGTCGCTTTTGGTTCTGCGTATATAAGTAAAAATTATTTCCTTGTATGAAAAAAATTTCGAGTCTGTAAAGAAATTGTTTAACAACTGAATACTCAATGTCAAATTGAAAGTCACAAATTAAACCTCTGGCTTTGCAATATGAAAATAGAGTGGTACAAGCCCTAGGTGCGCAATAAAATTTGTATTAATCTTATTTAACTATAACGGAAAAAGTTACATTTTATGTTGCCTATTTCTTATTTTAATAAATATGTTCAAAAATATGCAAAATATAGGGTGTTTTTTTTCCAGGTATAGAAGTTTAAGTTGGCATTACTTTCCAAGATGGCGACCGATTTAACAGCTGTCAAGTGATTTATTCTGTTTGGTTTGGCAATTCATCATGAATATACTCACGCCTCATAGAGATTCGTCGAATTTGCCCAAAACGAGATTGCCGTTGTTCCCGATTTTCATTAGCGAATTTTGTTTAGCGATGAAGCGCACTTCTGGTTGAATGGCTACGTCAACAAACAAAACTGCCGCATTTGGAGAGAAGCTAATCCACAAGTGTATGTCGAAACACTGTTACATCCAGAAAAACTGACTTTTTGGTGCGCTTTATGGGCTGGTGGAATCATTGGTCCGTACTTCTTCAAAAACGATGCAGGCCACAACGTTGCAGTCAATGGTGATCGGTATAGAGCCATGATTACTAACTTTTTCATTCCTGAATTGAACAATCATGATGTCAAGGAGCTGTGGTTCCAACAAGACGGAGCAACATGTCACACAGCTCGTGCCACAATCGATTTATTGAAAGACACGTTTGGTGACCGCCTAATTTCACGTTTTGGACCTGTGAATTGGCCTCCAAGATCTTGTTATTTAACACCGCTAGACTATTTTCAGTGGGGCTATGTAAAGTCATTGGTCTATGCGGATAAGCCACAAACGCTTGACCATTTGGAAGACAACATTCACCGTGTTATTGCCGATATACGGCCACAAATGTTGGAAAAAGTCATCGAAAATTGGACGTCCAGATTGGACTACATCCGAGCCAGCCGTGGCAGTCATATGCTAGAAATCATATTTAAAATGTAATGCCACAAGATTATGTTTCGAATAAAAAAAATTCATGTCAATCGAATAATACATCGTTGTTTTATTGCAAATTAAAGTTCTATACCTCTAAAAAACACCCTATATATATAATTTTAATTTCTTACTTTTGTTGTAGTAGTTATATTTTATGCTGTTTATTTTTATGTTAAGACATTTCTTTAAATGATGCAAAATTAATATATAATAAAACTATTTTATTGACCTCTATTCTCTAACTCTGCATTCATTAGCGTGGGAATCAAATTGTTTCAAAAATATCCTACTGTGTGGCGCGCTGAATCATATCGGTCGATCGGTTTGGCACTCCACATGTAAAAGGTTGCTAACATCTGCTCTATTATAGCTTGGGCAAACTTACAGTTTAAAAGATACTTTTTTTATCATTCTTTTTTTCTCAGTCTATATTCTCTGTTATTTATCAGTAAATAAATGCAAACTATTTAAAACGTCTTATACTTTATTTCCATTAAGTTACTCTTCAAATAACTTAGTAAAAAAAAAAAATCTCACACACAAATTATGTTTAGCACGAAACTTAGAAATTAATTTAAAAATTTATTTCTAAGCTCTTATATTTAAATATAATCTGTTATTTTTGGTTTTTTTGGGAAGCCTATCATTTCTTTGAAATCTATGTGATATTTTAAAAGATACGTGAGTTCTTAATTTTTAATTTCGTGAACTTATAGAGTTTATTTATTTTAAGCAATATTACCTAAAGGATTATTGTTGTGTATTACTTTGAACTGTACAGGCTTTATTGGCAACTACAAATAACACAAGTCAGCCGTAGTGATAGGTTAAGATGGCCTGGCCATATCTGGAGAAACTCGGAAGATAATTCCATTAAGGGGTCTCAGGGGTGTTAAATTTCTCTAGAGGTCTGAAAATATAAACGATTTTCAAACGTGTATAATTCTTTTAAATTTAGATTAAATGATTCGAATCTTTTACGTATTATTTAAAATAGAATGGGGCTTCAGAAAAGTATAAAATGTTTAAAATATAATAATAATTTTAAAAGTCATAAGCATATGAAAATTCTATAATAAATATTAAGTATTTTTTGCTTTGCGCACGCTATTTTCTAAAATATTAGCCTCTGATGTATAAAATTTTATAGAATTATACAATGCATCATACTCTTTAAACCCTACCTAATTTTAGTATTATATATCTTTTGTATTTCAAAATATTTGTAAAATATTGCAATTTTTTTAAATATTTTTTAAAAATGCATATTTTTTATTTATTTATATGTAAGTTATTATTCTATTTATATAAAAGTAGCTACAAAGTATAAAGAATACATTTGTCTTTATAAATCAACTTATATATATATATATATATATATAGCTAGTAAAATAACCTACTCTTTTAGAAAATAGCATGCGCGACGTAAAACTTAATAAATATTTCTTATAGAAATGTTTCTTATTTTCATATGCTTATAATTTTTAAAATTATGATTATATTTTAAACATTTTACACTTTTCTGAAGCCCCATTCCTTTATAAGTAATGTGTAAGAGATTCAAATTATTTAACTTAAATTTAAAGAAATTATACCTGCTTGAAAATTGTTTATATTTTCAAACCTCCAGAGAAATTTAACACCCCTGTGACCCCTTAGACAATTTTTCTGAAACTGTGAGGCGCGTCCCCTACGGGGGTGTGATAAATCTATGAGGAGGGGGGGGGGTGCAAGCATATTAAAAAGTAAAAAACAAAAGATTTTTTTAAAACAATTTATTAATTTGCTGAACGTGAAGAAACAAAATACATTCTGACATAATGAAAAATAAAACACACATTTACACTGATATAATACACTTATAAATGCATCAATACTACACAATGTATTTTACAATTTTAACTATACTAAATTAAGAACGTTTAATAATTACCAGTGACCCCATGGGCTTGCCATACATAAAATTATAAACAGGAATCAACACGTATCTTGACCATTTGTATGGTTTATAATTAATCCCTTAACAGCCGATTAAAAGTTACCCGATTCGCTTTCCAATGCCACCGGTTTCCACGTAGGCGCGCGTATGTGATGTATTGAGAGGGGGGAGGAATATATATACATACATAATTAAGCAATTTCTCTGGAATAAGTAATTTCTTCGCAAACACTATCAAGGACCTTTTATTGCATTCTAAAGTCTTCGGAATAAATTTATGGGTAGCAGTATACATAAAAGATCGTAATTCGGAAAGACGTGTATATGCTCCAGAGGCGCTTAATGCTTTGGCTGCTCAAGGCATTTATATACGTCGGTGGTACTTAAGAGGTCAAAGTTTTATGGAGGGGTTGCGATGAAAATTATGATCGAATATATTGGGTTACAAATATTGAAAGTTTGAGAAGCACTGCATTAGGATCTTCTGGGTTCACAGGGGTGTTAAATTTCTCTAGGGGTCTGAAAATATAAACAATTTTCAAACAGGTATAATTTCTTTAAATTTAATTTAAATAATTCGAATCTTTTACACATTACTTATAAAGGAATGGAGCTTTAGAAAAGTGTAAAATGTTTAAAATATAATCATAATTTTAAAAATTATAAGCATATGAAAATAAGAAATTTTTCTATAAGAAATATTTATTGAGTTTTATGTCGCGCATGCTATTTGCTAAAAGAGTAGGTTTAATTACTAGCTATAAGTTTATTTATAAAGGCAAATGTATTCTTAATACTTTGAAGCTACTTTTACATAAATAGAATAATAACTTACATATTTTAATAAATAAAAAATATACATTTTTAAAAAATATTTAAAAAATTGCAATATTTTACAAATATTTTGAAATACAAAAGATATATAATAATAAAATTAGGTAGGGTTTAAAGAGTATGATGCATTGTATAATTCTATAAAGTTTTATACATCAGAGGCTAATATTTTAGAAAATAGCGTGCGCAAAGCAAAAAATACTTAATATTTATTATAAAATTTTCATATGCTTATGACTTTTAAAATTATTATTATATTTTAAACATTTTATACTTTTCTGAAGCCCCATTCTATTTTAAATAACATGTAAAAGATTCGAATCATTTAATTTAAATTTAAAAGAATTATACCCGTTTGAAAATCGTTTATATTTTCAGACCTCTAGAGAAATTTAACACCCCTGAGACCCCTTTTAACGTTTAAAAAGCATGAGGGAACCCAAGATAAAAGAAGACCACCAACTAAGTGGAACTGGTAGGCAGAAAGTGTAAAGTATCACTTTTTATCAACATACAGTGGTTGTAATCCATGTTTTACTTTCAGCTGGGAAGTCTAGCTTTGTTTTCAAATATAACTGAAACACGTCTGCTTTTTCTCTGTCCTAAAAAGGTAATCATCAATATATTTCTAACTGCTTGGATACTCATCTTTGTCTTAATGTTAAAATAATTGTAAAATAGTAAAAATATTAACTATATTGTTCCAGGGTTGCTTGTAGGACTCAGAATTTCGTTACCCGCACGATCGTGCCACTTGGGCGGTATTTGAGTTACCTCAGGTATTTGGGTAAGTGCTTGCCATGTGAATTTTCTTTTCCATTTTAATAGTTTTTTGGAAGCCTAAATAAAAAGGAAATATACTGTGATATAATTAACACCATGTTTTCTTGGGTGTTGACATGGACGAGTCAATTTTTTTCTTCCTCTCTCTCTCTTTTGCAATTAATTTTCTCTTTCATACACTTGTTTGTTGAGGATGTATCATTTTTACCCTTGACTGAGATATCTGTATCCATATCTTTCCCGCCCCCCCCCCCCCCAAAAAAAAATCTGGGTTTTTCGGTGGTAGTTTAATTTTTTTAAATAATAAAAATTTCTGATACGTTTTATTATTTTTCATGGGATACTGTGCTAAATTTCAACGAAAATGTTTTTCAGGTGTATAAAAGGAAAATAATTCTCACACAAGAAGAAATTTTGTAATTGAATTCAGATTCGGAAATTTGTGATCTCTTGGATGATGGCAATGCTGTAGACAAAACATATTAAGGAGTTATATTACTGTTTCATATTGTGAATCATAAACTGTAAGGAGAATCAAGTTCAGATGAGAGCGATGAACAAAACATGGAAATATTTGTTATGAAAATACAATTTTGGACCATCCTTTACCATTCAAGTCTCCTTAACCTATTCATTTCATTGTTTTAGCTGTAGCAAATTCTTGATTTCTATACAATCAGGATGCAATATCAAATAAAATTCCCCCCAAAATCAAAATAGTTCTGTTAAAATCTAAGTTAGAGGTAGCTAAAGCGTTACATGCGCTATCAAAAGTACTTTCATTGATGATGAGAGTGACAGTGTTGTAATTCCTCCCGCACAAAGATCGAAATATTGTAATCCGCCTGCTAAAAGGCATGCCACATATGACCATTTTCGATGCGTTGATGACATTTCAAGGCCTCTGAAATTCAGATTTGAAAACTGTAAAAGCAGTTCGAAAATACGTTGTGAAAAATGCAATGTTTATTTATACTTGTCGAAAACAAAAACATGCCTTAAAGATTTTTACAGCAAATAAATAATGAGCCAATAAAAGAATTAATTATACGTCGAAAATTACCTTATTTGTATAATTTTTAGTTGAATTAAGTTTGTTTCTTCTATCAACTGAGAGCTAAAAAATGTATAACGGGTAAAATTTCACAGGTGATGATTTTACCGGTCTAGATGGTTTCCAACCCGCACAATCGTGCGGGTACCGTCTACATTCCTTGGAGGTAGCGAAATTTTTTTTGTATTATTTTTTCCAGTGTCATTGGGGTCAATATAGTGTGAATTATCAGAATAATTTAATATTTAAATAAAGAAGTATTTCGGGTCTTAAAGGGATACCTTGCTGCTATGTTTCGGAATTAGATAATTCACGAATTAAAGGCCTACTTATAGATGAGAAAAAGAAATAAGAATCTACTGATAAGTTCCACGAGGCTCTTAAATAAACCCAAACTACTGTAAAATTGCAGTTTATTTCAGGTTTTATTTACATTTAGGAATTACGGTATTCTGAATGCAATTTAAGTTGAAATATTTAATAAAAAATGAATAAATTCGTAAAATAATTAATCTTTGTCTACACAAAAATAAAAATTTTATAACACTGCTAAGCATCTGATCATAATTTTAGCTATCACTATTTATGTATTAAAAAGTATACAATTATTACTTATAATTTGGTATGTGTGTGTATTAAAAAGTATACATTTTTATTCATTTTTTTTTCCTGAGTTGCTTCTAAATATTTTCATGCATATAATAATATGAATGAGTAGTATACCTCTTAAATTTTTAATGTATATTTTTAGTACGTACAATTTTGTATATTTTAAATAAAGAATATCTGAAATAAGTTAAGTAATTTATTCACAAAACCGTACTAATCTGTGTTTTAAAAGATGATACTTTAACTCCGTCTTACCATACAAAATTATGAATTCATTACGAATCAATTGAACACTTTTTGAAACGATTTCATACATACTTAAAATAATGAATTACAAGAACATGCACTTGCATATACCTTAAAAAACCCGTCATTCATGTATTTGGTCTGAAATATAAGAATTCGCAATGAATTTGGCTAGTCTGTATTGTAGAACATTAAACGTTGTTTGCATTTTGTTCAACTCAGATATTATACGAAACTAAATTCAAGTCATTATTCACAGATGGGGAAGAAATAACTTTCTCTTAATGCTTAATATATGTTGATTAGATATAAAATTGTGAGACATGTGCCCGTGGGTGCCCCATTTCTACGTTATCTACGCGATCTGTATCTATAGGAAAGAACGAAGAACTGGACGTTTCAGTCATCTTAATATCTGTTTATTAATATCATAACTTAATCAATATATACAATAATATTAATAATCCAATTGAGCGAATATGGAGTGAGAAGACACAATTCGTATTACCAAATAATCGCGCAATTGACCACTATATCTAACTTTACAGATTATTGCTAATCTCCTTAATACGCGTAGTTCCTTATATCTTAATTGAAGACGCTTACCACTAAACCCCAGGTAACAGCTACTATCTTGCTCGTACTGACGTGGCTTTAATCCTTGTGGAATGGTTTCCACCTTTATTTTGAAGGCACATGTACGGGTAGGTTAATTCTTGAACTTTCAATTTCCTCTAACTCTAACTTAAGCTTTTCTAATCATAAACATAGACCTCATATAGCAACTTTACACAGCCACCTCACGAACGCTACACTTCTACTATTTATAAGATTCCTAATTTACATACACCCGTTCTTCTTCTGGTGTTGGTTGGAAATGATTGCTATTCTGGCCCTAAAGAACTCCAAGGGGACATTAATGGAAATCGCGATGAAATCCAGTCACAAAATACTTTGAAACAAAGATTATTATTTCATTTTCGAAAAATATTTAACAGAAACTAAAAGTAACTTTAAAAAAAATTATGATACATTTCCTCCACTTTTTATGATAGTTTCTAAATGACTATAAAAATGAGATCTAGCGCGGGCCGTGGGTAGCCCAGTGGTTAGAGCATCGGACTTCAGACTGGAGGGCCTGGGTTCGATTACGGGTGCCACCAAGTACCCTCCGAGTACGTACGGAGTACGTGATCGTTAAATCAGTGGGTCCGAAAGTCTTGTGGGAGTTCACAGCCGAAACCATGGGTGCAGGGGGCTGGAGAATATGTTCCTCCCCTCCCGTTCTATGCCTAAATTGTGGAGGTAGTGTCACCATCTATGAGTGTAGAAGTCCAACGTGCCTCAGTCTCTAGCAACCTTCTGTCAACTCGACAACAACAATGAGATGTAGCTTAGTGATCATTGAACAGCGTTACAGTATTTATGGAAAAAACAAATAAGAAAGTTATTAAGATTGTGGATAAGTAAGTGCTTGTGTTCTTGTGTAAATGTGTTTGTTATACAATGGATAATATAGTTTATAATCAATGCATTAAATGATATTCCTTCATCAAATAAAAACAAAACAGAAGTAAACATAAAGTATTATTATCCGTATATTTGTGTATAATATATTATAGTATCTGTGTGTAATTTTAATAGAAATTCTCTATAATAAAAACTGTGCAGCTTAATTTAAAAGACACAAAGAGTTTTAAATATATTTTATTTCCAAATTTCAGTGATAAGACATACAATAAAATTTTAAAAAAGCTATTGAGAGCTATTTTTGTCTGATAAAGACTCCAATCCTACTCAGTACTTTTGGGGAAAGGTATCTTTCCGATTTCTTTACTGAAATGTTCCATTATTTTAATAGAAGCTGTTTTGGCTACAGGTTTTTCTAGTGCATTCAAAGCCAAGGTACTAATGAAACTAGCAGCCCAGCCCCATGGTCCTAGACCAAAAATACTAATGCGAATATCTTGGAGCTTGTTAATAGAGAATGACATAAGTTCAGCCTTTCCTCCTTCTGCAGGTGCAGCAATAAACATAGATACTTTAGAACCACCAACTTTAGCATTCATTGAGATTGAAGGTCCAGCATCGTTCAGCAACAGTGCACCTTTGTAAGTCGCATGAAGCTTTTTGAAGGTAAGTTGTGTTGACATGATGAGCATGTCATCTAAATCAATGACTGTAACATTACCCTTCCTTTTCATAGAGGACAGACCAAAAATTTGCCCATCGAAAAGTTTTGCTTCTCCTTTTACTTTTACAAAAGCGATCTCTCTTTCGAAACTTTTCTTTAATTCATCTAAGGGTAAGGGGTCAATAAAGCCCCCAGATCCATTTGTTGCCTTTTCGATGAAGTCATCAATATAGTCGTTAGCCCTTTGTTGCAATTCATCAACTGAAAAGTATAAAGAAAATGAAACTTCCTAAAAATACAAGAAATATGCAAAAAATAATCCAAGTAACAAAACGTGTTGTTTATTTTATTAGTAATCTAAATAAAAACTCTTTTTTGTCTAATTTCAATAGTAATCCAAGTAAAAAAACTTATGTCCTATTTTTATTAGTATTCCAAGTAATTAAACTTTTTGTCGAACTTCGTCTTAATATTAATTTCAATTCATTATACAAATGCATGTTAACTATTTAAGTAAACGAGCTCCATCTAGCAGAACTACTCAAATATCTACCTTTTTTTTTCTTCTCGATATCTGAAAACTGCCTATAATGAAGTGTTCATAACAATATTTATAAAATACATTTAGGTATTTATGTATCTCTTGAGGACAGTTAAAAATAAGACAATGCTAGATTATACCCTTAAAAATAATACAAATCCACATTTTCATTGTAATTTGAAAAAACAAGCTTTGAGTTAGATTTCATGCGATGAATCAGTATCATAAATGCTTTCACTGTTACGTCTTAATGACTGCTTAAGAAGAAAAATTAAATAATTCATTCATTTTAAGTCTTTCTTTTTTCAATAAAGAATTCAATTACTTTTTCTTGATACTTAATTACGTAGCGGATCAAGAAAATGCAATTTTAGAACAATACGATGAATAGTATCAGCAAATTATGCACAAAGTTTTATATCAATTTCTCATAATTAATTGTGGTCCAAATTGTAATAAGTTACTTTTTATTTAGCATTGAGACTGATAAAAACTGTACATAGGTTGCATAACTTTTATTTTTTTAAAGTTCATTATTAAAGAAATCTAAAAGAAAAAATTCAGTGGTAGAATAAATGAAATGGAAAATTTACTACAAAAGAGTTTGAAAGTCAATCATATTACTTCGATCTAGTAGATAGTTTAAGCAAAAATTTTAAATTCTACAAAAATGTTACTTACCAGCTGAAGAGAAGACAGCTGAAAAAAGGTAAAAAGCAGTAACTAAACTAAATGTTTTCATCTCGGAAATTCTAGAAAAAATGGTACAGACGTTTTACAAAATGTTATCAAACATAATTGTAGAACTGAAAAAAAGACTATGAGAAACACAAAACAAAACATTTATAAGAAATTAGTCCCAGTTTTAAGACCAATAAAATTAGCATCAACACAGTACAAACTTCATCCAGGAGAGCAAGTAAAATTACAAGTATTGCTTGGTCGAACCCAGATAAAGTATATCTGTACATTATAACAAAATACTATGTACTTAAGTGCAGGAGAACTGCTTTATTCATTGTGTGTGTCTCTCTTTGTTTTTAATTTTAACTTTATAAAACCATGATTCTCACAATGTTTTGTAAAGAGGTTTTCTTGTTTTATTTTTAATAATGTTCTCTGATAAATTGCTTGGGAAAAATTGCCTAGTAAGAGACGCAATATGTATTATCTGTGTGTGTGTTTTTGTAACATATTACCGGTAAAGTAAAAAGAGGTATATTTAAGGCTTTAAGATTAATTGATAAAATTTACTAAACAAAGCAACAACTGTGAATATTCCCTTCGAAAAGGTACATTAGACTATTTCTTAACATGTAGGCCATCTTAATATTAATGTATATTTCCTCAGATTTCCTTCGTTATATGGTTTGTGAGTTACAAACAAACTAAGACAGACATATATTGCCATAAATATAATATTTTAAACTTATTTTTCTATGTCACAGCATAAATCAGAAATGAATACTAAATAAAACAAAAATAACTATCAATAAAAATAATGCAAACTAGTATTCCGAAAACTTAACCTTTATCAATCAGAATATATTTTGAGTTACAATAAACAAATAATCTTATTAACATACCATTAAGTATGAAAGTATAATTTATATTGAATATTACATGCATTTAAAATAAAAAAAACTATTGATTATTGCTTTTATTCATTGAAGTAATCTTGTCTGTCTCTCAAATGTCTTAAAATCCGTACTCCAAACATTGTAGAACAGTTATAAATAATTTTATTGCCTGTGCTTGTTCTAAAATCGTCAATGTAATTTTCAAAGAAATAGAAATTAAACAGAAAAGAGATTACAATAATCATCTTTCTCTACTTCTGATTATACTCATAAAATATACTTCGAAGGGAAAAATTAATAGTTATTTTAACTGAATGAAATTAATTATATCTTATTTTTTAAACTTAAACTCAGGATGATTTTCTCACATCTGAGGTAATTAACAAATTCATGAAACAATTTTGGTACTTTAACGAAGTTCATTTATAAAATAATGGATATAAAAAAGGAATTTCTGCTAAGTGATGTACAGCAATTGTGCTACAAATGAGCACATTAAAATAAATACTTTCTTAGTTTTCATTATTATTATATTTTTTTTTTGCTAATTTAAATTTATTTCGGGTTTTTTGATAATTGAATGTTAGAATGTTCTTATGTTTGTTTGTTTTTAGAAATCATAAGGATTAATTGAAAATAACGTATTCTAACATATTAACTTAAAAAATACCGGATATGAAGTTTGCCACAACTTTCAAAAATCTAATTTCAATAAAAACATTCTTTTGACTGTAACTTTCATGCGAAGATTTTTCCTATTTCTTATATTTCTGAATAATTTGACCCATAACTCAAGAATATGATTTAGGAAATTAGCTTATGGATTGAAAATCGAAGTTTATACCCCTATTGTAAAAAAGAATTTCATCAGCATTACAATTTTTGCTTTACGAAAGAATAGCAGAATTCTGAAATTAATCTTTTTTTATTGATAGTTTAAATGATAATCGTTAAAAGTTTTATAAAATTTTTCATTGAACATTAAATAAAAAAATAATAATCGAATTATGTTTTTTATTTTATGCACTTTTTATTAAATCATTTGATATTGAGATGAGACAATTTATTAACTTGTACTAAATTTATGATTTTTTTTATTAATTTTGGTAATGAAATTATATCATTTAGATTTACTACTTTCAAAATATAAATTACATGTTGTAATCAAAGTTATTCTTTAAAAATTAATAAACTTGTGAACTTCGGGGGGGAAATTTAGATTTTACTAAGAAAAAAGATTTTTTGATAATATTTAAGAAGTAAAACTACCTTTAATTGGATTTTCTTAATTTAAATAAGTCTTAAAAGTCTTAGGGAATAAATAGAATTTTATTTTTACAAACTGATCTAAATTTAAAAACTGTACATACTTACTTTGAAAGATATTCCAGAAAGAAAGCGAAGATCAACTTTTTCTTTTTATCTGCACCAGGCTCATAGATATATTTGATTACCAAGATCTATGTTAAACATTTATCTTTACCACCGTATTTAACATCTTGCAGATGTTTTCCCACGTTTTACATCTGCTTTTTTCACACGTTTTAGATCCTTATAAACAAAAGAAAGTTTTAGTTTTCAGAATGATAACTATGCACGTTGAACGTATCTATTTTAGACTTTCCAGGAAATGCACCCATGTAATTTAGATTTAAAAAAAACAGCTTCTTTTAAAGGAACAAATGTTTGTATGTGATTTTGCAACTGAAACACGCCATAGATCTTCATACATTAACTTCAATAATTTACTGAGAAATAATCCATATTTATTGATAAAAATTTGTTAACTAAGAACATTATTTATAATAGTTTTAATGTATTAATATTAAATTTCGATACAATGCCAAATAAAAGAAATTATTCATAAATAATTCAATATGGATATTTCACACAAGCCATGCTTTTCCGTACGATAGTTCATAATACTCTGCTATAACATTAATGGCTTAACTTAGTGCTTCTCAAACTTTCTTCACTTGTGACCCAAATTTCAATCATAATTCTCTTCGTCCTCTTCCATACGGTAACAATGTATTGAATTTAATAATATTATACTTTGACATAAAGCAACAATATGATTTTAATTCAGCGGTTCTCAAACTGTGGGGTGCGCCCCCTAGGGGGGGCTTAATAACTCTACTAGGAGGGTGAGCATATTGAAAAGTCGAAAACAAAGGATTATTGAAAAATTTATTAATTTGTTGAAGGTAAACAAACAAAATACATTCTGACATAATAAAAATTAAAATACACATTTACACTGATATAATACACTTATAAATGTATCAGTTCTGTACGATGTATTTTATAATTAATTTAACAATAATAAGTTAAGAAAAGTTTAATCATTATCAGTGATCCCAATGGCTTATATTATATATAAAATTATATACAAAAATTAATACTTATCTTGATAAAGTATACGGTTTATAATTATGCCCTTAACTGCCGATTAAAATTCAAGCGATTCACTCCCTAATGCCCCCCCCCCCCCTCCATTTTCCACGCAGGCATGCGTATGTGATATACAAGGGTAAAAGTGGGGAGGAGAAAAGGAATGAAAATAAGCAAATCCTCTGAAATAAGTAAATCCTTCACAAATATTGTCAAGGTACTTTTATTGCATGCCAAAGTCTTCAGAATAATTTTGTGGTCAGCAGTGCACAGAAATGAGTTCTTCGGAAAAACGTATATATACCCGGTGCAATTAATACTTTAGCTGAGTGAGACGTTAATAAAAACCGATGGCACTTAAGAAGTTAAAGTCGTATTGTAGCTTGAGCGTTGAAGTATAGTATTCTTGAATTCAATACATTGTTATTTTAGGATGGGAGGGGGGTTGCAATGAAAATTAAGATTGAATATTGGGTCGCAAATATATATATATTAAAAGTTTGAGAAAAGCTGTGTTTTAATTATAAACCGTACAAATGATCAAGATAAGTATTAAATTTTGTATTTAATTTTATGATATGCCCATAGGGTCACTGGTAATTATTTAACTTGTTCTTAACTTATTATTGTTAAATAAATTATAAAACACATCGTGCAGTACTGATACATTTACAAGTGTATTATATCAGTGTAAACCTGCATTTTATTTATTGTGTTAGAATATATATTGTTTCGCTTCCTTTCAGTTAATTATTTTTTTTAAAAAAACAATCTTTTATTTTCAACTTTTCGATATACTCTCGCCCCCCTTGTAGGGTTATCGTGTCTCCCTAGGGGGCACGTCCCACTGTTTGAGAATCACTGGCTTAACTTTTAAGCTGAGGGGTCCATTATTTGTTGAAAATGTGTCTGCCAGTTGCAATATATAAGTGATCTCGTACTCAAACATTTTTATGTATGACTACTATTATTTAAAGTTTGTAAATTTTTGAATTTCATTAATTAAATAAAAATTTGAAAGAAGTAGAGTTTCCTTCCTTTAATTGTATTTTTCCTAAGCATAGTTCCACTAACATCCTAGCTTAGATCATGTTATTTTAAAGCTCTTCTCCATGACTTATATAGAGACGTGTAGTTAGGGATTTTTAGATAGGTCCATTCTTTTTCTGTATGCTTTTTTGTATTATTTTTATTGATTTTCATTTGTCATTTCTAGATACATTCCCAAGATGGCACCACATGTTAGTATTTTTAAATACTTTTTTTGTCATTTTATCCCGTTACTTAATCCTTTGTTTTTTTCTTCCAATATATATTTATTCAATAATTTCTTTTGGTTTTCCTGTTATTATATACCTATAACTATACTTTGTTTTTTAGTATTTCATTACATTTCCCTTATGTTTGGTACTGTTTTAACACTAGAAAGTCCATCGGTGTCAATTGGACATCGGAGTCTGTTTACTTTGTTCTCCTTCCTCCTTTTTTGTAGGGAATTTGAAAATGTTTCGTGACTTTTAATCATTTTCCTGGTAATTACACAGAAACGGTTTTGTGTTTCTAAGTTAATTATGAGGGATTTTACAACTAAATATACCTAGAACGGCCATTGGTGTCATTTCGACACCAAAGCAATTTATCATTATCAAAGCTGTCGTTCAACAAAACATATTTCACTGAATAGATACTACTCGTAAAACAAACTTCCCAAAGTCCTATCGCGCATATTTTTTTACCTTGAATGCAGTGTTATTGAGTTCACAGAGGAAATAAATCAATTATACTAAAACTGCTGTGTCTAAGTGTTTCGTTACATAGTATTTGTTAATCTACACATAAAATAATTTCATTCGAACTTAGTGCAGAGCAGACAATTTGAAACGATGACTTTTAGAAAAGATCTAAGCCCTGATGAAATTACTCATTTGTTGCAAGGGCTTTCTGAGAATAAATCGACTCTAATTTAGATTCCGATGAAGACATAAGATTGAATGAAAATGACTGTGAAGAATCCGAAGAGAGTGCAGATGAAATTGATAATATTCCAGCAAATCTTGATATTGATGGGAATTGTTCATAGGTTTAGAAATCAGCTCTGGTTTTTTGAAGATTTTTATAGGAGTATCCCTTGACCGGATGTGGTGAAATTCCTCTGGTAGGGAGTGTCAAACTTTTCCCGTGTTTTCTGAGTTCAGTGAACGCATAAATTTTAAGGTGGTGTATCACTGCGCTGGCCCTTGTGACCAATCAGGGAAAAATACAGGAGAGAGAAAAGAGTTCAGCTGTAAGATTTTGGGGTGATGAGGTGCGGAATAAAAAGGAAACGCGCCCGAATTTCGACAGAGAGCTTCTCCCAGATTTGCAGAAAATAATTTAGAAAAAAAACCCCGCTGGAACCCCAACCCTGGACCGAGCAACCATCATATCCCTTCCATCTTCACACTCCCTCTCTCTCAAGCTAAGTTCCAATTTTATTGATCTTCTGTTTCTAGTAAACCTAATTCCTAAATTATGCTTGTATACTTAATAAATTTATCATTAAGTGTAAAAGTTAGTTCTGTTAATTGACGATTCTTGTTTCATTTAACATTGGTCATGATGAGATGTGTAATTATGGAACCTGGGTTGATTCAAATTAAATAAGTTAAAATAGTGTCGCATTAATATATATGTCGCTAGAGATGGTACAGAATGATTAACGCATAATAATAATGTTCTTAGCAGATTTACGACTCGTAATGTTTTGCGACAAAGCAATGGTCCAACAAGTTTCACGAAACATAATGTCAATCTCAGTTTTTTACGATATAAAGGGTCATAATATATGTGATAATTACATGAAGTAATATTAAAAAGCCTTAAAACTAAACTCTACTGAATAGTAGTAATGCAATTATTTAGCTAAAAGAATTACTTTATATATTTTATATCGTGGTGCCGAAATGTCACTGGTGGACGTTTAGGGGTAATCGAAATTCCTGACGTTCTAGTGTTAAAATAGCGGGAGCTCACCATTTTTGACGACTAAAGTGGTCGCCTCGGTAGCCTAGTGGTTATGGTCACAAACTCGTGCACAGTTAGAATCCTGTGCTGCTGAGGACTGTAGAGGGGGCACATTAAATTTGTCGAGGCTCAATGACATCATGTTGGTGTGGTAGTAAAGTTAAGTGGGTGCCTGCTCAAATGTCTACCATGACATTTGACCGAGGTTCAAAATCAAAATGTTCGTCACTCATTGTCCTTGTGATGTTTTATAGTGCGATGTTAATAAAACTCAATTTTTCCGGTTTTAGTATTTGGGTAAATTTTTTTACTTGCAATTTTCTACATAAGTAACCAACTTAAGTCTTATTAATCTAGTGTTTTATTTCTTATCTCTGAGTATCTAGTGTATATAATTCTTCTTCTAATTTCTCTTCCTAGCAGCACAGTTGTATAGGCCAATGAAGGGGAAGTTGGTTGAACTTACAACTGTGTCTAACCCAGCAATATTAGTATCTGTAGCTAATAGTTTGCTATTATAATTCTGTGTGGCTATCTTATTTCTGACCTTTACTGTTTTGTTATGTTTCAGTTTATTGCATTGCTTTATCAGATTTATGGCAATTTAATTTTAAATGATATAAATATATACATATACGTTCTCTGACAATAAAAATCGGTGAACAGTCCTGTAGCATTAATGTAGATGAAATATTAACGAAAATTACCTTACTGTCCTTGAAAATAGTCACCTCCCATAACTATGCACCGTTAAGATCTGCTGTACATGTCCTGGAAACTTTGCAATAAATCTTCTTTTGGGATGGAGTTCAAAAGCCTCGCTACGTTTCGTTGGATGTCAGGAATATCATCAAATATTTTTCCTTTCAAAGCGAGTTTGAGTCTGAAAAATAGGAAGAAGTTTGGAGGATTCAGATCTGGCGAGTATGGTGGAAGTTCAATTTGGACCGCACCCTTTTTTGTCAGGAACTGTCTGACGATATTGGCTTTGTGAGGGTGTATCTTTTTGTAGATACTAGGGCCGTGCACTGCGTAGGCGTTTGATGAAAGGGTCAAAATTCCAATGTACCTTGCAGTATTCATCGTCCAGCTATCATGTGCACAGTTAATTGACAATCTTTCGTGATTAATTTACTCACTTTCTTAATGTTTTCGTCACTTACACAGGTCGTCGGTCTTTCGCTACGGGAGTTGTCAGCTACACTTCACCTGCCCTCTCGAAAAAGGGTGAACCACTTTTACACACTCTTCCTGGACAGTGCTTGATCTTCATAAACACGTAGCAGATTCGAATAAGTTTCTTTCAGTGTCTTGCCAAGCTTAAAACAAAACTTTAAATTGATCTTTTGTTTGTTCATTTTCCTATTCTCAGTTAAGAACGAACTAAAACGATCACTTTGCAAAACAAGTCTTACACGGAACACAAACGACCCTCAGCTGTACAGCAATGGGGCAGATGGTCAACACCTGACGCTACGCATGTGCAACGTTTTGTTTCGCCAGTGTTGTCAGATCGGTCCTTTTGACTCCATTCAGCGAACTTTACTGTCAGAGGTTCTATATATATATGCACATATAATATTTTAAAAATAACAATTTTTATATATTCAGTAAAGTGCAAGGAAGACGAATTATTTATGTTTTCATAATTACATATTTGTACAAGAAAGGTTTTGGTATAAATACTGTAGCATTTGAAGCAAGTATGATTGGAATGATTCTTCAAAAATGTTATAGAAAATGTGTCAGAATTATATTCTAATCACTTGCAGCGTGGAAGTAGTTTCTCTACGATACCATTCTTCTTACTCTTATGCAATTAAATTTTTTATTTTATTTTAAAATTAGGCCAGGTGGTAGGTCGCATCTAAATATGTATCAATTTATTGGAAAAAATAATTGAAATTGTTCCAGTAATATTAACAGATTTTCTAAAATCTACTTGGGTTGAAATAATTGTACATTTACTTTATCCCAAGAAGGAAAATAAACTGAAATATTTATCTAAATTTTACAATTATAAGGAAAGGAACATACCTTTAAAATATTAACTCATGACTGAAAAAAAATTAAATGGCAAACTTGAACTATCAAATTTAAATTTTGAAATACAAAATCATTCGTTTAATGTTGACGAATATGACCCGAGTTTGGAATATTTTTTCAGACATAAAAGTATTGCAACAGTAATGTTATATTTTTGACTTCGCTATCCTATACAGAGCAGCATTTTTTGATACACTACTCATTTTTGTCAGAGTTGACTTTTTTTTTCTGTTGTAAAATGTGTGTGCTTAGCATTTTCTGCCTATCCCATAATACTAAATGAGATATTCTTTTAAATGTTAAAAGGAAAATCTACTTATCAATGGAACACTTTTAAATTTTAAAATAGTATGCTATGTACACATATGAATTATAACGTTGCAAATTTTCGTGGCAATTGAGACATTTTATGGTCTTAAAATGTACTATGCGTTTAGTTCAGACTCCAACTTTTATCAGTAGACAAGAGGCAAAACCTCTGTCATGTGCTGCCATCTATTGAGTATTGTTATAAATAAACGATATGGAATAAAAAGATTCGAAATCAGACATGACACTGTTCGTATGTTTTACTAACGACTATATTATAATATACATGTTTATATTAGTTCTAAGAACGTCCACAGATTTTCATATAGATATGTAAGCAATTAAAACTATTGAATTTCACTTATGAAAAATATTACAGAACTGCAGTACAGTAAGATAACTAATTAACACTCTCTAAATATTGAATTCTTCAATAATACAAACTAAAAAAAGAAATTAATAAAATTTCTCGAATTTCTTTTGTTGAAAAAAAACTTCCATGGAATAGTTTGTTGAAATCATACTAATTTTTTAAGTTGCAGTTTACATTCGAAGTATGCATTAATTTGTGCTTGAGACTGCAATAGTTTGAGGATGTATGCAATTAGTGAAGGTTTCAACGTAAACTCTATCTAGATCATAGCAGATAAAACACTTAAGAAGTAAATCTCTGGGATTACCATTAACTGCGTTGAGTGCTCACAAAATTAAAAATGAATATTAAGTGTTTCCTTTTTTATAGAAAAAATAATAATTCAACTAAATTTTAAGTAAATGAAAATGAAATTGGTAGCTTGTAAAACAAATTTAAAAACAACAAACAAATATTTAGCTATGTGTGATTTTGGAAAACATTTAACAAGAGTTTGATTCGATATTAATTCTAATATAAGGAATTTCATGTACAGGATTTCAACCTTCATGTATAGTGTTCCCAAGTATTTTGTTTCTAAATGCAACGGTATAAAACAATTGATATCTCTCCTATTTTAATTTCCACTTCCTGTTATTGAAAAACGAGTAATGATGCTATGTATTCAAATCTGAGTATTTTTATCACCTAGGCTTTTGAGTTTAATTTTTTGCTTCTGATTTTAAAATTTTACCAACGTTTATTTATAAGTGAAAAGTTTGAGATTATATATACTTGTAAAATATATATATATAGTTAATTTTTACCTTATTCGTATGTACTGCTTATTTCCTAATTGTTTCTCTCTCTCGCTATATATATATATATATATATATATATATATATATATATATATATATATATATATATATATACATACATACATATATACATACATACATATATATATATATATATATACATATATACATACATACATACACACACATATATATATATATATATATATATATATATATATATATATATAAACCCTGTTTCACTGTCCTAAGCCAGTGACAGCTCGGGAAACCATAATAGTTTTTTCCAATCTAGCTATATTTCTCTTTTTTGGTTTGTAATGGTTCCATGTTCTTGGTTCTTTCGGTTTGTTCTTAAGATGTTTTAGGATTTATTAGTCATCTTTTTAATTTATTTAATCGATACCTGATATATCTTCTGAGTAATAAATTGAAGTCAAAAAATCTTTTTTAGGACCCTTTACACATATGGCAATAAAATTTCAAATGATTTCAAAAATACTTAAATGTTTCAGTAATGATGCTTTCAATTGCTTAACACATATGAATAGATCATATTCATTTTCAATCAATTTCAAATAAATAATAGACCACGTATGATATTCTGATTAAAACTGTACATAGTAAAAAGTAGCACCTAGTAATGGATAGGAATTAAATAGTAACTATACATAGTAATTAAGTAGCAATTGTTCATAGTAAGCATAGTAATTAAGTAGCATTGTTCATTAACTGAAGGTACTCGTACATCTATCTTTTCTTCTTTTGCTATATGATTAAATTTAATGCATAGAGGATTAAAGCGATGTGTTCAAATTAAAATTATGAATTCAAATAAAATGAACAGTTTTCTAATAATGTTGTTCAGAAAGGAAATAAGAGTTCTTCAAATGTTATTAATATCCAATTTTTATTTCTTGATCAATGATAGTAATTTAAATGACAGCTTAGGGACTATTCCTTTTACGATATCTTTCACTACAGGCTCACTTAATTTGTCGTTGATTTTTTTAGTTAGAGATCCTTCGATTTTTTCCAAAATTAGTGGCTTATAAACACTAAAAATATCCCTTCCAACATTTGGTATAACTCTTTGAAGTACATTAGAAAAGTTTCCACCACCCAAAAAATTATCCATGAACACAGAAAGGTGATCCCACACCAGATCTAGTTTTAGAAGACTCATTTCCATTGCATCTGCCGTGAAGCCAAGCTTGCCTACACCTGCTATACGTATATCCGTAGCATTGATGTCAAAATATCCTTGACCATATATGGGAAGAATTTTAAGTAACTTTCCATCGACTTTGTATTGTCCATGCACATTGATTTCTGGTAAAGTCAGGTTGATAGCGAGAAAGAATTCTTCCAGATTTGGATTCAGATAAGTAATGTTAAAATTTGATAAATTTCTCACTGTTAACTGTAAGAAGAAAAAGAATTTTGTTATACATACACTCACACAACCATATACATATATATTGTACTGTAAGATACAAGAGTCTCTGAATTAAAATTTCTGATGCCGAATTTTCATATCCGTACCTTTTATTTCCTAGAGTAATATTCATGGTAAACCATAATTTGAATTTCATTGAAATTCTTAACGTGTTTTTGATCAAACTTAAAACAATCGAATTAAAATTTTAAATAAGACTATTCGGAACAGTCTTAGGTACTCTATTTGATAACTAGTTTGATTAAATATTATGCTGAATTATTGATTTGTTTACTAAGTTATTAATTGAAAATATATTTATTTCTATGTTCATATTGGTGTTTTATTCCCTTTCTCTAACTGATATAACTTTTATTACATATAATGTCTTTATAACATATATTTCAGTTTTTGTTTCTTCTTTTTTAAAATAAATAGAAGAATAATTAACATTTGCAGATACATCAAGAATGTTCATGAAACACAATAACAAATTTTATAACTTTAATTCTCTCCATTTTCATGCTAACAATGATACGGGATCGTTTGATCTATGATTGGTGACGTTTTATGATATTCTCGATTATAATTTTACTAATTACATACAGCAAAAGCGAAGTTTCACTGACTTTTTTAACGAAGTTTTCAAATGCTTTTTAAATTCTCTCAGCCTCTTAATACATATTGTCAAAAATTGTTAAATTAATAAAAAGATTTGGATCCAAAATACGAGGAATGTACTTAGTGATTGAGATATAATCTAAGCTTATTTAAATATTTAATAAGCTTATTTCTTCTATTTGTAGATGTTGGTTAACTTTAGATAGTACATTCACCTTAAAAAAAAGATACAACTAGTTCTGTTTTTTGCATGATTTTGATTTAGCACGAATTAGAAAGAAATGTTAATTTACTTTTTACACGACTTACAATTGAGTAATTGTAGACAAGGTATGTAGTATGATTTTCATTTGTGAGAATTTTCAGTTTGGAAATCTTAATATTGAATCATACAATTGCCTAGCCAAAACGTAAGCAAATGTACTAATTATTAAACTCGTTCTTAAATCTACTAAAATGTTAACAGAAGCGGAGGCTAGTTCTAACTTTGTTCAAGAGATTACACAAAGAATTGCATCAATGGAATATGAAGTTGCGATAACCAAAACATTCCTATTGAAAACAGTATTGTTTCAGACTTACGCAAGCGTATGTGTTTAATGTCAGAAAATAACAAAGAATATGAGTAACTCATATTATTTGTGTTCGTGAATAAGTAATTAATTTCAAATAATAATTTACTTTGTATGATGTATGTACACTCTTTATGAACTATATGTTTAACGTCCAAAAATGAAAATTAGTGGATTATTGTATATTTTTGCTTCTTTCTTAGGACTGGAGTCAATACTCTATTTTTCCATAGGTATAATACATTTTTACACGCGTGTTCCAATGGTGAAATGAATAACAAAATATGCGAGATCGAACAATTTGTTGAAAATTTGATACTAAAACAAAGACAACGCAAAGAAAAATATCAGATTATTTTCCAAAAACTCAATAAATGCTTTGTCTTTCAAAAAACTTTACAATTTTGTATTAAATTTCCTTATGTTCTTGTGAATGTTTTAGTTTTCTTGATTTTTATGAAAAACATCTATATATAGATAACTATATTCATCAAATGTACCCCAATAAACTTAATTTTGTTGAATATATGTTTTTTTGTTTTTTAAGTATCCTTAAACATGAAACAATGCTACAGTCCTCTTCAGTTTCGTGTTAACTGATTTTCGCTGTATATAAAAAATAGAAAGTGTGCTATATTTTATTTTTAAGAAACTTAATGTTGCTGCGTGGTAAAAATATTTCCCAAAAAGACCTATATTTTGAATTAATAAGTGTAAAAACAAAATTTAAAAGCATAAATTTTGCTTTAAAAATACTTATATTGCATTATTCTAAAACACGCAATTCTAAAGGGATTATTCTAAAATAAATTAATATTTTAATAGATAGGAATCATCGTTTTAGTAAATATTTGAACTAATTGCTCTTAAAGTTATGTATATGTTTATTTTATTTTACATCGATGTAAGTCTTATTTTCAAGATGTTACAGGAAGGTTTCTTTACATGAAACTAAGTAATACTTGAATATTTAAGCATATAAATTTGAATAGTTATAAGCATTAATTGATTGGAACATTTGTTTTCTTATAAATAAATAAATTTCGTTTAAAATAAAAAGAGCTAAAAAAACATTAAAATAAGCTCGTTTTCACATAGATGCATAAGATATAATTGAATAATATGGAAACTGTTCACAAATGTCCCGAAAACAGGTTGTGCTATTGTGACTTAACAAAAATGAGCTTTTTATATTATAAGAAAAGTTTGTAGCATTAATCATTTTTTTTATTTTAAATATAAACTTAAAAAATAATAAAATATTGTCTTCATTTACGTAATAAAAAATTTTAGGGTACCTCAATGAAAACAATACAAGTTAATTTATAAAAGAAAACATAACATAACATTGTTAATTTTGAAACTTCTTTAAACCGGAAATGTTCTTTTCTTTTTAAAAAAATGTGTAATAAATTCCTTTTTTGCCAGTTACTGATACCTGTAAGTGAACGTATTTAATTCATACTTAATCATTCTTGTTTAAAATCAGGAGATAATTAAGCTATATACTTAAAATATTTCTTTTAAAATTTGACAGAATTTTTTTTTTTTTTTTGAAATTACTGTGAAAAGTAAAAATGTACATCTTCATATTTCTCGAATCAAAACTGTCGTATTAAAAGTTTTCTTTGTTAATTATTAAAAAAGTAGTACATTTAAACGAGCTTATTAAGTAAATTATTATGTAAATACTAATGGTATTCTGTGTCGTATCGTTATATTTTCATTCGAAAGATTGATTCTAATTAAATTGACACAGTATCATAAAACACACACAAAAATTTACATAGTTATAAGAACAAAATTCATAAGAACTAAAATATTTGGAACAAAATTATAACAGGAACTAAAATATTTCGTACAAAATTAATAGGAACTAAAATATTTGGAACAAAAATTCATAGGAACTAAAATATTTGGAACAAAATTAATAGGAACTAAAGTTGATTTCTAAATTAAGAACAATTAATAATCTATCATTTTTTTCTATATCCTTGTTTGTTAATTTATGCTCCTGGTAATATGCCTTCAATAATTTTTTGAACTTCTGGCTTTCTGAATTGTTTGTTGACTTCATCTATCAAAGCTCTATTCATCAGTTTAAGTATTTTAGGCTTGAAATTATCAAAAACACTTTTGCCTGCGCGTGGAATTAGTCTTTGCAAAACTTCGGAAAACTTTCCACCTCCGAGAAAGTTCTCTAGGTAAATAGACAGTTTTTTCCAGGTAAAGTCTAATTCCAGTTTAGTCATTTGCAAAGTATTGTTAACGAATTCTAACTGTCCAACTCCTGAAATTTCTCCTTTAGTTACATTTATCTGAAAATCTCCAGCACCCTTCAAAGGGAATATTTTCAAAAGTTTTCCTTCGAGATCATATTTTCCCCAAGAAGTTACGTCCGGAATAGTTAGATTCACTTGTAAAAAGAAGTTTTCCAGATCTGGATAAATATGATGAAATTCAAAAGTGGAAAAGCCTTCTACAGTTATCTGAAAACAAATAAGAATTTAAGTATATACTTTACTGAGCAAAATTACGATTTTTGGATAGTTAAACATCTCTAATTTTTTTTTTCTCTAGCACATCTTTTTTTAAATAAAATTTAATTCTCCCTTACGCCGATTCGACGCGCTGTACGCGTCCATCTGGATTTTACACTCCTTCAAACGTTGCAAATGCGTGCATTGCGTTTTAAAGTAGTTGTTTATTTTACAAATAAGTGACAGCACTGGACCGAATGCTAAAGGTTCGAAAACAATAGTTTAGAAGAATTAGTATTTCATTTTAGTTGTGTGAAATGACACCAGTCTCAGGCTCTCGAAAGCAAAAGTGAGCGAGATATCAAGTGACAACAACAATCTGTATATTATGTAAATATGTATCTGCATTCTTAACAAAAGTTTTTTTAATATTTATTATTTTGAATGACTAATTAGTTGTATATTATTATTTATTATGTAGAAGTTATTATTTTGATTATTTGATTAGGGTTAAATAACAACAGCTTAACTCATGTTTTTGGAAGAAAAAAAAACGTTTTCATAAATACACGCTTTTCAACAAACCCAAAGCTGGGGAAAGATCCGAAGGGTAAAAACTCCACGGCGTAAGGATTAATTTAAAAATAGGAATAGCGAAGTAGCACAGTACTCATTTCATGATTTGATATGTTTACTGATATTTACCGGAAAAAGCAAATTTTAATACAGTTTTTCACTTTGTTTATACTGAAAAAGGCATGCTTCTAAATAGCATTGTAATTCAATCCACTTATTCTTAATGTGAAATTTAAAGAGTTATTCTTAATAGATTAAAATAAAAGATTTAATTTTCATCTGATGTGAAAGTAGTTTTAATCATTCACGTTTATGAAAATTCTTATGCGTCTACATGTTAACAACTGATTTCTTTGCGAAGTATTTGTGAAATCACAATAAATAAATAAACACAAAATAAGTAAAAATCTGTAAATGTATAGATTTTCTTAACATATGCATTTTCAGCTATGAATTGTGGGGGTGTATATGATTACATCTAATATTTGTTGCATATTCAATGTTTTTAGTGTGAATAAATAATTAAAAGGTCTTATATAAATGTTATAAATAAATTATAAGTATTTTAAACCAATAAAGTTATTTACTTACATATTAATTCTAGATATTTTACCGTATTACAATGTAATTTCTTCTTAAAATATCTTTTACACGTTATAAAATAAAATCTCCCGTTTCTGAGTAAAATAAGAAGGTCATACTTAATCAAAAAAGGAAAAACAACCTCTCACTTTACAAAAAAAGAAAATTTAACTAAAAAATATTATGCTTCATGAACAATTAAAAATATATATTCTTTTAATCATATTTTAATAATTAATTACTCAATTAAAATATATTAATAGAATCCTATATTACTTATAATGATATGATTATTTCGTAATAAAATGAAAGCTGAAGGACTAAATTAGAATAAAAAATCGAATTCATAAATACAAATGGTATTTTAACTTGAAAGGAAGAAAAGTTTGCATTTTTTTTATTCGAAATATGTTCAGAATGAGCAAACAACGAAATATATCACTTAAAAATGACTTACATGATATTATTAATATGCATGCAATATTAAAAAACAGTAAATAAATGACATGTGTTTTTAAAATTTACCTGTTTAAATAAACAAAAAATATTAACGTTACCGTTTTAATGTTGAGATTCATCGTTGCGAGATTTTCATAAACATTTATATCTAAGTTCTTGAGTTGCAAAGGGTCCAATACAGGCATTTTAATGGCTGGTATTCCTACTTTCATCTGTTCTCGGAAATTTTCGATAGCTTCTCTCAGGTATTTTTCTAAATCTGGATCAGGTTCTACATTGCGAGGTGCTAGTTCTGTAAATTATGAATTTTAAAAGAAAATTACATAAGCAGTTTATCTATATAAGTTCACAAACGAATATTTGGGCAAAAATATTCACTCACTTTCATACCAATATAATATTTATGATTATTTACAATCATGCTTAAAAAACACTTTCTTTCCAAAAATCAATGTTCAATGAAGTAAGCATTAAATTTTTTACCATTAGTAAAGTATCAAATGAAAAAGTAATTGTGTGAAAAAAAAATCTTGGCTTTAAAGGGCACCATCTGTTAAGAAAATGTGGAAACGAGATAGGCAGAAAATCGGAACCAATCACATAAAAATATCAAATTTCCTTATAAAAATGAATTTACTTTCAAGGAATGTTTCATTTAAAAGAATTAACCATGTGCAAGAATATCTTACAAATCTGTTGTTGCATGTATTCTATTGTTTATTTGTGTTTTCAACGAAAATGGTGGTTCATTCACAACCATTCATTGATTTATTATTTAATTTATTTATATATTGCAAGTAACTATATATATATCATCACTTTAAAACGAACTTGTTAACTTGTTACTTTAAAACGAATCTTTCCTCATGACTAGATTAGGGGTGGGCAAACAATCCGAGACAGAAAAGTCAAGTTGTAAGTCAAACAAGGTAAATAAGGTATCAAACAGCCATTTATACAGCACATACGCATGAGTAAGCAAGTACCGATTAAAGCTAGAGTGAATTTAATGTTTTGAGCCAAATAACGTTTTCCATTCCTTACGAAAACCAAGATCTGCCCTAGATATTTTAATTTAAGTGGTTCAGTACACAAGAACAACCACTGTCAAAACATCATGATGTTGAAAATTAAACACTCAAGCTTTATGAAAAAAATGTCCGTACCAATAATACCATAAGCGCTTTACTCTGAATATTGATACATATACATTAATTATTGAAACTAACGTTAGTTGTTCTTTCATATAAAAGTAATTTCCTCAAACTATTTATTTATTAATTCTTTAGCCTCTCATAGAATTTGGAATGCTTTTTTATGTCTTCTAATGAGTATTTAATCTCTTGCCCCTTGATGAGTGCTTTTGAGCCTATGTATGCAAACATGTAAACGTTGCTGGAAATTTTGAGGAGTAACTTCCCATGATGGGGCATATTTACCAGTCAATTAGACTTTTACAGCCTTAGAATTATTTTAATATATTCACTGGTTCTCATTAAACTCTGTGCATGGGAAACAATATATAGATGTAACTGTCTTACACCAGCCACATGTTTAAACGCCTGTGTAGTAAATACTTGTGAATTTTTCAATAGAAAATTATAGAAGAAAAAAGGGAAACAGGAATTCCGAAGACCTCTGTAACTGTCTATGTCACGCGCTTTAAGCGATATATAAGCCTCTGTTTGGCACACTCTACTCTTGAGAAGCTTTCATTGGAATATGATAAAATCTGGGTTCAAATTATATAATTTTATATGCCTTTTTTGCTTAACAGTTTCACGGCTTTGTTCTTTTGTTTTTTAGGTCACTTTTCTTTTGATTATAATTTGAGGCGTACATTTGAAGTATTTCTCGATTATCTCTATTATCCATTTCTTGATTAGGCTGGTATCAATCAGAAGTTGCTAGTTGCCTCGCACGTCTCGAGGCTTATTTGTTAAGATTAATTACTGCCTACAGTTCATTTGTTGAGATTGACCACTTGGATTTTATTGATTGTCCACTGGACATTGGACATACTGATTGCTGAGGAGGGAGGTATATTTTACAACGGCTTTTAAACTATGTCAATGCTTTCAGCTAAATACAACTGCACAATTTGAACATTATGTTTTATTATTATTTACAACCTTCCATAGTTTAATTTAAATGATATCCACTAGAATAATATTTTTGCCTTTTATAAAAAGCTTAGAAATTCTTAATGAACATCAAAAAATTTCATTGTAGCTGGGGTGAAGATTATTCACAACACACGTGTTTGTAAACTGAAGAAGCTTCCTACACATAACAATCCTTGTATAATGTCTCGTTTATATATATACATGTGTTTTGTACATATGCATACAGCAATTTTCTTCAAGCTGATTGAGTTTTGTTCAAAATAAATTTTATTGATTGGCTTACAAGCATGGTAATAGTTGAGAGAATATGAAGAAACCACATCACAATAAAAAAATAATTTATTTTCGCTGACATCGTTAAGAAGACGCCATAGCCAACAGCCGATGATTTTTCGTACTCCTCAATAATGAACATATAATTTTTTTCATATAACCATTTTATATAAAACACTTTTTAACGCTTTTTTAGGCATGGAAGTATATTACATTTATTTATATCCAAAAAATTTGTTTTCTTAACAAGTGTTTCGTGTTATGAGTAAGATACTGGAACAAATTGTGGTGGTTATGTGAAATCCCACTTTATGTACTTATATTGTTCATGTGGCCTACTATCTGCCTTAAATATTTTTGAACCTGAACACTTCAAGACATCGCGTTTATAGATATCAAAAACTGGAACCTTTTCCAATAACTAGAACTCGCATGTACTTGAACTTTTTCCGAAATGATGTCACGAAATGACATCATACTAACTTTCGACCAATCAAGTGATATGGAAGATTCTGGAAATTTCCTTCTTTTCTGATACGGGGTTATCAGGATTCAGAACAGGAATTGTGTAAGACGCCCAAGTAGTAGATTGTAATCAATTGTTACTCGTCTTTTATTGTGTGTTCGTATTATATTTTTGGTATATGTGCCTTCGTCAGTAAAAATGTATATTTGAAAAATAAAAAAAGCTTATTTTCCTTTAGCAATTGCTTTTCAATTATATATATATATATATATATATATATATATATATATATATATATATATATATATATATATATATTTATATATATATAAGCACCTTTCAAATTTTTCTGCTGCATAGCTATTCCTGTCTCTCAATATAAAACATCCATTTTCTTAATAATATAGCTATTTTTTTGTACTAGTAAATAGTGCAAATCATTAAGGTAGACAGGTTGCATGTTCATTGTAGATAATCCTCACTCTCATCTCGTAATTGCTTTGCAATATTATGCGTCCTTTCTACAGCAGTTTTTCTTATCGTATGGCTGACTTTTTATGGTTTCCCATCCGGAATATCTTTGTAACGGCTATTAAACTTTGTATAACTGTATGATTGAACACAAGGTTGAAAAAACTTGAGATCATAAAAAGTAATAAGATGCTTGCGGAAAGAGTGCTATACACGGACTGCTCGTTATGCGAATTACTCGTTAGAAGAGGTGCTCATTAAAAGAGATTCCACCTTATATATATATACATATATATATATATATATATATATATATATATATATATATATATATATATATATATATATATATATATATATAAGCCATAATAATGTATACAAATAGCTATAAACCTAAGTAAAACTAGTCAGAACAGTAAGAAATATAAGCCACAGTAATACAGTAGCAATTTTTGATCTAAGGAACCAATAATGAAATTTTAAATACGTTTTTTGGCCTGCAAACTTTCACCTGTAACTTGCCTATACTACTGTACCGTAGGGAAAGGAAGAAATATTATAATTATGTGATTATTACAAAATAAAATACACTAATGCTAATTTAATAGTATGTATCCGGAAAATTTAATAAACCACTTACTATTATAGAGTTAAAAATCATTTTATTAACTACTGCTACAATAATTAAACTTACCACGTGAACACAACATCTAATCAACATTTTCAGCCAATATAAAGTTATTTCTGGTGAAAACAATTAAAGGGACAAACAGTGTTTTGCAATAAAAAAGAAAACTAACAAAACAAACAAAACCGCAAACCTGGCCAAAATATCATCCGATATAATACCAATGTATGGGAAATCAAAATTGGGCGCAACCAGCACCCTAAATAAGGAACTGTTCACTCGGGCAGCACAACAGCTGACCGACACCCTGTCAGTCAGAGAAAAACATTTCTAATAGGGTGTATGATCGCCTTTAACAGCTATAAAACTCTGGCTTTAGTGTCTTATACTGTTTACCAGGGTGCTTATTAACTCCTGTAACAATCACACTCACTCTTACACCAAGGCCCTCTTGAGATCACCGATAGTCCTTGGGACTTATCTTCAAGATGAGATTGAGTGTCCAAAGACATCCCATACGTGTGCAATGGATTTAAGATCAGGGTAAATCGCAAACCCCTTCTGTCGTTAAATTTCCGTCAATTGGAGGTACCAGTCCACCAAATGAGCTCTGTATGGCGTGAGTTATCATTCATAAAGATGAAATTTGGTCCATATGATACGTGGAAAAGTCTGATATAGGTGCAAGGATCTCATCCCTGTACCGCTGACTTGTCATAGTACTTCTACCGAACACAAGAATGTCGGCATGCTTATCTTTCATGATGCCTTCCCAGACCATCAGAGCTTCTTAGCCATAGTGCTCCTTTTCGACAACGTTAGATGGCCGATATCGACTACCGGGTTCTCTCCAGATTAGAACATGTCTCGAGTCCCTGTCCAGACTGGGAATCATAACTCATCACTGAAGAGAAACCGCCTCTTATAACCCTCTGTCCAAGAAAGGTGTTCTCGGCAACATACTACATAGTCGCTTTTGTGGTTCGTCAAAGGGACGCACATTACAGGGTGCCTGGCATATAGGCCACCTGCCTTAAGTCTCTAGGTGATTGTTATTCGTGAAAATGATGTTCCTACTGCATTGTACAGGTTGTGAGGCAGTTGTGCACTGTCCCGAACTTATTCCTTTCAGCAAAAAGTCTCAAATAACGGTATTGAGCTGGCGTTGTTTCTCTTTTGTGGCCTTCGCCAGGTCAGCGTACCACTACCCCCACAGAGTGGACACCAAATTTTTCGAAACCTCGAGGTCTCAACAGCAGGCAGCCTGCGATTGGCCCTCCTAGAATCTTCCAACTATCCGCGATCTTGTGGCATTATCTAGAGGATGACAACTGGTAATATTAACGATGTATAAACAATGAAATTTAAAAAAAAGCATGGGGCTATGCTACTACGTTTCAAAATGTCTTTACTCTCAAGATTCAACTAGCAAGTGAAATACCTCTACACAAAGTCAATCACAGAGCCAATGCCTTACAAAGTTACAGGTCACTGCGAGGCTGAGGTATCCTCAAAGAGCTCAGCTATCACCTGATACCCTATTTGCGCATCGGAATTTATTATTTTGTTCCATTTTTTAAGAAACTGTTCCTTCCTATAATTGCTATGATCAGTGTAAACATATATATAATTGTATATATATATATCGATTCTGTTCATTATAAATGCATCCAAACAGTGATACATATGCTTACCGCCAGCAAATGAGCAGCACTACTACTTTGTAGATTATTTATAAACCACTCACTTAAAACCCTATTGATGCTGTCGGTGATTGACCTGATAATTTTGGGTCTCGATGAAGTAATAATAATGACTAAGCTGGTACTTCACTCTCCTAAATTCCACTTTCCGACAACTAGAAAATTTTAAACCTTGGTAATATTAATGTGCTTGAACTTCATTTCGCAACTTATCTTTAACATAATTGAGACACAAACACAGGGCTTGATTAAAGCGTTTTAGGTAAGGAGTGTGTGACCCTTGCCACATGTCTATCGCAATCACACAGCAATGTTAGATTTCACAAATGTGCTCTATAATTAGATTATTTTTGGTTTATACTTACCTAATTATTTATTAAACAAATGTAAGCTACGTAACTCATTCAAACGATCAAAAACGTTGTAGTTTATAATACATCCAAGACTGATTTTCCAAAAAGGAGTAATATTTACAAAGGAAATTTATTTTCATTTATAAAGAGAAATTTCAATGAGTATTCATCTAATTTATTCATTTGTTGAATTATATTTTAGTAATTTCATCTTTCAAGAGCAAGAAATTTTAATTTAAAATGCATACTCATGGAAAAGCCTTTCATGTGAGTAGGAATAAATCATTTATGTTTGAATGAGTAAAAAATGAACCCAGATCACACACTTGTGCGTTTTATAATGAAAACTTCAAATGCGAATTAAGATCTTTCATATCCATTAGTGTATTAATATGCAACATTCTGTCTAGTTTTTGTTTAAAAGATATGTATTTAAAATGAATTTTTAATTAGACCATATGTGATAAAATTCGTAAACTTACCGGATGATAAGATTCCTATGGCATTCACTTTACATGCAATCGCCAAAAGAGTAAGAACAAGTACTATATTCATCTTCATTTTTAGTAACTGGCTGCGAATAAATACGTCAATAAAAGTAATTAAAATACTATATATGCATTTAGAAAAAAAATATTTTTAGGTTCAATTTAAAAATAAAATTACTTTTTCTTAGATAGTGTGATTTTATTAAAATTATTAAATCTATTTTTATTCTAAATGAAAATCAGGATCCTAAACATGAATTGGGAAGGATTTATGCGTAATATATGACAATAATAACCTGTGATTTTTTTTTCTTGTGAAAGAGCCAAAAATAAACTTAATTCAAGATTCTTTTTCCCCTTAAATAGGCTGCATTTTGGCACATATAAGCTTTTGCAGATACGGAAATTCCCCCATGTATGAGAGCCATTTCAGGAGTGGCGTCATCTAGAGGCGGATCTCGATTCAAAATTTTTAGTTTGAATTAATTTTAATTCAAGTTCTTGTCGGATGCTAATATTGCAGAGAGTAACAAAGCCAAGTTGATGCTTAATAGATATTACACGCCACATAATCCTTTGACATACGAGCCTCCGATTCTTACGTCCGGAATTCGATTGACTCCAGCTGGGATCAAATCCGTGACCTTTCGCTTACGAAACAGGCACACGACCTAAAACCACCAAGTCGACTAATTCAGGAACCTGTCTTTGATGAGTATACCTTGATAAAGAAGTAGAAAAATTTCATCATGTTTTCAAGCGTAGATAGCATTTATATTTATATATATATATATATATATATATATACAAAGCTGTCAAACCAATAGAATTTTGTTAGTTACAAGGATAGGAATTTCTATCATTTATTACTAGTTTAACTCACTATCTAAGAAATTAAAATATGTTAGTTTACAGAATTTCATTTCAAATTCTAGGTGAATCATTAATACTCTCTTTTTGTTATTACATATACCATTATAAAAGAATTAACAATGACATAAGCAAATTAGAAGCATTTTTTTTCATACCACAATTTTGCACTGATTTCTCACTCAATGAGGGAAAATTTGTAATGATCATTAGAGATTGACTTTTAACATAAATTAATCAAGGAAAAAGGAATAATGAATCGTGTTAATAATCTCAGTAGCGAGAATTTTCTCATGTTTAGAGCTTTGCAAGATCATTATGAATATAATTTTGCATTCCATTAATTTAGCTTTCTGAATAAACTTTATTTGTAGCTTTATTAAGCAAATATTCAAGCATTGAGTTTGTGAGTTATCTATAACTGAAAAACACCCTAAAGTTAAAAAAGGTCACCTTTAAATTGCTAAGCGCATCATTTCTGAACAGACATTTATTTCAATTCTTTAAACACTTTAAAGATGAAAAAAGAGTGATGTTATAATTTTAAAAAATTTCTGAGTAAAAATAACATATATTTTTATGAGTAGGAATTGGAAATGAATAATAAATTTTAAAAAAGCATCTATAAAATGTTTTAAATTGTTATTCTCGGAAACATAATACCATTGAAAGAAGTATATGCCAACAAAATTTAGGATTTAAAGGCTGTTTTTTTAGAGGCATAGAACTTTAAATTGCAATAAAATAACGATGTATTATTCGATTGACATGAATTTTTTTTATTTCAAAGATATTCTTGTGGCATTACATTTTAAATATGATTTCTGGCATAGGACTGCCACGGCTGGCTCGGATGTAGTTCAATCTGGACGTCCAATTTTCGATGACTTTTCCCAATATTTGTGGCCGTATATCGGCAATAACACGGCAAATGTTGTCTTCCAAATGGTCAAGCGTTTGTGGCTTATCCGCATAGACCAATGACTTTACATAGCCCCACTGAAAATAGTCTAGCGGTGTTAAATCACAAGATCTTGGAGGCCAATTCACAGGTCCAAAACGTGAAATTAGGCGGTCACCAAACGTGTCTTTCAATAAATCGATTGTGGCACAAGCTGTGTGACATGTTGCGCCGTCTTGTTGGAACCACAGCTCCTGGACATCATGATTGTTCAATTCAAGAATGAAAAAGTTAGTAATCATGGCTCTATACCGATCACCATTGACTGCAACGTTGTGGCCTTCATCGTTTTTGAAGAAGTACGGACCAATGATTCCACCAGCCCATAAAGCGCACCAAAAAGTCAGTTTTTCTGGATGTAACAGTGTTTCGACATACACTTGTGGATTAGCTTCTCGCCAAATGCGGCAGTTTTGTTTGTTGACGTAGCCATTCAACCAGAAGTGTGCTTCATCGCTAAACAAAATTCGCTTATGAAAATCAGAAACAACGGCAATCTCGTTTTGGGCCCATTCGACGAATCTACGCCTTGCTTGATGATCGTTTTGAAAAAACGATCCAAACCAAACTGAGAGTAAATGACTTGACAGCTGTTAAATCGGTCACCATCTTGGAAAGTAATGCCAACTTAAACTTCTATACCTGAAAAAAGTTACTCTTTACTAACATAATTGTATAGTATCTTTTAATAATTCAGTCTATCTAATTAAACAATGAATTCATATTTTTGTAGTTCAAATTACCAGGTGATCCAAAAGCCCGTTAACATTTTAAAATTCAATAATTCACAGTGAATGTTGGTAGAGAGATAAAAATTGACACACATCCTTGAAATGATATGGGTTTTATTGAAACAAAAAAAAGTGCAAAGTTGTCCAACAGATAGCGCTTTAACCCTTTCGACGGCCATTTATTTCTCTTTTGAATTTCTCGCAGTTTTTTTATGTTTCATTAACAATTAAACAGTAGCATTTAAGGGAATATATTTCAGTTTGTCGAATTTTATGCTTACATTTAAAATTTAGGTGTGAGAGGAATGCTTCCCAAGGAACCATTTATCGTCATAAAGAAAATTAAATTTAATTTTGCTTATTTGCTATGAAAAGATGAGAAGCATGTTGCAATGTGCAAGGGGACATCACATTCTGTACACATTTAGCGAATACTCTTTTCCTGTCTCTTTCTGTTACACTTCCAACATCGTCTACAGTTGGAAACTATCTTTGGCGTATGATTTCCCACACTAGCTAAGAGCACTTTGCTTGGAAGCTAGCAGGACGTCCTTTTCTCAACCCTTGCTAATATCCGTCAATTAGCCTACGAGCTAATGCTATACAGAATGTTATCTGGTCTAAGCTTCTTTTTCTTTTGTTCACTGAATACAGTATGAAACTATTTATGAAGGCAAGGTCAACAAGAAAATAAAAGATACGATGTTAAGTCATTTTATAGACGTTATTTGGTTATCATCCTTTTCTTTGATCGAAGCGATCAACCCCTCCCATGACATCGTTTTATACAACGACAGATTTGGACGAGGTAAGTCTTCTTTAGCACCATCTCTTTTTTTGTCCGATTTATGGATGCCATAATCCCTGGATTGTGTTCAGAAGCATAAAAATGAAGTGGGAATTAGTCTTCCCATAGTTGTAATAGCAAGGCCAATATATTATAATGGATTTTGGGCTTCTGAAATGTGTGTATTGAAATATCATGTAGATGGGATTTAACCCTCCCCCCTAGGTCCACGAAACGGTTAAGTAATAAATTCCATAATTAGCAGAATAACTATTTTTAGCAAAAAACAATGTTCTTTATAACAAATGTAGTAACAATGTCTTTTCTGAAAAAGTCAGCATACTGCACTTATTCGTGCATCTGTTTTCTCTCTGACTAAAGTATTTTACGCACGATTTTCAAGCAGCTTTTCTGTCGTTTTTCTGTACAGCGTTATCTGCTGGCCATTCTTGCACTTTTTTATTTTAATTTCAATAAAGTCCCATGTCATTTCAAGCTTTTGTGTCAATTTTTACCCATCTACCAACAATATTTCGTGAATTATTGAAGTTTTAAATATTAACGGACTTTGGTGTCGCCTGGTATATTAAAAGTCACCAGTACTGCAGTAAATATCTATTATGTATTAAATACCAAATCTTATTCGGTAAAAAAAAAAGAAAGTTTAAAAAAAATGAAGATAATATATGAGATTTAAATGTGTATGTATTGTCTACACTGCAAATCACGAAATAAGTCTTTTCGAATACTTAATAACAAAACAAGACTGCTGTACAGTAATTTCTCTAATATTCGTTCTCCCTTATCAATTTACTGATAAATTTATCATTGTTTTTGACTACGAAAGAAAGCTCAGCACAAAAGTTCGTTTAAAATAACAGTGAAAAGCTAGACTATACATTACAATACCGAATCAAATTGTTGAATTACTGTTTATTAGGCTTTAAATGCATTTGTGAACCATTAGATTAATTTAATGCTGTTGTCTAATAGTTAAACTACAATAATTAATAAAATGCATAAGATAAGGAGAATAAGTTTGAGAGTAACCTTCTGAAAAAAATGATTCCTAAGTAAATCCCACGGAATATACAAATGGGTACTAAATTATATTTAAAATGTTTTGTTTCATTTAAATCTATGTATCTTTTAAGGCTTTTACTTAAATTAATCTAATTTCACTACTTTCAAAATAAGAATTCAAAATTAAAATTTGAAATTTATCAGAAAAACAACACGGACCAAATAAAAGTCACTCTCTCCTACTAATACTAAATAAAGGTATTTTTCAAAAATCTAAAATTAAGTACCTTTCGTATTAACTTTAAGATAATTTTTATAAGAAATAAAACGCACAATATATAAACATCGAACTTCTTATTAGATTACAACTAATTAACTGTAAAACCGTGAACAACAGAGAACATTTCATTGCAAGATGCATATTTACAGAATTGCGTAACAGATAATATATGTTTCACATAAATGTGAAATTTTTTTATAGGTACATTAAAGACCTAATCATAAAAAAAAATTGCGAAGGGCAGATAATTTTTACAAAACATCTGAAATGAAACGCACACACACACATATATATGTACATATATAATTCTTTCAAAATATCTGCTTTCGCGGGTAAACCATATTAATTTTTGAATACAAATGAATATTTCATAATAATATAAATAAAACTGATTATATCATGTATATAACGTTAGAGCAATATCTAATAATACTTTGCGAGAAAAATTTATTTTTTATTCCGATTATATATTCAAATGAATGAATATGTTTTGTGAATAAAAGTGTTAATGTATAACTAATTAAAGAGTTATTCAATACGTTTCATTTCCCTTATTACAACGAGATCTCGCTATAACAGTGTTTTTCAGAGTTCTCATGATTTTTTTGAAAAAAGTGTTAGACAAATATTATTTTCTAAATAATATTTTCGTGGAGACAGTTTGGTACATTTGCAAAATGAATTTTGCCAATTACACATCTATCAATGAAAACTGAGATACTTTTGTTAAAGAAAAGAATAATGATACACTTCGATTAAAAAAATTACAAACACTAAAAAGAAGTCTACATTTGAAAAATACTTTTTTAAATACTTTATCAGGTATTTTTAAGACTAATTTTATAATTAAGAAAACATTTCACATTAAGTCGATTAATTTGAGTACATTTTTAGATCCCGAGAAAATGTTCATGCCTAATCATTTTAAAAGATAAAAATAATTAGCATAAAAAATTATTTGTACCTATATATTTCACCTGCTCTTCGAATCCTGAAGCTTTTTTTTTAATTTCGTTGATGCAATTTCATAGAAACAAAGAAATTTTTTTGTTTATCAGTAAAACCATTTTCCTTGCTTTATCTGTATTTTACAATAAAAGTTGAAGCTTTATAATTTTGATGCTACATAAATATTTCAGCGTTTATTTAAAGTATGTGACTAAGTTGAAAACGTCATTTTTGGTAGGAATCAAATTTTCTTTATAATAACATTTTAAATTTCAAATAATTAGCTTTTTAAATCTGATTTTGTTTTGATTGTACGATAAAGAAAAAAAGGAGTTATAGTTGTTTAAAATACTACTAATCTACCAAAAAAATATTTTATAAAGTTTTAATGTGTTTTACATGTTTAAGTTTGATTATTTCTCAAATGGGATATCCCAGAAACTAAATACACTGCTGGCCACAAAAACTGCAATACCCTGAAGGAAGCATAAAAACCATATGAAAATTACATCATAAGTTTGTGGCTATGAAATATGCAAATTATATTAGCATTATAGAGCAGACGCACATCACGGACGACCGTAGCGCAACCCGCAAGCAGTGTATAAGGGTAAAAAAGATTGGCTATTTGAAGCACAGCAATTATTTTTTCGTACGTTTTTTTGCGTAAGTTATTTACCTATGTCTCGAGGAAAACATCCAACTCTTTTGGCTAAGTTTCCGAATTCGACAAAGGAAGGATAGTAGCCTATAGGGATTGCGGATTATCCTTCAGAGAAATCGGTCAACGTGTTGGACGAAACCAAGCAACACACACATATGAATCTGTCATCACTGGATACAGGAGGAAACGAGGTTCCGACGGGCCGATTGCATCCACCTCGTTGCACTATTTCCCGTGATGACAGGTGGACTGTGCGCATGGGTGTGAGAAATCGTGCAGCCACGTCACGAACCATAGCACAACAGATTCAGTCTATTACGCATCATTAGGTGTTCGCTCGTAATATTCTATGACGTTTGCAGCAGAGTGGAATGTCTGCAAGGCGTCCATCGCTTTGTTTACCCTTTGATTGGAAATCACAGGCGTTTGCGCCACCAATGGTGCGATGAACGGCAGACATGAACAACGGAATTGGACGACATTGTATTTACAGAGGAATCGCGCTTTTGCCTGCAACATCACGATGGTCGAATTCAAGTTTGGAGACACCGTGGGGATAGGCCACCGAACTGTTGCGTTATGCATCGCCACACTAGTCCTGCACCCTGTGTCATGTTTTGGGGTGGTATTTGATTACACTGCCACACCTCTCTAGTACTCATTGTCGGTACACTGTACAGCCAGCGCTACATCTCTGGGGTGTTGGAGGCTATGGTCCATCCATACATTCAGTACTTGCCATCAGCCACATTCCAACAGGATAATGCGCAACCACACGTGGCATGCATTTTTCAAGTGTTCCTAACACGTCAAATTAAATTGCTCCCTTGGCTTGTTGCTTTCCCGATCGATCGTCAATCGAAAACGTGTCGTCCATGCTTGCACAACGACTGACCTGGGATTCCTTGCACACTATGCGGAATTTCTTGGTGTTTTTAACAGCAATGGGTTAAATTAAAATTCAAACAGTAAAAGCGAATAACTATCAACGCTCAGATGATGGAATGTGGCTACTCTAATAGCAGGTTTGTCTGAAATCTATATTTTTAGAGAGTTCAGTTCAAAACATATCGTCATTTTCAGCTTATGGAAACAGTTTCAGGATACAGGATTCGTCGAGAGAAAGCCTGAGCAAGGTTGTCCAAGAACCATGACAGACAGAGAAGATCGACATTTACCCATTATAGTGACGCGTACCAAAGGTACTACATCTTCTCAGCTCTCTCGTGAGTTGTATGCGACCTTAGAAATCCAAGTTTTAAGGATGACGGCTTCCAGAAAATTTTATGAGAGAGAAAGAAAAAGAGCTATATATATATATATATATATATATATATATATATATATATATATATATATATATATATATATATACATATATATATATATTTATATATATATTATATATATATATATTTATATATATATATATATATATATATATATATATATATTTATTTATATATATATATATACATATATATATATATATTTATATATATATATATATATACATATATATATATATATATATATATATATATACACAAGAGTACCTGTTGTTAAGTCTTGGTCAGTTCTACGACACAGGAGAGTTTGTTTAAAATGGTGCAGATATCATAGAAATTGGAGCATGCATCTGTTGGGGATCTTTATCTTCATTGATGAGTACCGGTTCAGTCTAACCAGTGATTTTCACTGTACTGCATATGGAGAGAACCAGGGACTCACTATCTTCTCTTCGGTGCTCAAGAAATAAACCATTATGACTGCGGAAACTTGATGGTCGGGACAGGAATTAGTTTGAATAATATATATATATATATATATATATATATATATATATATATCCATATCTTTGGCAGAGGCACTCTGAGTGCTGTGTGGTATAAGTTTGAGGTCTTGAAACCCTATGTTTGCCTTTTCAGAGGTACAATTGACCCCGATTTCATTTTAATGGATAACAGCGTGAGAACACATACAGATCAACTAGTCAAAGATTTTCTGGAAAGTGAGGATATTCGCCGGATAAATTGGTCAGTCAGATCTCCGGACCTCATCCCTATAGAGCATACCTAGGATGCTCTGGAGAGCGCAATTAGAACTCGCGAATCCTTCCGAGAATCATTCCAAGGCCTGAAAACAGCGTTGCTGAACGAGTAGAATCAGTTGCCACATTAACTTGTAAACTTCTTTATTTTCAGTATAAAATCCTGGTGTGAGGTCTATATATCTAAAACAGGGAACCATACCCCTTATAACCCAATTTGTTTGTTCTATTTTGCAACCGCTGTTAGATACCTTCCAACTCTGAAGAGTGTTGTGCACGAACATGCTTGTGCATTATAACTTTGAATGAATATTTATTTATTTATTTTGTATTACATGAATCCTATGTACAAACTAAATATCATTAAAATATGTTCAGTATTCTAGAGGTAATCGAACAAATAGGAAAATTCTCTTAATTTTGAACACCAGTGTATATGTATATATTTATACTTATATTTTCACAACTAAAATTTTTCTATGCATAAAAGGGAAAATGAAAATATAAAAGTACTCCGAAAGTAATTGGTTATCTTTAAATGCATTTAACAACAATAACTTTCAGAAAAGATTATTAAATATTAATAAATCATAATGATACCAGAAATATCTTTGCTACATATTAAAGACTTAACATTTTTGCTGTAGTGTCTCACAAAAATTAATAAATAATAATGAATACAGTTTAACTTCTGCAGTTACGGGAAAATATTTGACTTCATTTATTTATTCCAGCATATATATATATATATATATATATATATATATATATATATATATATATATATATATATATATATATATTTTAAAAATATGGCTTAGTTAGCATAAAATTGTTTTAATACAATTACGTCTGAGAATCAAACATTCAAGACAATATGTTAGAAAAATATGAAATATGAAATAACCAATTGTAAAAATGTGAGTTACTATTGCAGAGAAAATGAAAAAGAAGAGATAGCTTGGAAAATATATATAAATTTTAAAATGTTTTTGAATACATTTTTTTCTTAGTTTCCAGATTATATACATATTTGTTTTATGTTGGAAAACACATATAAAGTTTTTTTTTAATTATTATTATTTTTTTTGCTTTCTAATCGTTTATCTATTCAGTTGCTTTCCATCTGTAAGAAAAATATAAACAATTTTAATTTCAAAACGTAATATATTTCACATAATATAAAAGACAAAGCTGTTATTTTCTTTAAAAAATGTGTAATTAATCAAGTAAAAAGACATCAACAATTTAATACTAAACTATACTATTGTCGACGTACGATACTTGTCAATAAATTCATAAAAAGTAGCATTCGTTTTTCTATGTTGAACGTGACCGATCCACACAATTGATAACAAATAAAAATCAAATAACCAAGAAATTATCAAACAATTTTAATCAGTATGTTAATATCAAAAATATTTGAGACTGACTTCGCATTTATAATTTACAAAAAAGTATGAATTTGTACTTACCGATGTAGACTTTGATTAAGATGATGGTGTTACGAGAGAAACTTAAGGAACATCTGTCAATATTTCAAATAGATAGTTTATCTGACTTAACACTTTATCTCAAGTGGATATTTTTATCTGCACCATGCAATCATGTCTTTCAAAATGCTTTCACAAATTTAAGGCAAATATTTATGAGAGTTATTTTTTTGTGTTATTTGCGTTCTAGTTTAGTAATCACATTTGGGGAATGGAGCAATACAATAGTTTGAAAGGGAATTGATTTTCACAGTTGTTCACAATAAAAAATGCTAATACAAATACCAGACACTCTTTTACTATGTGTCATATAAACTATCGGTTTTACATTCCGTCAGGAATCAAATATCTACTGATAACGAGAAGACAATAGAGGTGATTTTTTTTCAAAACAAGTATATAATTAATATACAAATGAAAGTACAAGTAATTAACATTCTTAAAGTAAAATACACGATGTATTTAAATGTGATTATACATAACATACATTATTGTTTTTAAAGTTTTCTATATGGGGGGGAATTTGCTATACAGGGTATTACTTCATTCCAGTTCTGCATTCATTGCAAGTCATTTATCTGATGCGTTTCTAAACAATTTCATAAATAAAGTTAGGGTACATTAATTTGAAAGTATAAAAAAATAAAAAAAAATTACTCTCGATTGCTTAGTAATTATTATAATCTTACGATAAAATATTATATATATGTGTGTGTTTAATAGTAATTTCAATACTTTGAACTTAAACTTATATTGTTAAAACTCACTTTTGATTAGTTTTTAAAATGTTTTGTTTTTCTTAACATATTTACAGGTAAACCACAAGAAGTGCCTGAGTATACACTTTTAATAGTTCGGCAATTCATTGAATGCAAGGTTAATTCTAAAAAAAAGGCTCAATTAATATTTATCTGAAATTAAATCAATGCCATCATTTGAGAGTAAAACATTTGACTTTTTTTGTTGTTGTTAAAATGCCCCCACAACAATGTAGTGTTTTAAAAAAAGTTACAGAAAATTCATGTAAACTCTATTTTAATTTAAAGCCAATTAAAATATACGCAGCTTCCTGTATCAGACATATTTAGCACGATGAGCAATTTAAAAAAATGAGTTTGTTTTTACTTATAAGCAGTGCCTACACTTTAAAAAGAATATTAAAAAATGCACTCCTATGAATAGATACATAGGTGATTATACAGAAAAGTAAGGAAAGTTAAGTATCATCCTCAATTTAAGAATATTGTTTGTTCGGTAGTATAAATAACATACAAATAAACTTTGATTTCCATTAAAAATAAAAGTTATTAAGTAAAATCACACACACACACGCAGATATTTCAATTTATGCATTTCTAAATATAGCACGCGTTATTATTAAATGCGTAGAATACTAATCTTTGAAAATACATGTTATTAACAGAATTTGAACCGTAACTGTTTGAGAAAAATGTTTAATCTATAGATGTTTTAATTTATAATTAACTTTAATATAAAGATAATATTTTTTCATTATTCTATAAAATATCAATAAAAGTTCTATGTAAAAATCGAGAAGTTTTTACTTCGTAGTCAAGATCAAACTTTTCTAGAACATGCATTGCAATTTCTAGATAAGTCACTCAGGATCCAAAAATTTGACGTTTATTTACATAACTATTTATATTCTGAGGTATGATTCAAACGATTGATCTTAACTTGTTGAAATTTCTAAGGAAATGAATGCAACTATTACGTGGAAGTTTTTAAGAAAGTAATTTGAAGAATGCTGTTTATTTTTTTTTACTTCAATGTTTGACATTTTCCTTTTTTGTTATTTTCTTTTCTATTTTTCATTTTTGAACACGAGAAAAAAAATTATAATTCGTTTAAAACGCTTCTTTCTCCACTCGCCCATCCCCTTCCTCTAAAATTGCAATAATTTAAAAAAAAAAATGCATGCAATTAAATCATTTTTTTCTATCCAAAATGTATGACATCCCTTTTTGTTGTGATAATTTAAAAGAAAGAAGAATCTGAAAATATAAAATAATGTTTAAAATTCTAAGCTGTTTATTTTTACTGTAAATTTTATCTATGTACTTTTTGTAATAATTAGTAATTATTTACTTAATATTCAAATCTTTAAGTAAAAATTCAAGTTATTGTTTTTATAAAAAAATACCTCAATTGGTAACAATTGAATATTTTCGTGTATTAATTTATTTCCTAGCCAGTATGTGTTTTTAAAAGGTACTTTTTTCTCATTTTATTGTTAAAATTTTATTCTGAACACTAGATGGCAGCACAAGTCTCAGAAAGTCAAAGTATCCGATACTAGCAATTTATTACATATCAACAAAATGAGCAAGTTGCGTTCATAGAAAATAAAATATCCCACAAATTAAAATTACAAGATTTTGGTGGAAAAACTTTGCTGGAAAAAAAGATCAAGTAATATGATCTTTAATATCCGTAGAAACCATGAATATTCTTCTATGCTTTACTAAAAACAATACATGGATTAAATATATTTTAATAATAGTAAAAATGCATTTGGCGTTTTAGAAATCTAATTTACGATGACTAAAATTCACCTTTTGATTTAGAATTGTGCTTCATTAAACTATCGGAAGCAAACCACATTTTACTACTATAAACATTTTTTCCCCATTTTAACAATTTAGTGAAAAGTTAAGTGTGGAAACTTGATGCAAATAATAGAACATTAGCGATGTTGTAAAGAAATGTAACCTATTTTGAAAAATAGTCCCACAGAGTGTTCATTTGAGGGAAAGAAATCGGTGCCCCTCCCTTGAGGTTAAGCAAATATATATGTGTGCATGTGTGAGTGTATGCCTTTTTGCTAAAAGAGTAAAACAAACATTAATCCGAATCCCCCTTTTTTAATAACACTTAAAATTTCCGGAAGCGAAGTAATCGCTTGAGGCCAAATAGTGGGAGGAAAAGAACGCTATCCCCGGAGTAATCAATTTAATTTTAAATTATTTTCTCACTCCACTCGGAGACGTAACTTATAAATCAGTTAGTCGAGGTAATGAAATAGCGGCAAGATTTAAAATTCAAGCGACCTTTGAGTGAACGCCGAAATAAAAACAAAACCAAAAAAAACATTAAAAAATGCAAGTAAATAAACTACCGATGCAAAAACAGCATTAAAGAAGAAAGCGGAGCAGAGTTGCCTGTAAAATTATCCACGAGAGGAAGATGGAATTAAAGAAAGAAAGAAAGAAAACTGACGAAGAGGTTTTGTTGGCGGCAAATTTCCTTACGCACGTATAAAATGTCGTTTATCTCATTACTTGAGTTGATGGTTGTGTCCGGAGGCAAGTCTCCCAGGACATGACTTTACAAGCTGAACCTCGTAATACAATAGAAGGCGAGACCGTAAATTCCTTGTTAATGGATTTTTTATTGTGCCCCGACACTGTTTTTCATGAAAGCTACTATAATATATGTCCGACCCGGCAATTTAAGTTTTCCATTTCGTAATTATTTACGCTGCCCTCGCTAATAAATCTATTATTACCTTCAGCAATGGCTGCTGTTTTTAAGCCGATTTCAACCTCTTTTTGTTTGCACATTCATACCGTTTGCTTTCTCTTAATTCTGCTACCATAGAGATCTTTTCTTTACCCTTTTAAAGCTCTTTGGTGACTTTTTCTGAGGAATTCATTTTATCCCTGCTAATTTATAAACAGAAATGGGAAACACGGGTTTCATAAGACAAAGCTTATTATTGTCAATTTCGATTTGAAATAATTGCTTTTATATAAGTTTCGGAAAAAAGAATGTCGTAAAGTCAAATTTTAAATATTACTGAAATTACAAACGAGGTAGTGTGAACACAGAAAAAGATTAATGTTTCAAAATCTGACTTAAATGTAATGCCTGCTCTCTTCATTATTTTTTTAAAAAAATATTCTAATTTTCCTTTAATACAAAGTTAATTTTTTATGAGCCCTTCTAGTATTTTTTTTTATCAATAATTGATAGCAGAGATGCATTTATAAGTTTGAGATAAACTACTCATATACGAGTTAATGAAAATTAACATTAGAAAAATTATCTGAAAAGTTCTCTCTTTTCAAAGTTCAATAGATTAACTCGTATACTTTGATGCGTAGCTTAAATAGTTTGTAAAGTTTCAATGATTATTCTATATAATAGTTTTTGCGATGTTTAGTATTCCTTTTACTTCAAAATATATGAAATTAAACGGAAAACAGTTTGTGCTTGTTCATTAATAACACAAACTGATAAGGCGCATTATACTCTAAAAATAAACCTTGCTGGAATTAATTGATTTTTCTACAAATTCTAGTCTCACTAGCAGAATATATCGTTCTAAAAAAGTAATAAAAATACATTTTTCTTTAATTTAACGAATTCCTTCAATACTAAGAAGAAAAACGCTTTTGCTGTTGCATACTTGAAAATGCATCCTATATCTCAATAATTAATTAAAATAACGTTAATAACAAAAGTCAATAAATCAAGTAGCCAGTAAAATTATATATATTTTTTAAAGAAAATAATTAATAGAAAACCAGAGCATCAGTTGTTTATACTGGTATTACAAAAGAGAGTATGTAAAATAATCAAGCCTATTTGGCATTAAAAACTTAACAGTGTAAGATTGAAGAAAATATTTTCAACATAATTTTCTGGAATTATAAAATATCCAGCTTTTTTTGTGAAAATAGTTTGAGAAACGCTGGCTTACAGGTAATCTAGAGATTTCGCGAAAGAATGTTCAGTAGTTGTAAAATTATGTAACAAATCAGGCTTTTTTGAAAATTATGTTTCAATATAGTATTTATTATATACATTCATCAGCGCTTAAAAGTTTTTCATACATCAAATTCTGTGGCCACTGGAGTATGATATTTTGAGAAAAGTGAACATCATAATCTAATTATTTAGGCAAGAAAGAAGTCATTTATAATCTGATACCTATCATGAACTTAATACATTGTAATAACTTTTTTAAAATAACGCTTATTTCGAAATACACGCATCCTCTAAACCTTTTTGAATACAATGTAATAAATGAGACTTTTAAAAGAAGGATTGATTATATTTATTATTTCATTGTCTGAAACACACGTACACACAAACTTAATGTTAAAAATTTCATTCTATTGGTTATTGATTGGAAAATTTACCCTCCCCCTCGACATGCAAATTGTGCTTTTCTCTTTCCCTCTCTGCTGTAACTATGTATGTAGCTACACTTTTACTAGAAGGGAGAAGGATTCCATTTTCTTCTCTTTATTTGCCCCACCAAAAATCCTTCGTCATTCACCAGAGGCAGGAATGATCCACAACTCATCATCAATAATTCATAGCTCATCAACACTAATTCCCAATTCATCATTCATCATCAAGGAATCCAGAACCACCCGACCATTATTATCTTTTTTTTTAATTAAGCGGGAAGTATTTCTCAACTCGTGTGCACGAAGGCCAACTAATGATACAACAGTTTTGAATACTCGGAGTATGGGCTCTTAGTTACTTCTTTTAATTCGCAAGGCAATAGCGTTATAATTCATTGAAGAATAGACTTTATTCAATTCATACTATTAGCTCACAATCTCTATATATTTATTTATATATTTATTTATTTATTTATATGGGTGGAATTTTCAATCGTTAATAAAATACATTTTAAAGCCCTCGATTGAGGTGAAATTTTATATACAGGTTTATTTTGGATGGCAATACAATAATATAAAAATAATTAATAAAAATTAATTGATTAAAACTAATTTTTTTAAGAATTACAAATACAACCACGTTGGCATCATTTTTGGTGACTTAGCGACTCTTTTGGCGAATTGTGTAAAGTGAGTGAGTGAGTTAATATTAACGTCGCACTGTTCAGCTACACGAGGGCTTTTGGCGACGGACCACGTAATTTTGAACCATGGTCAAGTGACGTGGACGACACCTGAGCTGGCACCCCCCTCTCCTAACTACCACACCACACCAACGGGAGGACGTTTCAGCTCTCGACAGATTTAACGTGCATCGCTGCCCTACACGGCGGGTCTTTAGTGGTACTGGGATCGAACTCATGACATGCCAGCCATGGTTGGATACCTTTACCACTGGGCTACCGCAGCCCGCGAATTGTGTAAAAACTTGAAAATGTTTTTTTCTTACGTGTTAAAGTATTCAGTTGAAATGAAATTAAAATACACGATTGCTTTGGATGACAATGCGATACTTTAATGATAATTAATAAAAACTAATGACAACTTAATGTTGTGATTCTGTCATATGTATATACATATTTATATTAATTGTAACTATTTAATAAAAAGTAACTAAAATAATTTTTTTTTGTTGACGTAAGTAGGAATTGACTTAAACTTTTTGTTTTATATTACTTGTTTTCAGTTAAGGATACACACGAAATGAAAAATGATACGGAACTGGAAAATGAACGCTTTTTTTTCTTTATTGATTAAAGTAGCTTCATCTTTTTTTAAAAAAGCCCTAGAAAATAGATTTACAATTACATGAAAGTAAAAAGAAACATATATATATATATATATATATATATATAATCAATGAGATGGCATTCATTTTGCTAAACATAATTATAGTAATTCAAGAGCTCGGCTTTTTAAATCTAAACATCATTTATCTAGTTTAAGCATTAAATTTTATTTGACGTTTATTTTTGCTCTTTGCTCAAGAGCAGAAATGTAAGTGAAGGAATAATTCAATTTTCACATTTTTATATGCAAGGAAAAACAGGCGAAAACGTGACATAAAAAGTACAATCATGTCTTCAAGTGAAGGGAAATATAAGTTATTCTTAGAAATTACATCCTTGTTTTAGTTGGTAGTTTCAACTGCTTAGTAAAGCACGTGCAAGCCTCTATGATATTCTATTACTTGGAATGGCCAATAAATCTGTCAAAAATTGAAGGTATAATCTTTTAACAAGGAATCACTAATAAGTATCAACATAATGTTATAATCCTTAAGTGCGAGATGAGATGAGACGCATTTCGAAGTAGGGTATTCAGTTTTATGAATTATATAATATAAATAAATAAGATTCTAATTTTAAGTAAATATTATAAGATGATTCATGTATATATATATAGGTTATATAATATATATATATATATATATATATATATATATATATATATATTCTGAAGGGTATTGATTAACACTACCATGCATCACACCTTTAAATACTGTATGTGTAATATAAATAATTGTACCAAAGACTTCATTTTAATCGCAAGGGACTAAAATAAATCTAATTATTTTGCCATAGTTTTTAAGTGTGCCATTCATGCTATTTTTTGGATTTAAATGGAATATTGATACGAATGACATCACCGAAAATAAAACATTATGAGCGAAATACAAACTCGGTTCGAAAAGTTAGAAGAATAACCTTCGCACGTAGCTAAAAGTTGGTATGTGTAGCAAAATTCCCATGCAAAACTCATGCAGTTGTATATATGTAGTTATTCGGATAAGTTGTTTCGTTCAAATATTTTTATTCCATATTGAAAATTGAAAGTGCAGCATATGGCAGTGGTGGTTTTGTAAGAAACAACTTGGATCAACGCTTCAGTATTCAATCTAATTTAAAACTGGGAAAGTCAGTAAAAAGTGTCATCAAACGCTTTTAGGGGTGTATGCGATACCGATAAATTGAAGAAATAAGCTAATCTCTCTCTCTGCATATTAGCTGTAGGTAATCTGCACATTAACTAGGACAGCGCTTCTCAAACTGCAAGGCGCCCCCCAGCGTGATAACCCTAGGAGAGGCACGAGCATATTATTTAGTCAAAATTAAGGATTATTTAAAAAAATATATTAATTTATTGAAAGTAAACAAATACATTGTAACAGAATAGAAAATAAAAAAAACATTAGTGTCTATATAATACAATGTATTTTTTTTAATTAAATTAACAATACTAAGTTAAGAACCAGTTTAATGAATGCCAGTGACCCCACGGGCGTGTCATATATATACGTAAAATTATACGCAGAAATTAACCCTTACCTAGATAATTTGTACGGTTTATAATTAATCCCTTAACTGCTGATTAAAAGTTACGCAATTCGCTCCCCAATTCTACCGTTTTGCATGTATGCAAGCATATGCGGTGTATTGGAGGTATGAGACAGGGAATAAGTAAGAAAATCCAGTATAAGTAATAAGTCAAGATCATTTATTGCATTCCAAAGCCTTCGGAATAATTTTACGGATAGCAATGAACAGAAAAGATACGTTTCGGAAAGACGCATATATACGTCCGGCACAATTCACACCCTGCTGAGCGACACGTTTATATAAACCAGCGGCACTTAAAAAGTAAAAGTCGTATTGGAGCCTTAGCGCCAGAGTATCGTATTATCGAATTTAATACATCGTTATTGAATGGAGGGGTGCACAATAAAAATGATGGCTGAATATTGGGTCGCAAGTATTGAAAGTTTGAGAAACACTCTAATATAAAAACTAGGGAAAACCATTAAAACTCCGAAAATTGTTTCAGTTCTCAAATTACCTAGGTAATCTGCGAATTATTTACATAATCGACCCATTACCTAATAGACACTCGTTAAAATGGAAAAATGGTCTTTGATGGAACAATAACAACGTTTCTGTGCGCCTAAATTAAATGTTATTCGTTTTTTTTATATATCTAAAGAATAAAGATAATACAATCAGACAATCAATACATTAACCTTCAATCGATTGAAAAACTACAATACAAAGAATCAAACAATTTAAAATATTTGTGCAATTTAGAAAATTGACAAAATGTTATTTATTTTCCGATATCTAAAGAATCGCGTCAATGCAATTAAGCAAATAATAAATTTGTTAATTGAATCATGGCTTAATCAATTAAAAAACTATAATACAAAGAATCAAATGGTTTAACATAATACAACTACGGAAAATGAGTTTAGAAACATATGATGTAATTATGCTTACTTATTAATGTCTAAAGATGGGTGACACTTTGAATTATATAGAAATTGGTTTTTGTGACAAGCCCAGCTATTAGTAGTACATTTAGATTTTCAGTTTGAGAGAAACATACACTCATGTCCATAATTTAAGGATAATTCAGAATCACACAGAAATTGAACTCTAAAATAAAAATTTCACCTTTAGAATTATCACACACATTATGAAGAAGAATATGCAAATTACAGGAAACCACCAGATGGCGCGAATAGTACACCACAATGACGAGAGTGTAAGAGAGGGGTATATAAGGAATGGTGGCAAAGAAGTAAAATTGTTCACAAAAGCTTTAAAAGCCTTCCAGCGCAATAACCGCTTAGTTATGGCACAAAGGAAGCATTTGGATAATTTTTTGCGTGGTAGAATTATTGGACGACTGGAATGTGGACGTACCCAGCTGGAAGTATCCGCAGAACTTGGAATTGCCCAAAGTGTCATCTCCAGGCTTTGGCAAGGATTCCAAGTTGATGGTAATGTGAGTAGATGTTACAGCACAGGTAGCCCCCGAGTTACAACGCCGAATGAGGACCAGTATATATATATAATTGGTAGTTACTGCCAAAAGAAACAGACGGAACACAGCATCAGCCCTGTCTCGTCAGCTCTCTTCAGCTACCGGTACGACAGTTTCAAGGCAGACCGTGTACAGACGCTTAGAGCACATTGGTCTATATGCTCGTAGGCCTGTCAGATGTGTTCCACTTACCGTAACTCACTGTCGCCTGCAATTAACCTGGTGTAGAGAGCATGCATTGTGGACACCACAACAGTGGTCTTGTGTAATGTTTTTCGACGAGTCCAGGTTTAGTTTGCAGTCTGATTCTCGCCGGATTTTAATATGGAGAGTGCCAGGTACCCGTTACCATCAAGAGAACACCATTGAACGACACCGTTAGGTGATGCTGGATGGCTCGTTTGGGGAGGAATTATTCTTGGTTCCACAACTGACTAGCATGTTCAGAGTGTAACGATTACAGGCCACATCTATCGGGATTTTATTCTGGAACAACATGTACGTTTGTTTCGGGGCGCCATGGGTGCTGAATTTCCGTTTATGGATGACAACGCCCGTCCTCACCGTGCAAACATTGTAGACGAATGCCTTCAATCGGAGGATATCATCCGTATGGATTGACCAGCATACTCACCGGACTTCAATCCAATAGAGCATGTGTGGGATATGCTTGGCCGACGAATTGCAGCCCGTCAACCCCCTCCCACCTGTCTACCGGAACTTCGGAGGGCATAGCTGGATGAATGGTGTAATCTTCTCCAAGATCAGATTGATAATTTGATACTCAGCATGCCTAGGCGTTGTAAGGCTTGTATTGCATCGTCCGGGAGACATACTCCGTATTAACCATCATACTAACCAAGTTATACTGTTTTTTGTAAATATGTTCTTTTTTGAAATTTGCTCCAGGGAGTAAAAATCGCAATTTTTATTAATTATGCCAAACATATAGCATCTTTTTTGCTCTTTACCTTTTGTTTAATAGACTTAAGAAATAAGTCAAATTTGTTTTGCTTCTGTCTCTTTTCTTGCCTGAACTTCATTATCCTTAATTTATGGACATGAGTGTATTTTTGAGTTCATTAAAGATACATATACTTCTAGTGGGAAGTTTAGGTAATTAAAATGCGGAAAATTCTTGATTTCGTATTTTAACGGAACAAATCAGTTATCTTGTTTTCAGATATATGTAAATATGTGAATGTCTTTCGCAAAACGTGTGTTTCATAGAACTTTTTGAGCAGAGGTTGTATAAGTACACGTACATGATAACATTAATTTACGTTTTTTAAGTTTCTCCCGGTAAGACTTGGGACCCATGCTGAGACTCTGCTTCAGATATTTGTTGTCAAACAAATTCAAAAGGGAATGTGAATATATTTTTCATATATGTGTGTGTTTATAGTTTTTTTTTCTAATTTTTTTGTTTTTTGTTTTTTTGCCTGTGGAACCCCAGAGTTCCATGGAACAGACAGTTTGAAGACTACTGTCCTCCACCAACAAAGTAATTATTACAAAATAGTTTAGGTTCTTTATCAATCTACGACTGACTTACGGTGGTATTCTCATTCGCGAGTTATTGAAAAGAAAACTCACGGATTGAGTAACCCCACTCGCCGATAACTCTCGGGTAATTCCCGTTTCTTATTCTCGAACTGACGATTACCTGATCCGCGAGTTATGCGTTCGCGAAATGTTAAACTCGTTGTGATTGGGGACACTGATAATCACGTGGTATATTGTTTACATATAGCATGTTGTATCTTGGTGCAAGACGTTCGATTCACGGCTATTTTTTTTTTCTTCTCATGGCTACTACGTCAAAATGAAAGTTACTTTTCTCTAGTAGGATCTTGTTGAAAAATACAAGGAGATGTTATTCATTGCAAGATAACCAGTGCATTTTACAATAAGAAAAAAGAAAAAGCACGGGATTGCTTGACTACTGATTTCAATGCAGGCAGCCCGAAGTCGACAACCGGTGGTAGCGCGCCCGCTTCTTATACCCAAGGAGGTTGCGAGTTTAACCCCGGGTGGAGTCGATAGATTTTCTGGATGCAAAAATCGCATGTCATATGATTATGTGTCATGTAAAATCCACTAGATGGTGCCACCATGAAATAGCTCTGTTATTTAAGTACTTTCCGTGCCTGCAAAGGCTAAGCTGTTGCAATTCAGACCCAAGGGGGGAAAACCTTGTATAGAAAACTGTATTATACCTTTAACGCTTAACATTTTTTGATTAAGTAAAAGAGCCCTGATATATATGGCTTATAAAAATAAGGTTAAGCAAATGTGCCAAATATCCGAGAAAAATCATAGATTTACTGGAAATTAAATTTCTGTTAGGATATATGTTTCGACAGTTGTTTGTTGAGCAGAATAACAATAAACCTCAAAGTGGGATGAACAGTTTTATTAAAAACTAGAATTTTTTTTAAAAAAAAATATAACATGGGTTACAAAATTAAAATCAACTCTGTAATTGGAAATAGAATCCAATAGGGTAACAATATATAGCTTATCTAATGAAAGCTTACAATTAATTTCATTTGTATAACATACAATATTTTTCCAATCAAAATACCAATTTCAAATGTAAAAAAAAAAAATTAAAAATCTAACTGTGTTTTATTTACAATTATATTAAGTTTTAACGTATTTAAAAGTATATTTGCTTTTTGATTTTTTTTAAATAAATAAATCAAAATTATTTGTAGATGTTTATTGTAAACAATGAATATGTTAAAAATCTAAATTTCATTTTTATTAATTCCGTAATAAAATTAGATTCTTATACACACGCAATACTCATTTCTAACTTAATTTGATTTAAAGAAAATGAAATTTTCTTTCAACTATTTAGAATTTTTTTGTATTGATTATATTAAAAGTCGATGATTAAATTGCTAATATATTCCCAAAACTTAAAAAAAAGGTTATTTATTTAACATAACACTCACAAAACATATGTTTCGTATGTTTTAAAAAAAATCACGAATTTATTTTTATGTAATTTCTGATATTTTTGTTTTTAAGACAGTATGTGCCAGCCTTTTGACGCTTAACGAGCTTCTATTATGCAAACACTGAGACTTTACATGAAGATGCACTCAGTTACTAAAATGTAGTACTTAAGTCTGAAAAATCGTATTTGGTTCAAAATGCATTTAGCTTTAAAGCTTTCAAATAAAAATTTATCATAAGTAATGATTATATTCAATCCATATTTCTTAAGTTAAAACAACTTTAAAATATTCTTTTTTACATAGCAAGAAAAGTGTAAATTATATAAAAAAAAGTAGTTTTCTTTTTATTACAAATTATGGGTTTCTCTTTCTCTAAAAATATCCATACAAAAATCAAATGGTACAGCTAATCTAGATAAATATATTTCAAAGTTGAAAATTAATTTTTCATATTGTTTAACGTAGTATTAAATGCTTGCAAAAAAAAAAACGATCGGGATGAATCGGAAGTAATTTATGATAAGAATGAAAAAACGATGGTATTTTTAAAAATAATTAAAACAGTATTTAATGCTTAAGGATCATGTTTAATTTGATAGAATTCCTACATTAATACATTTTAATTTGAGAAAATAATTTCTAGAATTGAAGCTTAAAACAAGTTCAAAATATTTAATAAGCCTCGTTGGACTATACTTTCATAGACGTCTTTAACCTAAAACTGTTCCATAGCAATAATATAAATTTATTTGAAATCTATTACACATGCACACATAGAAAAAAATTGGATACTCTCTACTAAAATATTAATTATTTTATAATATTTCATGCATGAAATTTTTGTTACTATTAAATGTTCATTCGGGCATTTTTAAATGTATTTAACCGTATTTCATTTGTAAAATTATCTCCAGTTTTAAGGCTTTCTAGCTTTTTCTTACTAATTTCTGCAACAACAGTTTATTTTTATGTAATATCAGTTTAATCAACCGACGTTAAATTCCTATTTATGTGTCTTGTTTCTTTAAAATTTGTATAAATTTGGAAAATATTTGTAAAAGTTATCAACCGTATTCACAAAGAAATTGAATTCTTTTTAATAAACGCATTTCCTCCTTTACTAATATTATCATTTATAGTGGTACACCTTTGTAAATTTTTAACTTACCTACAATAGCAAAGTGAGGAATTTGAAATGTTTAATCAGTACTGAAAAAAAAAACCTAACATTTTTCTATTTCATTTTTGATTAGTTCAAAGTAAAGGAAAACGGTAAGAATATATTTAACTACCGTAATCCTCTAAATTTCTTAAAATTGAACCAAATTTTAACATTTATTCATTTGCTATCATTTAGTTATTACCTTATTTTCAGTTTCAGCAGCATTAATGTTATTCCCTTGAATATATAGAAATGTATGAAAACGTTTCTGTTCTGGTTTAGTTAGATTTTTAAAACGTTTTCAGTATCAGAAAAATAATCGTGATATATTGTTTACTCATAAGCTAGGTAAACATTTAGAGTTTTCAACTTAGCCATGTAGTTTATTAAATTATACAACATATTATACCTTTTAAGGAATGTCATTTAAATATAAATGTTACTCAATAAAAAGTAAATCCTGGGAATAAAACGAATAATTAAACTAAGTAAACTTATTATGAGTTAGAGTAATATATTTATGCCTTACTCCCGCAGTAATAGAATTGTTAAACTCATTCAAAAAATTATATAAATGTTGATAGAAATTAATAAAACTGAATTAATTGTATTGCTTCATTTGTCATTTACGCAAAATCAACATTCATGAAATACACTAATTTAATAATATAGAAACAGTCAATTAAAGAAAAAAAGATTCATATTTGGCTGGGCTGTATATTATGAAAAGTTTGGAAGCTACAAATACGTAAGGAAATTAAAAGCAAGTTGTTTGCAAATGTATTTTTAATACAGTTAAAAGCTCAGTTGAGCAAATTGCATCACATAGCCAAAAGCACCTATGTCACAGAGAAATAACCAACATACACCTAAAACACGACCGAATTTCTTTATTGAATTTCATATTCATTAATAAAGGCAACTAAAAGAGAGCTGGAAAAAAATACCACATCAAACAGTGTGAAAACACACAAATTGCATTCTCAATCCAATATTTAACTTATGAATTTTCCACAAATGACTAAAGATCCTATTGTGTTACCTCATTCCAGACGCAGACACTCAATCAACAAGACAAAGAAATTGCTACTGTTTTGCTTGTTATTCCTCTGTGTTTTGAAACAAAGAGCAAAAGTTCATGTTTTGCCTTGAGCAAAACCATTCGTGTAATAAAACAAAATTTACGGTACATCAAACAGTAATTATAAAGAGCAAGATGATTCGAAAAGTGCTTGATTGTTAATTGCATTCGCGTGGTAAAGTTCCCGTCGCCGGAATAATATTTACTATCCTTTTTGATCATCGCATTTATTTTCGTTGTAATCTCTTTTTAGTTATCCTATGAAACAAAAAGAAATTAATGGCGCAGATACTAATAAAAGGATCTTTATTTTAAATTAAATTAAAGTGGTGATGCTGCAAAACCAAACTGTGACGAGTGCCGATAATGCGTTGGTTATGCGGATTTAATTTTACCGAGGCAAATGTTACAAAGGGAATTAATTTGTTTGAAAATTTAAAAAGCCCATTTAATTGCCTCAAAGACATTAAACTGCAGTAAGGTCGGAAAATTCAATTTAAAAACACATTGTCATTGTCACTCAGAATAATAAATTTATTTTTATGTTCACCAGCACTGCTAGTGAGGTGAGACCTCATTCTGCTTGCTACAGTTTTTGCCCTACTCAATGCCTCCAGTAAGAACTAATGAGTTTAATTGAGATTCGCGAATTACTTTTGTCGAATGCAGTATTTTAATACGGAGAAAGTGTTAAGGGCGAAGCCAATTTTGGGTTTCATATGCAATAAAGAAGCGCTTCATGGTTCCTAATTGAGAATGCTGTAACATTGTATTAAATAAAATGGGAGGTTTTAGAGAGGTTTTAAGCTCAAATCTAATTTTACCAATTGCCTTCAGCGAAGACAGAATATTTTGCTTATTTATCTATTTTTAAATTTTTGTATCACAATTGATGTCATTGTATCACAATTGATGTCATAAAGAATCGTTTGGTGTAAGACTTCGGATGAGCTTTGAATAAAAAAGAAAATTATTTACATGATAGAGGAGATAGATTTTTCCGCTCATTTTATTTAAATTTTTATGATTCTTCAATTGTATTTCGATAATTTTATCGTATTAATTTTTTTTCTACAATAACATTTGATTTTAACGTTTATATATATTTTTTTATATCGACGGCCCAAACCATTATTTTGTGATAGTTTCTTTATAAGATCCAATTTTCTTTTAAAAAAATGTTTAAAAAAATGTTGTTAAATTCATTTATTGAAAAAATTAAGATGATATATTTTATAGTTATATCAATGTTTTTTTTAATCATTTTTAATAATTACAACTATTGATTCTTATCATGGATGAATTATGCCTCAATAGCAAATTTTTTTTGAGGAAAATGCAAGTTTAAACAATAAATCGTTAACAATTACTTACTTATCTTATATTCTGAACATTTTTTAAAAACTGCATTATCATGATATATTAAGACACTCAAGAACTGACAAAATTAAATTACTATAATAAGATAATTTAATACCTGAAATGATGAAATATATATAACTTTTTTAAAACAATAAATTTTTCGTGATACTGTAATAAATTTATTATGTACTATCACAACAATGTCAACGTTCAAGAAAACTCACCAAGATGGCAACTCTGATTTCGCACATGTGTCGTCAGAATTCGTTTAAAACTTCAGGAAGCTTTTTGTAAATGATAGTTTCACTATTTTTATAATATTAGAATATTCTGTATTCTGAATTCTAAAAAAAGTAATTAAATCCTAATCATTGAATAGAATAATGATCTAGAATGAAGAAAAATTGCAGATATACATAAATTTACATCAAAAATTATAGAAACAATCCTTTTGTTGTCCCTATCATATATTTATTATTCATATCAATTAGTAATTAAAACAATATACATCAAATATTTTATATAGTATATATATTTACCATACGTTCTTAAGCAACTTAAATAAATGCTCGTTTTTCATCAACTTAAAATTCTGCACAGTTTTTATTACATCAAAAACACGAAATATATATTATTAATAAATATCTTTCAAAATATTTCTATTTTTAAAGTTATATTTATTTATTTATTTTTTTAATTTTACAATATTCTTGTAGACGAGTTTTTTTTCAATCAGCTTTATTTTCTTACGAACTTAAATGATTTCTTTGAATAAAAATTCAGCCACATTACAATAATTCTAGTCCTTTCAACAACAGAAATCAGTGCTATGCAGAGTCAATACCATCCAGCACAGTGGATACTGCTTTCTCTCCCTTTTATCTGAAGTAATACATCTAATTTACTCCATTTGTAAACAGATCTCCCTCCACCCCTGATCTTCGCGAGGGTGTGTCAGCGCTCGACCCTATCCCATGTATCTTCCGAACCCTCTCTACAGAAGCAATTCGCAGCTCGCATTCATTTGTTCTCTTTAACTTACACCAATAGATTCCTAAGGTGTTCGGAAGATATCATCTCAGAAAGAGGGGAGTGGAAAGTATAGAATAATTAGATTTTTCCTAAAAATAAATTTCAATTTTTACCAGAACTATGTATTTACTTAATGCGCAGCACTCAGAGAAATACATATTTGTGAAAGTAAATTTAATCCCTTCCAGGTTCATTTAATTTCTATATAATGGAACACAAACTATAAATTTTTTGTGTGCATGTTTTAGAACGTAATATTCTTTTAAACATAATAACACCATTCGTAAACGAAATTTCATAAGAATTAATGTAAATAAATCTATTTAAATAAATGAGTAATTTACCTGTAAAGTTGGCTTTTTTATCACATTAGACTTTGGAGTCAGTTCTCACTAATTAAAAATATAAAGATTAGAATACCTAGTTTTTATCTTGACTTACAAACTTTATTATAGTATAATTTTTATAATTTATTAATTAATGTAAATTCGAAAACACGATACGGCACATAACCCACAATCGCAATCTGGGTAGTAGAATCTTGTTACCTTCTTCCTTTACCGTCACTTTTTGAGCAGCAAATAATACACTGACTTGTTGGATTAGTTTTCTTCTCTGTTGGGGAAATGTACGGGTAGGGAGCAATGTGTCTTTGAGACAAGTGTGAAGAGGGTTGCTCAAAAGGACATCCTCCTTTTGCAGAAAATTTCACCAAGTGGTACTTTTCAATTATTCAAATCCATAAAAAGCCCATGTGAAATAATTCGGGAAAGACCGATTGCACAGTGTAAATTTTCACAGTAACCGAGCTACATTCGAGATGAACTAGGATGGTAAATTTCGTCTGCTCGTTTTTTCAGCTCGAGAAAAACCAGGAAAGGGTCAATTTTTAATTTATGAGTTTTTTTTTCGATATTGTAAGAAATGACAACTATCATTGCTCTAATACAGATATTCTTAACCTTACTCCCCGTCTGGATACATCTGACCAACAGGAAATTAGTGGCGGGTGCAGATTAAAAAAAATTAAATATTCTTAATATTACTTTATTTTTTTGCAATCATAAGCATCATAAGCACTAAAAAGGTCAGAATTCCTACACTAAAAATGTCAGAATGTGCACTAGATTCAATGCTAGGGTCTTTAACAATAATAACAACTGATAAGACAAAACATTGTTACCAGTACTAGTGGTAACAAAATGGTGTTGCCAGAACAATAATTTTACGGCCTTTATTTTATTTCTAAAAGTATTATGAATCTCGCGGTCAAACAAAAAAATTGTGGTGGACCGTGGGCTGGTCATGGTTGATACTGATATAGTATATAGAGGACAGTCGATGGCGCACAAAAATAGAGTCACGGGCACATTAGCACCCGTGGGCACGGGGTTGTGAACCCCTGCTCTAATATCTGTGAAACATATTAAAACCTTTGTCCTTTTTTTTTACACATTCATGCAATTTTTACGAGCATGATCGTTTATATTCAAAGCTTAAGCAATTGGCTCTTGTTATTAAACAAAACTACATGCGTGAGTTTGAATGGATTAATACGTGTAATAATTTTATAGAAATTTCATCTCCCTTAGCTTAATCAAATGAAATTCCTCTCAAACGAAGTATATACTTGATTCACAGAATAATTAACCTTTTTACTCTTCTTCAAGTTAATTGAATGTAGATTTAAGATTCATCTTAATTAAATATTACATAAAAACTATTCATAATTTATTTGGTAATACTCATATCTTAATTTCGTTATTTAAAGAAAAAGGTAAAAAAAGGATACAAAAAATGCTACAAAAATGGAGAATTAATTGTTAATGTTCTTAGAAAAAGATAATTTTTTTTTCATTTAGTTTTTTTAGCAGTATAGATTTTTTTTTCCGTATAATTTATTTGTACCAGATTAGATATCTTTCTTTTCTATAATATAAAAAAAAGCTTTCAACGTAATTTAACGATATCTTTCAAGTAATCTTCTATCGTTAGATTAAATTTAAAAAATTACGTTCATTACAGATAACCAATGCTCACATTTGTTATTGTTATTCCTTAAAAACCATTTTTTTTTATAAATAGAAATTGTTTTTAAATAAAAAGTAAGATGATATATGTCAATTCATTAAAATGATATAGTTTAAATCAAGTCATAGCAACTAATAAAAGTAACGCGATTTGATTTAATAATGTTTTAGCATTGTTTACATATAATGATATATATTTATGACGGAAGACCAAAACCAATAAAAGGGTACAAAATAGCATGCAAGTAATTAATTAATCATAATATAATACTAACTTTAATAAATAATAATATAGCACAAACAGTTAATTAATAATAACATAATACGAATAACTAATTAATATTTAGAAAATTATGCTTTTAATAGATATGAAACGCACGATTTTATTATTTATTTATAGGCTTCGATTCCTATCCTGACAAATTATGGACATAATTTTTTTATATTATTAACTAAATATTTTAATGAATATGATTCTTTTTGTATTCCAAGAAAATATTAATAACCCTGCACTTCTTGAGTTAGGGAATAAAATAATTAATATACAGCAAAAAGGCATTGACTTCATTTTTATACTCATGATGTATTTCATTCTTATGTCATATATAGTTCAACAAATAAGCATATTAAATACTTGCAAAATGAAAAATATTTCAAATGAAATTTGATACTGCGTTGAACTTGAACAATTTAATATTTGTGTACAAGAAAGAAACTTCAAACCTAAAAATTGGCTTTTTTTTTTTTTTTACTGTTCTGAAGATTTCTCTTCATATAGAGTGATATTTCGTACAAACTTATTATGCAATATTTTATATAAAATATATAAATATCATTGCTTATAACATGTTAAAAACATTCTGACTTGCTCTACTCTTCCGTTAAAAATAAACATAACCGTTCTGGTGGAAATGCCACTTATATTATCAGAATAGAAAAGCTCCTTTTGATTTTTGATGAACCAATAAGGCACTCACTATTTTTTTCATTTCCCTTCGGCTGAATGAATATGTGATTGGAATTAAAGGGTCATTCTCCACCTCTCTGGGGACACGGGCAAGAAGGTCAGATGTTATGATGTGCAAAAGACATTGTTTAAAAGGGGTGAACAGGATTAAGGGAGCGAGGGGGAGGGTCGAGTGAGGACAGGGCAGATTAAGGAAGCAGGGCGATTATTGTTGAGGAACTAATTGTGTTTTGACCGAGCCGGGTCAAACCACTCGATGGGGTAGAAGTCGCTAGGGTCTCGTGGTCAAAGTCTGATATCCGTGCGGAAAGGAGCCCATGGGAGAGCAGACAAATTTCCCTCCTCAAGCCATTAGCCGCAACAGTGCTTTTATCTCTCGGCTTTACAGCCCACCTGGGAGACCCTTGGACCGTTAGCCACGCTACCCATCTATCTTCTGTGGCAGTGGGGGGAGGTGTACATTCCATTCCCCTTCTTTCTCTCTGCATTCCTTATCCTATCCGCCTGCTTCTCCTTCGACCGTATTCTTTAGGCATAACAGAAAGCTACAGCCCCCTAAGGGCAAACACGATTTTTTAGAAGTAATCTTTAGCTGTCCACCTGAATGCCACTTCTTAGACGACGATACATGACCGTTATACTCCGGTCCTTCCCTAATCCTACTGGGGATTACTGAAAACTGGATAAAGCATATAATGCGAAGGGGAAAAGGAACGAAAAATGTTTTCTTCGTTCGCTCCTTTACCGGAGCTCTTTAACCTTCCTTCCATCCAAAAGCCAACTGGTGGTGCCCGGCCTCCGCCTCTTTCCTTCTCATTATTTTTAATTCATTTCTGACTAACGGTTGTGGCCATTATTTCAGTTGTGTGTTTGGGTTCCCCTTTTTCTTTGGATTCGGAGGGCTTTATGTGCGCGGAGAAGCATTTGGTAGGCGATTTATCTGCGGCCCGATATGCACTTGTTGCTCGCTTTGCCGAGTGCAATGAAATATGGTTTTCTCGTTAAATTACCCGACCGCTAAGGAGATTAGAGCAGTATTAAATTAATGTAGTATTTATTGTTGAAACGTGCATGGAGCCTCTTCGGAGTTATGTCACTATGAAATACAGGAACTCTTTTAAGAACGCTGCGTTCGATGCATTCGTTTCGTGTATACTTTCAAAACACTCGAAGACAATATTGTAAAAACGGAATACCGAACAATGAATGGATAACTATTTCATATACATATTTACTTTTGAATTAATAAATTTATTTTTAAAAATACTTTAACAATGTCTTAGAATTCATTTGCATAATTATTTGCTAGAAGCATGCATAAATTTAAAAAAAATGTGTAGCATAAGATAACATTTCGTGAATTATAAATTTATCACTCTTTGTACATATGTAAGTGTACGCACAACATACAATATTTTGGAAGTTGTTCTATTAAAGTATCCGACTACGTTCGGAACCATGATTTTCAAAAATGCATAAATGGATAATTTTCATGATATTTAGTGTCATGATATTTAGTGTTAGATTAGAATACATGCATAAAATTGTTTTAATGACATCTTGACAAAAAAATTTATTTAAATACAATATTTTGGAAAAAATTAACTTAGAATAATATTTTTTCCAAATGTTCTGCTTTTGTGAAAAATGCTTCTATTAGAATAATATTTTGCCAGCATATAGCTCAGAATTTTTGAAATATGTAACTTAGAAGTGGGTTTATTCATATTTTATGACAACAGAGGGGGGCAATTTTAAGAGAAAAAAACGCGAATAATTATTTCAATTGGAGGTAACTCTGAAAAGAATGCGAATTTTTCAAAAATTCTAGTTGAGCCTCTTTAGAGAGGTCTGAGCTATATACATTTGGAAAAAAGATTATTCTAAGTTAATTTTTTGCCAAAATATTATATTTAAATAAATTTTTTTGCCAAAATGTCCTTAAAACAATTTTATGCATGTATTTTAATCTGAGTGACACTAAATATCATGAAAAATATCCATTTATGCGCAGTTTTAAAATCACGGTTCCGAACGTATTCGGATACCTTAAGCTTCTTCAACATTTTTTTTTTTTAAAAAAGAAGAATTAGATTTGTAATCATGCTCTATTTTCATATATTCGGAAATGATTGCATTAATATCAACATATAAAAAAATCTGCATACATTAGGCATCTACATAAAAATTAAGCGTTTATATAAAAACTAAAAATATTAAAAAACTTTGCTTGCTATATTGGAACGATGATATGTTCAAAATAAGCCTTTACCTTGTTCAAAAGAACTTTTTGTTCGTTAGTACATTTACATTTACATTCTGAGGCATGATAAAATAAGTGTAGAAATACACGGAACAAATGCTCAAAAATATAATTTAATAGTAATTTAAGTAGTCGAAATTTATACCTTCTGCTCTGCCTTTTTCATTTTATTCCTTAATAATAATCTAAATACGTTTCTTTGTCATAAAAGACTTCTAATACTTTTGAATAAATCCTTAAGTACATTTTTGATCTGTAAAGAAAAAGAAAAGGTATTTTGATATTCAATTTCCTTTTTCATACATCACAAAAATATTTTCTCTTAAAATAAATCTGTCAAACTAATTTTATAATGATCTGATTTCGTTCCGCAATATTCTAGTAGAATGTCAGCACAACGCCATTCTTTAATTAAACTATCCTTCACGTAGTTAAGATTTGGTTTGATGTCCAAATTCTTTCCTTATTGGCTCCTAATCGTAATACAAATGTTTCAAAAAAAAGTAAACGATTTAAAAATAACTAGTAATATAGATTCTTAAAATTTACAGAACTAGTATATAAATACAAATATGTATTCAATAATCTACATATTATTCTCAAGGAAAAGTGCTTACTGCTTAATTTTGAAAGCAAGAGAGAAAGTTTCAAATTCTAATAGTAATTTTAAAATTAAAAAAAAATTGTAATTTAAAAAATTGTACACACACGAAAATGTTTGGAATGGTTATGGATTATACACTCATGTCCATAAATTAAGGATAATTCAGAATCACACAGAAATTGAACTCTAAAATAAAAATTTCACCTGTAGAATTATCACACACATCATGAAGAAGAATATGCAAATTACAGGAAACCACCAGATGGCGCGGATAGTACATCACAATGACGAGAGTGTAAGAGAGGGGTAGATAAGGAATGGTGGCAAAGAAGTAAAATTGTTCACAAACGCTTTAAAAGCCTTTCAGAGCAATAACCGCATAGTTTTGGCACAAAGGAAGCATTTGGATGATTTTTTACGTGGTAGAATTATTGGATGACTGGAATGTGAACGTACCCAGCTGGAAGTATCCACGGAACTTGGAATCGCCATGAGTTTTATCTCCAGGCTTTGGCAACGATTCCAAGATGATGGTAATGGGAGTAGATGTTACAGCACAGGTTGTCCCCGAGTTACAACGCCGAATGAGGACCGGTATATATTTGGCAGTTACTGCCAAAAGAAACAGACGGAGCACAGCATCCGACCTGTCTCGTCAGCTCTCTTCAGCTACCGGTACGACAGTTTCAAGGCAGACCGTGTACAGACGCTTGGGGCACATTGGTCTATATGCTCGTAGGCCTGTCGGATGTGTTCCACTTACCGCAACTCACTGCCGCCTGCGATTAACCTGGAGTAGAGAGCATGCATTGTGGACACAACAACAGTGGTCTTGTGTGATGTTTTCCGACGAGTCCAGGTTTAGTTTGCAATCTGATTCTCGCCGGACTTTAATATGGAGAGCGCCAGGTACCCGTTACCATCAAGAGAACACCATTGAACGACACCGTTGCGGTGGTGCAGGATGGCTCGTTTGGGGAGGATTTATTCTTTGTTCCGGAACTGACCTGCATGTTCAGAGTGTAACGATGACAGGCCACATCTATCGGGATGTCATTCTGGAACAACATGTACGTTTGTTTCGGGGCGCCATGTGTGCTGAATTTCTGTTTATGGATGACTACGCCCGTCCTCACCGTGCAAACATTGTGGCCTTCAATCGGAGGATATCACACGTATGGATTGACCAGCATACTCACCGGACTTGAATCGAATAGAACGTGTGTGGGATATGCTTGGCCGACGAATTGCAGCCCGTCAACCCCCTGCCACCTGTCTATCGGAACTTCGGAGGGCATAGCTGGATGAATGGTGTAATCTTCCCCAAGATCAGATTGATAATTTGATACTCAGTATGCCTAGGCGTTGTAAGGCTTGTATTGCATCGTTCGGGAGACATACTCCGTATTAACCATCATACTAACCAAGTTATACTGTTTTTTGTAAATATGTTATTTTTTGAAATTTGCTCCAGGGAGTAAAAATCGCAATTTTTATTAATTATGCCAAACATATAGCATCTTTTTTGCTTTTTACCTTTTGTTTAATAGACTTAAGAAATAAGTCAAATTTGTTTTGCTTCTGTCTCTTTCTTTGCCTGAACTTCATTACACTTAATTTATGGACATGAGTGTATATGTTGATTCTTATAGCTAATGTGGGCGAATGCTTGATTTTTGAAAGCGTTATTGTTTTCCGTGATTCGAAACGCATAAAATTTTTATACCTCCAGCTAAAAAAATAGCAATTACATACTTAATTTGATTAATCGGAGAAAATAAAATTTAGCTTTTTATCAACTCTGTGTCACATTCATGAGAGATTAATTTTAATTATGAAGAAAATGAATGTTTTTACATATTTCTGTTTCTTTTTCCTTTTATTTTAAGACAAATAAATTTTAATAGCTTTTAAATAAATTTAATTTTTTTTTACGTAAATATTGAACATAAGAGGCTCAAACAATAAAGAACATTTCCTTTATATTTCGCTTAATTCACTTACTGGTCATTCATGATTAAATGTTTTAGAACAAAATAGCAACAATATTTTAATAACGTGCATTTATAATGCATGCATATAATATTTACAAACAATTCGTATCTTGTTTGTAAATTATAATAATAAATTATTTATGAATTTCTGTAAAAATATGTATTAATTAATATATTTTCAGATATTCAAAACCATAAGGGGAAAAATTAGTATATTAATGCAACAATAATTTATATCAATTCATAAAATTCAGTTAATTGAATACAAGCATTCGATTAATTTCAGATTATAACCAACTACCTACAGAATAAAGCTAATTATTTTGGGAATTCTAAAAGAACATTCATGCATATATATTTTCTGAGCATCTGTAAAAGCCGAGTGTATGCAACGAAATATTAAAAATTGAATGATTAAAATTTAAAAATTCCTCTGTGTGAGTTACAAATGCATTTTTTCTACATTATTTAAAATTAATAATGCAAAAAATGTGTCTTTTTATCCGAAAATTTAAGCAATTCTTTTTAAAAAGAAAATTAAAGCTTTATTGATACTAATCATCACAGAGGAATAATTTAATAAATCTAATTCATTTACCACAATTTTCAAAGAATATTTATATGACAGAGTTGATGAAATAAATAGCATTATTCAGAATGGTGTAGATTTAGATATTTTTGGACAAAAAATAATAATACTCCTATAAATAAAATCAGCATCTCTTCAGCTCTATGTAATAAAAAAAAATTCGTATCAAATATTTTTTTAAAAATAATTATAAAATATATATATAATTCTAATTATATGAAGTACATTTAAAAGTAAAAATATTGCAGAGTTTTGTTTTCAAATTCAATTTACTTTGTTTTCTTTCTATAAACATGGAAAACGTTTAATCAATGGTCAGATTAAATACGCTTTCAAACTAAATCTAGTGATGATTTTTTTTTGCAAATCAGATGTACTGAAAGTAAAACTAGCCCTTTTTTCTGTCATGTGCAGCTTTTTTAATAATTATTTTCATGAGAAATTCGTATTTAGCTAAAACTTAAAATATTAATGCAATATCATAAACTATTGTTATTCAATTTCTACTATTAGTTCACATTGTCTCTCTATATATTCATATATATATATATATATATATATATATATATATATATATATATATATATATATATATATATATATATATCTTTATACATAAAAATCTTCTGTGCGTGTGTATGTGACTAAATTCCTCCTAAACGACTGTACCGATTTTGATGAAATTTTTTGTGTGGGTTGAAGTAGATTCGAGAATGGTTTAGATTCACAATTCGGTCCGATATCACAATTAGTTAAAAATATATTAATTAAAAACACCAAAAAAACATTCAACACAATATTTACCTACATTGTTGTAACAACGTTATTGTTATAAAAATGACATAAGTTGGCGTTGAAAATCGATTTTCAGCCAAACAAACCAAACCGAGTCTTTATTGTTACAAAAATGCAGACGAATCATGCTTTTTGATGTTTTTAATTAATATCTTTTCAAATATTTATATATGTAATTCTTCTGAGCGTGTGTATGTGACTAACTCCTACTAAACGGCTGGACCAATTTGGACGATATATTTTTTTTGTGGGTTCAAGTAGATTCAAGAACGATTTAGACTCACAATTCGGTCCAATATCGCAATTAGTTAAAAATGAGCCAAAATTACGTAAGGGCGCGCGATTGTTCTTAAAAAAATCGTGGGCAATATTCTTGAGGCCACTATTTTGAGCGGCAATCTTCAAGGTGAAGTTGTACTTCTACCACAGATCCCAATTATTCTTTCAGACTCGCCTACCCATTCAAATGTTTGCAATTTCCAATTCACTTGGTGTTTGCTATGACTATTAGTAAGCCCCAAGGTCAAACAATGACAATTTGTGGCTTAGATTTAGTAAACCCTTGCTTTTCGCACGGCTAATTATATGTTGCATGTCCGAGGTTTGGCAAACCATCGCATTTTTTTTGTTTATACCCCTCAAGGATTAACCAAAAACATTGTACATTAAATGGCAGTACGATAAATTAATTTTTTGTGCATTAAAAAAATATATACCTGTTATGAAAATAGCTCAAGTTTTATTTTTTTTACCCTTTAATCAAAACAAGTTTAAGTTTCTATTCAGAATAGATTCTATATTCTACTTAGTTCATAGTAAATACATACTCACACGCAATCGATAGGTCGAATAGTGGTAACTGTACATGTGATGATGTCTGGTTTTGTAGTACCTTTTTTTATTAAAAAAAATTCATCAAAACGGTCCAGACTCTTACAACTTATTCAGAAAAGTTTGTAATTTTCAGATTTAATACGCGTGTACAGGACAACGTCTGTCGGGATCGCTAGTACATATGTATATATATATATATATCTTGTTCAAATTTTCAATCGTTAGTAAAGTACTTTTTATTCATGCGTCCAGTTCAAATACATTTTTTGACATTTGTAGTTGATGGCACTTGAAGTTAATACAGTTTTTTCAAATACTAATCCATTCATTAAATTTAATTAATTAGTAAACAGTAACAAACAAAAATAATAGTCCAACACTTTATATGAAAAGGAAAATAGTTCATCGTGGGTTTTTTATGTTATTTCTATAAATTTAACTTCAAAATAAAATGATGACATTAAATGAACAGTAGAAAGTTCTATTTTGAATCTGAACATAGTACTTGAAAGTCACAATCCAGTTTTACTATACTCCAGGATTATAATAAATTTGTATCATATTTAGCAATAAAAATGAAATATGTTTTCCTTTTTTAAACATTTTTATTATTCTCTAAATAGTGTAATTTTGTCAATAGATTTATCTTTAACTGTACATTCAATAATGGTCAATATATTTTAAAGTATGGATTTGATGATCGAATTACATTTAAAATTCTTTATGACTCGGATAGAGATTAAATTAGTAACAGACTACTCTCAATTAACATGTATAGTCTTATGAAAGCCCTGCATGAAAAGCTAAATTTTGTAGGGTAGGTTTTATAAGTCAAAACTACGGAATATAAGTAAATGCTTTTAATACATAGTGACAAAAAAGTGTGACTTTTTATACGATGCAAGCAATATTTTTATAAGTAAGCATAGTATCTTCCCAATTGATATATAGAAGAAAAAAATTACACATCAGAAGCATTAAAAGGAAATTGTACAGTTGGGCACTTCTTACATCTGAGCTCAATAGATTTAGGTTGATGGGAAAAAATTGCTGTCGTCAAATTAGGGGGATTTGGTGTAACGTCAACATTTTCTCGGCTTAGGTGTATTGAACCAACGAGGAAATTCCCCAGCTTTACGAGAGGTAAATAAATGTCAAGAAAGGTCAGGATTTGCTGAAGTTGCTGTGATCTGAAATTTGGGGGTGGAATGGGCCTCTCTATTTTTAGAAGCTATGTGCTCAAAGGTATTTAGAGAAATAAAAGAAATTGCGAAGGTGTGGACGTTTTAAAATTGTATATATTAGAGGTTATAAAAAGGAATAGTTTAAAAGTAGAACCGCAATTGGAAAAACCTGAAATCCTAAAGGTGATTCTAACTTTTACATTTATGCATTATGGCTTAAATCTTATACAAAAAAAAAAAGATTTTTGTTTTTAAAGCAAGGGAGCTGAAAGAGCTAAGATTTAAAAGGAAATTCTAGCAACATTCTAAAATTGAAAAGGGGTGCATTTTCGTTGCTTTTAGGGTAAATGAAGGGTTTAAAATTTGATAAATCTAAAAGTATTACTTTTACAAATATAAACTAGTTTAATATCTAACTTAAGACTAGCAACACTATATAAGCTGAAATGGCTACTTTTTGAAATATCCTCATGGCATTACGTACGAATAATCTTTAAAGTGCATTTATAATCACACACACAAAAGTTTTTTTAAAATATTCCTAACTTTTCATTCTAATATTTTTGTCACTTTCTCATGTATATTTAAATTATATCTTTTGATTTCAAATTATATTTTTAACAAAGAGAATTAAATTATCATCAAAAATTAAATTAAACTATTCATAAAATCTTTACTTATATTTAACTATAAAATTAAGAGTTATTCTCTATTATTAATTTGAAACAAACCAATAATAAAAAAATATTTTTCCTATTTCGGAACACAAATGCTCCTTAATTGTTAAGATAAGAAATAAGTTCTTAAAATAAGGCAAATCGAATGCTCATTTCAAACCTAATAAGGAATGCAAATCTAAAAAATTGTGTATATCTAAAGCAAGTATTAGAATCACAAAAATTATCTTGAGCAGCAAAAAATTTTTTTCAACAATGACGAAAGAAGCAATGCTATATATACTTGTAAAATAACTTAAAACAAAAAATGAACTAATTACTTAACTTAAAAAAAATTCGAATCCTACTTAGGCCAACAAAAAATGATTTTAATTACTTTTTATTAAATAATTGCTTTTAATATAAATATGTACATATATTTGACAAAATCACAACATTAATTTGAAAATAGAAAGCGATTTCCGTTTCTAAAAAAATTATTGGACTATTATTTCTGTTTGTATCTATTTATTCATTCTTAAATCTCATTCTCAGAAATTAGGCCATCCCAGGTAGGATTCGAACCAGCACCCTTTCGATTAGAAATTTAACGCACTGTCAATTGCGCTACAGGGAAACACCCAACAATTTTCATTTCTATATATGCTGTTGGACTATTATTTGTGTTACTATTTATTCATTTATTAATTTAATTAATGAAATAGTATTTGAAAAACTGTATTAACAACAAATGCCATTTACTACAAGTTTTAAAAAAATTTATTTGAACTTGAATAGATGGATAAAAAGTATTTCATTAACAGTTGAAAATGTGAACAAGATATATATATATATATATATATATATATATATATATATATATATATATATATATATATATATATATATATATATATATATATATATACACTGCTGGACAATTGCTAAGGACGGATAACACTATCATCCATAGCAACCACAAAATGTGGAAAATTAGAATAAGTGCGGGATATTAGTAAGAAGTATGAGTATGCAAATTTTTTTTCCGTCTGTTCATCCCGTGATAGCGTTCATAAGAGCATTAAAGGTTTTGACGCGTGTGGACAGTTGTTGTTTCAAGTCAAAGTTTTACAGGAAAGATTTAATAGACGAACTTAAAATTTTTGGCATGTCTTCCCGACATCACATAGATGATTTTATGCGTGGCCGAATTATTGGAAAGATCGAAGAAGGGCGAAAAATAACAGATGTTGCCAGGGAGTTCGACATCGCTCACAGCGTTGTTTCACGGCTGTGGAAGTCATTTAAAACTACTGGAATGTGTAGTAGACGGCACGGGGGAGGTCGTGTTAGAAGTACGACGCCTGCAGAAGACAGATATATCGTCCTATCAGCAAAAACGAACAGGCGCACCACAGCTCAGCAGATGGCAAATCAGTTTCTTGCTGCCTCAGGAAAGCAGATCTCCCGAAAAACTGTTGCCAGACGTTTGAGGGGAGGAGGACTATACGCCCGCAAACCTGTTGTGTGTGTCCCATTGACCAGACAGCACCGTACTGCCCGTTTGCAATAGTGTCGTGAGCATCACAATTGGACTGAACAGGACTGGGCATGCGTACTATTCTCAGATTAGAGTAGGTTCAGTCTGTCATCGGATTGTAGACGCCAACTGATCTGGCGCGAGAGTGGTACTGCTTATCGTCCAGAAAATATCCAGGAAAAAGCCCGATATCTGACATGCAGTATCATGGTGTGGGCCGGCATCATGATTAATGGCCGCACGCGCCTACATGTGGTTGCGAATGGGACTGTGACGGGCCAACGATACATTGATGAAGTTCTACTTCTTCATGTTAGTCTTTTCCGTGGTGCTGTCGGTGATAAATTTGTTTTTATGGACGGCAACGCAACATGTCATCGAACACTCGCTGTTCAGGATTGTCTAGACAGCGAGGGTATTCAACGTCTCGTATGGCCAGCGCGTTCACCAGATCTAAACCCCATTGAAAATGTGTGGGATGCTTTGGGGAGGCAAGTTGCTGGTCGAAACTATCCTCCGACAAACAAGAACACCCTCATCCGTGCAATCACAGAGGAATGGGATAAATTGCCTCAACAGCTGCTGGATAATGTTGTGCAAAGTATGGTACGACGTGGGGAATGTTGCATCACATTCCACGATGGACATATCTCGTACTGATACCTTTCTTTAAGGTGCCTGCTGACTTTTAGATACATTGTTCCATTTCTCCGTACGCAGATCAAATGAACATTTTTTTTCTTTCAGATGTTTCACAGCTTTTGTACTTTCCAGAACAAAAAATATTCGTTATTCTAATGTCTGAACAGTGTGGCAACTATATTTTATCCTACTAGGCCACATGTCTCGCTTAATGTTATGCTACATAGCATTTTGTGATCCGTCCTTAGCAATTGTCCAGCAGTGTATATACATATGTGTGTGTGTGTGTGTATAGGGAGAAAGTGAACTAATAGTAGGAATTGAAAAACAGATGGTTGATGTGAATCATATTACTTTAAAATGGTAGATGATGGGTTAACAGATTTTTTATATAAAACATAATTTTTTCTCATGAAATGGGCATTATTTTGTATGTACCTTCTTAAGAAATTTTTATTGAACATGGACACAAATCACACACTCACACACACATGAACCAATCAAAAACATCTTTCTACTAAATAGATTTTTAAATACCATTATATTGTAGCTAGGAATAGCTATCACCGGAATGGAATGATTTATTCAGGAAATACAGCTAGAAGAGCAAAACTTTTAATAATTTGTTAGCCCATCTCTGGCGCAAAGCAAGCTGTTATTCAGCTGGGTACTCACTCGTAGAAATGGCGAAATATTCTTTTGCAGTATGTTTTGCTCTTCACTTCTTAATATAGCTAGTTACATAAACGCAAATTAGAAAGGGTCTGAGTAGCCTGCAGATCAGATTAAGCCAGTGTTTCTCAAACTGTGGGGTGAGCCGCCCTAATGGGGCGTGATAATCCTATGAGGGGGGCGCGAACCTATTGAAAAGTCTAAAACAAAAGATTTAAACAAAATAATTAATTTACTGAAGGAAAACAAATAAAACACATTCCGACACAATACAAAATAAAATACACATTTAAGCTGATATAATACACTTATAAATATATCAATACTGCGCAATGTATTTTATAATTAATTTAACAATACTAAGTTAAGGACAAGTTTAATAATTGCAAACGACTCCATGGGCTTGTCATATATAAAATTATATGCAAAGATTAACATTTATCTTGATAATATGTATGGTTTATAATTAAGCCCTTAAATGCCGATTATAAACAGCGCAATTCGTTCCCCAATGCCACCATTTAACATGTAGGTAAGCGTATGTGGTGTATTGGGGGTGGGATAGAAAAAGAATAAATAAGTAAATCCTTTGAAATATGTAAATCGTTCGCAAACACTATCAAGATCCTTTTATTGCATTCCAAAGCCTTTGGAATAATTTTATGGATAGCATTTCACAGTAAAGGTCGTACTTTGGAAAGACGTATATATACGTCCAGAAGTTTAATGATTTGGCTGGGTGAGACGTTTATATACGTCGGTGGCCCATAAGAGGTTAAATTCGTATTGTATCTTTAGTGTCAAAGTATAGCATTATTGAATTCAATACATTATTATTGTATGGAGGGGGGGCTCAATGAAAATGATGATGAGATAGTGGGTCGCGTACATTGAAAGTTTGAGAAGCACTGGAATAAGCACATTATTGCGAAGAGATCTGGCAATCACGCCTGACAGAGAGATATTTTAAAAGCCTGGCTTCAAATAGACATCCCGTGTGCGGATGTGTATTATTCTGTTAAAATCCATAAAAAAGTAACTCTATGGGGTATAGAATCTCGTCAGCGTACTGCCAAATTGTGAAGGTGTCGACGAAAGGATTACCAAAGGAAGCCTTTTATGAAATTCATGGTTGTCACTCTACGATATGGGAGACAGGTGAGTATGTCCCGCCGATATGAACGTGTCCAGACTCGTCTTCGTTGGTCATCAAGACTGTTCGAAGTGAGACTCATCATTTAAAATAACCATACTTCAGACTAGAGGTTCCAGTAATTATACTTCGCAGAAGATTCGGGGTCAAATACCCCTAGAGTCTTCAATTGAGAGGAGCAGTCAGATCAATGGCCATGACCTCTGCTCCCATTCCCTGAGTCATCTAACAATGGTCACTGGCGTCCCGGTTATATCTCGTATTGTTGAAAAGAACTCATTAGGAGCTAAGAGCACCTATCGGACGATTAACTTGTCCTCACATTCTGTAGTCGCTTTCGATAGTTTCTTTATTGACACTCTGTATGGCTTTGGTTGCTCCTATTCCTGAAAATCTTCATCAAAATGTAGCATCATTCAGTCTTATATGTCGAGCGATCTTATGATTAAACCACTATAATTTCTCTATTACAATTGCATGACCTCTTTCAACTGGTAACATGTTCTTATACTGATCGTGACTTTGGCAAGACTTTGATACAGTCTACGGGGTGACGGAACCATATTCGCATGAAAGTCTTGGTATTGGAATGCTTTCTGCTTTATACACTATCTGAATGCTCCAGTTTAATGAGTTAGAGTTGCATTGAGTCAGTTATAGACCACACAATGTTAATCATTTACATTAAGCATATTCTTTAGAGGTATATATGCACTCGAATATTGTCTAATTTTATATCATTTGGGAAACTCTTACTTGGGTGCGTCGATTTAGAAGTTTCATATTTTTGAATGTGTGTGTTATAATAGATACAAATAAATTCAATGTCATTGAATAAATATTATAGAACTTTGAAATGTAAATTATTAAAATAAATGAATAGATATCCTTGTGTTGTGTGGAAAAAGTTCCTGTTGCCTTTCAGACAAACAAACAGTAAGTTTGTCTAATTTTATCCAATTGCAAATTTGATAACGATAAAATAAGAGATGCAATATTTTGAAAGAAAGTGAAAACTTCATTAAGTACTTAATAGATCTCAATTGGAAAAAACTTTAAATAAAGGATGGTTTCTTCTTGTTAAAGCTAATTTTGTATTTTAATTTTCTTCAAGCATCAAAATTTGGTAGCGAGAACCGCTACTAGATGGTGCCACCATGAAATGATTCTCACGTTTCGAGACTTTCTGTGTCTGCTAAAGCTGAGTTGTCAATATGCAGACAGTTAAAAAATTACAGAAATTACCTATTTGAAGAGATGCAAAATTAAGTGGTCGTGAACAAGCAAACATTGATGTGTCTATTCACTAGAATATTTCTGTTCATGAAATAGTTCGTAGAATCGTGTCGTTAGAAGAAACTGATCAAAACTCTTGCCCTGAGAAATGTTAAGAAAGTTCTGGAAGCTCAAAAGGGAATTTTAATAGTGACCAAATCCAAATTTGAGGAGTAGCATCTAATTCGAGCCTGGCATTAAGCCAAATTTTGACTGAAATGAGAATTAGTGATTGCAAAAGCTTCTTCAACAGGAACTTAGACCGATATGTAAAAAAATAAAGAGGAAATCATATTTAAAGAATTACACTGTAAAGAAGATCACCTGACGAAAATAATGTTCAGTAAAATGATTGGTTGATTATTTCTAAAGCACTTTGAAACTACACGATGGTTCACGGAAACCAACCTCGTAATTTGAACGAAGATGACATCTGAGCTATCCAAACTTCCCCACCATGCTAAATGAAGTACTTTGAGCCTCAAAAGATTTAAAGGGAGATTTAAGGAAAGATTAAGAAATTTTTCATAATCTGTCTTCGATGAAACCAAGGTTTGAGTCCATGACTCGACATAAGGGAGTTAGCCATGAGTCTACAATTTACTCTGATACGCGATCCCATTCAAAGAAAACGTTTACAAACATAATGTTTTGTGATAAGAAATAGTTCTTTTAGGATAAACCTGATAGATTTGGTTCTCCAAAACTATTTTTATTAGCTTCGAAAACAAGAACTAATCTTTTCAAAGTCAACAATATGTAAAGGGAATGTCAGGATTAGGAAATACATTAAATACCAAGGTAAAAGTAAAATTAATTTTATTAGTCATAAAACGAATGTATTTCATAACATTGATGTATTTCGCATCCATTTATTAAATGATGATCAAAGAATAACTACGCATAACTTTCTATTTCAACAATAAAATGCAACTGTACATGTAACCAAAGAAATGAAGATCTGGTTTGCTGCAAATAACATAAACTTTACTGGCCATAGCAACCCTTAACCTGATAATTAAGGAAAATGTTTGAGGTGACATGGGAAGAAACACTTAAGAATATGGTCAACAGTATACACTTGTAAATTAACTTAAAATCACCATCATCCATTTGTGGGGAAAAATCTCAAATTTGTATAAAGAAAACAAACTACCAAAAAGAGCGGTTGAAAACCTGAAATCTAAGAGCAGTTATACTTATTATTAATTCTATTTTAAATCATGCAAATGAGGATTATTGCAATCGAGTCTATAATTTATTTCGCTTTAAATATATTTCAGTATTTCAATATGTTTTTGAGTGGGGATTTTTTTTAAAAATTGATTACGTTTTATGTTACATTTGATAAGCATGTTTTATTGATAAGCAAAAAAGTGTTTCGAATTATTTTTGCATCTAGCATTCTTTTATTGATTGTATTTGAATCTCTTTCTCTCTTCATGTATATATATCCCGCATTTACTCGAATCTGAGCCGCACTTTTTCCCAATATTAAGGCTATTGAAAATCGGGTGAGGCTTAGAATCAAAGCAAAAAAATTCTTTGAATGGTGCAGTAAGAGAAATTACAGGTTCATGTATGTATTTAAATGTTTATAATAATAGTAAAAAAACTAATTATTCACTTCTTATTCATTCTCATTTTCAGTTTATTTTAATTTCGATAAACAATTTTATGCTACTTTTTATTTTTTGAAAACATTTGCTGAGAATTTTTTGGGTGCGGCTTTGATTAGAATAAATACGGTATATATATATATATATATATATATATATATATATATATATATATATATATATAGTCTTATTTTCTTCAAACAAGATATAACATCACCAATCACATTCGAAAAACACATTGACAGTAGGAAAATCATATATATATATATATATATATATTATATATATATATTTATTTGTGTGTGTGTGTGTAAACTGTACAACTAAAAGAGCAAAATAAGAAAAAATAAAGAAAGAAAATATTCACATTACATTTTTGATTCAATATTAAATAAATATTTTAATAATTTATTTTAACAATGATGACTCAATCATAATTGAATGAAAACATATTACATAACAATCACATGCATTCAAGTAAACTATACTAACTGCTGTAAATGCATTAAAATATTTTTAATTTATTTTAAGAGATGGACATAAAATGATAATTTTAAAAAATACGACTTTAATACGAGCAAATATATCATTAAAGCGTGAATTTTTAAATTCATTACAATGACGGTAGATCAATGGCATGCACACACACATACACAGTTAGTTCTCATATGAGTGCAATGAAAAACATATTAAATAAAATGATTCCAAAAGTTAGAGGAACTGATTAGGATTATTCTAAAAATTAAGTAGGCTTTGTATGGTGGAAAGGGTATTCTTAACGGATGTTTTTGGTGTCGTACTCATAGTAAAGAGGGTAATGAAACGTGTGTGTGTGTGTTGATAAAGAAAAACACTTTACAACGTTAAAGAATTTTAATATTTTCTTTAATTGAAGAAAACTTTTCATTTCTTTAGATAATTATGAAAAAATGCAATTTTGATGTTTACTGATTATAGTAACAAATGTTTTCTGATTATAGTAACAAATGCCTCACTACAATTTCAAAATGTGTGAGTTAAAAAGTTATTTTTCATTTTCACATAATCCAGTAGTGCACACAGGAATTTTTCAAGGGGGTGGGGTCCGGGGTTGAAAGTTCACCATTCTTATTTCATGCTCCATTTGAATTTGTCGATTTTCGGGAACAAAACTAATTATTGAATAAATATTTAGCATTAATTAATAAAATTAATGATTAATAACAAATACTTAATTAAACTTTACGTACTATATACTTAGAATTTAATCAATCGAAAAAAATCAAGGGCTTTGGGGGGTCCGGACCCCCAGGACCCCCCTGTGTTCGCCACTGACATGATCAAATATCGTTTTATTAGAAATATTACTTAATACATTTATCTCAGTTGCATTTCGAAATCATACGAAATAAACCTAAAATTGCATTAATTGAATTGAATATTAATACTGAATCTCTCTCTCTCTCTCTCTCTCTCTTTCTCGCAGATATTGAGTCTTAGACTACTCAAAGAACATGATTTTCTTTAATTTCTTACGAATCTTCAAAATTTTTAATTTTTTTCCAAGATTTTTTACGAATTTTTTATATCAAGATACTAAAATATCATTATTAGAAAAAGTTGCCTACCTATATATATACGCATAACATTATATTAAACTGTAGAGTAGTTACATCACCTTTTCGGTATTAAATATAAATAATTTTACATGATACTTCATAGTTTAAAATTATGATGATTAAAACAAACTCCGGGTTTGAGGTACTTAAATGAATGACAGAATTGACTCATAATTGTGAATGAAATAATTTAATATTAGTCAGATATTTAAATCAAAAACGAGCTAACATGAAACTCAAAAATTCATTTCATATAAATTTGCGAACTATTATTGAAACAGAGTAATATTGAAACAATTTTACTATTTTCATTGTTTGAAAATTATGTTATAATGTATAGTCCGTTGAGCGGAAGAACCGATTTTTAAATAAACTGAACCTTTAGAATTTCAAACCAAGAGTCAATTTAAAATTGTAGCTCTATGTGTGTTTGAATTCTCCTATTTGATGATACATTAAAAGTTTAATAATAGCTTTTCAAATTGAGAATCGTCGCCCGGCACTTTATAAACATGTTTTCAACAATAACCTCTCATGAATTCTTCGCAATCCGATTACAGCCCCATTTTAATTTCTATTTTCAAAGATTAGGAAGGGTCAGTGTTAATTACCATATCTAAGCCGAGAAACGGAGAGATCGACTTTTCCCATAATCACGCTCGTTTAGTTGAAAGAAATTGCAAATGCCAGGCTGAAAATTATGCAATGTGAGTCCGCTAATTCCCTTGGGAATGCTAACAAATATTTCTGACAGTCTCTTGCCTGAAGCGCAATTAATACGCTTCTGAATAAATTCTTCCCAGTAATCCTGGGTTTGTTTTAAAACGATTCTCGCAACAACGAGGGGTTGGTATTGTTCTTTCAACAAGCCCCGAGCTATGCCTTTACCTATGCCACACACTGAATATAATTAAGAGTATTGCCTTTCAAATCAAAGCAACGAAGCCTCCACAATCTATCGGTAAACTTTAACTTTGAATGTTCGCAGCATTGTGCGTTCAATACGTCAGTCTTATTTTAATACTGCCAGAATACTTAGCTACAGCTATCGCGATAATTTAATAAGCTTATAACTTAGAAATCCACTACAAGCGAGCTTATTGTTTGACGACGGGAATCGGATGGCTGTAGATTCCAGAGTTATTCCTGTCTAATTGACAACATATTTATTTCCCTTTGTCCTATTAAATGGGCCGTTATAACTTTAAATACAAAATGGAGTAGTCTTTGAATCTCTTCTATGGGATTGGAACAATGCGTTCCGAAAGATCAAAAGGATGTTTCAGTCAACTACAACAACTTGAAAATTTATTAAATAGCAATGAATGGTTTATGACTGATAACGGAACGGAAGCGGTCTTTTCTCTTAGAGTCATATTTGCGATTTCTGTTAACTGAATTAAAATTTCTAAGTCCTCTCGTTTCACAATTTGTTCCTCTATATCAAACTAAAAGTTACGAGTTGAAACATCGTCCTTTGTTGTTACTAACACTGTCTATTGAATTAAAAGTGAGAGTTTTAATTAGGCAAAGGCTATTAAATGGCATTGAGCATTAGCAGTCGATTTAACAAACATTTTGAGACAATCATTGTTATTAAGAAATGAAAATAATTTGAAAACTTTAGGAATGTTCTTAACTCTTAAGGATGGAATTATTAATGTAACTGGAATACTTAAGATTCTTTTACGATTTAATGTGGAATATTTATAATATTACACTCCGTTAAATTGAAGCAAAAAAAATGAATGTATAAAAATGTTGCTAATTATGACTATGCATCTGTGGAGTTCTGTGAAATAAAAGGTTTTTCAAATAAGCAAAGTAAAAAAGTGGTTGGAATTAATTTTAAAAGTATAGTACTTAAACCGAATTTTAATCTCTAAATTTTCAGAAGCACACACAAGTGTAGTTGGTTTTAACTCAGTGTTTCTCAAACTGTGGGGCGCGTTCCCCTAGAGCGGCATGATAACCCTACAAGAGGGGGGCGAACATATCGAAAATCGAAAATAAAAGATCATTTAAAAAGTTATCAATTTACTATATAATCGGAAGCAAACAAAATATATTCTGACATAATAAAAAATAAAATATACATTTACTCTGATATATTGTACTTATACGAGTAAATGTATCAGTAGGGTGCAATGTATTTGATACTAAGTATCAATAATAAGTTAAGAACAAGTGAAATGATTTCTAGGGATTTTTTCCATGTGCATATCATATACAAAAATTTGCATACACAATTTAATACTTAATGATTAGTACAGTTCATAATTAAGGTCGTATTGTAGCCTTAGTGTCAAAATATTATACATTATTACTGCATCATTACATTGTTATTGTATGGGGGGGCACGCGCGAGGAAAATTATGAATGAAAATTGGGTCATGAATTTTGAAAGTTTAAGAAGCACTGTTTTAACTGAAAGAATACCAAACGTATGTATATATATATATATATATATATATATATATATATATATATATATATATATATATATATATATATATATATATATATATATATATATATATATATATATATATATATATATATATATATATATATATATATATATATATAGTTTGTGTGTGAATGTGTACTTTATAAAATATTAGCATTCCTCTTTGAACTTAAATTTAACTTTTTGTTTGTCGTGAATCTACAGTTATTTTTCGTCTTTGCTGAAATGTACTGAGTGTGAATAAATCAATTTAAAAGTATCTGAAAATGTATACATAAATCTAAAATGATATTTTTGTAATAAATACTTTCCAAGTTATTTTGTCATCTGTTATATAAAGCTTTTTTTTAATATTATGTCGATGAAGCAGCCGTATAGGTCATTTCCTTGCGTGCAGTCCAAGACAAACTAGCCTCGGCTGGAAAGTTGTCAGAAGAGAAATTAAAATTTGTGTTGGCCACGGAAACAAAAACTGTTAGATGAATATATATAAAATTCATAGTCTCTCGTTTAAAACACAAAGGGCAGTTAGGAGTGTAAGAGTCAAAGTTTTAAAAGTAACAAAGGAAATTTGTATAGGAAGATTCATTGGGACTGGACTATGGAGCATGATCTCCCAGATCTTTCCCCTTGCACAAAAATAAAATACAATAAATATGCAAAGTCAACTTTTGTAACATGATTTTGATTGTATATTTTAAGTTTACATGCGTGAGTGTGTGCTCCTTTTTTCAATTCCTAATATTAGTTCACTTCTCCCTATATTCTTGTTTAAATTTTTAATGGTTAATAAAACATTTTCTATATTCATCCATTCAAATTCAAATATATTTTTTAAACTTGTAGGGGATGACACTTGATGTTAATACAGTTTTTCAAATATTAATTAGTTAATTAAATTTATAAATGAATAAATAGCAACAAACAAAAATAATAGTTTGACAGCATATACTGAAAGGAAAATTGCTTGTAGTGTCCCTGTAGCGCAATAGATAGCGCGTTGGATTTCTAATCCAAAGGTCGTGAGTTCGAATCCGGCCTGTGATGGCCTAATTCCTAGAATGTAGGTTATGAATGAATAAATAGTAACAAACAGGAATAAGAACCCAACACCCTATATAGAAAGGAAAAGGAAAAATTGCAAAGGAACTCGATTTTTATTTTGCCACTTAATATTGTGATTTAATCATTTGTATATGCATATTAATATTAATTGTAACTATTTAATAAAAAGTAACTAAAATAAAATTTTTCTTTGTTGACCTAAGTAAGAATTGACTTAAAAAAATGTTATATTACTATTACTTGTTAAAGATGAAATCCTTTTTAAGAAGTGAGAAAAGTTCATACGTCCCTTAACTGCAATTTCACTGTTATTTCAATCTAATAGTCATGAATCTAAAATACGAATCTTATTATTCAAAAGTTTAAAAGTACATTTGGTTATCTCATGGAAATAAAATACAGTATGAAAGTTTGATGTTAAAAATATTAAGAAGTCAGATTAATTAAAAATGCCAATAAGAAGTGATATCAGATTTTTAAAAATAAAAACAATCAATATTTATTAAAATCTGGATCAATTAATTTTGAATTTAAAAGACGTTGTGTTTTTCAATATCTTATCAAAATTTAAAAAAATATATTGTAACTTTATGTTGCACATAATTCATACTTTTTTCACAAATTAAAGTACTGACATTATTTTTATGTTTTTAAAAGAAATTAAATTACCTTGAATATTCCATCCTTACACTTTTTAAGGTTTTCGTTCCAAAATTCTGGGAACTATGGCTATTATTTTTCAAATCCTTTAAAACAGAGGAAACTGACACAATTAAAATTACTATAGCTATTTATTAAAGTATTGAATCAATAAAAAAAGTATAGAGTCAGAATTAAATTTCCTCAGTTAAGGTAATATTGAGAAATTAAAATATAAATATCTTTTATGTACGTTATTAGATCAATTTTATAATTCGGTTTTGGTTCTCTCATTGCAGCATTCTACCTAAATGATTCAAGAATTACATTGTAAAATACTACAGTCAATATATATTGATAAAATCATCCGTTTAATCACATAACTAGGTAATTAACTAAATTCACCCCGTAGATACAATGAAATGTATTATTATGGCAATCAGTTTGGCTCTCATTACGTAATGGAATATTAGTAAAGGAGCATATTATGTACACAAAACTCTTAGCAAAATATTTCATAATAATAACATATTTCATACACGATGACAACCCTACCTTTGATAACAATGACATGCTTTGCAGAAGTTTAGTTTTTGAAATGCATCATGTAAATCATCAATCATGATGACAGAGCAGAAAATATATTGAAATTTTAAAAATGAAATATCACTAAGCTTGGTTTGATTTAAATAGAGATCACTTTCCAGATCAACGAAAGAACCAGAACTTATAATTTTATTGTAACTTCATGGCTAAGTTCAAAATCCACAAACGTGATAGCTTTGAAGCACGGTTGAATTTAAGCTTTTAATTCCATATGACATTCTTTGGTGAAAATGCAAAGTCACAATTAAATTTAAGTCTTGTTGATCACAAGTTAGTGATCCTGGCCACATGACTACAGCAGCCAGAACCATTAACAAGAAAGAAGTGTATGCATGTAGTCTGTCATAGGCTTTAGCTGTCTTAGAGCAGAAGTGGCCAACTCGCGCCACGCGTACCACAGTGTGGCACGGTGGAGTTGTAACAGTGGCACGCGAAGACTTAATAATTTTTTTAAACTGGAGAAGATAATAATAAATAACAATTTTTTAAAAATTTTTATTGAAATGCATTTGTCTCAAACAAAAAATCTCAAAATTTATTTTAAATAAACTTAATTGAGATTCAGTAGAAATTTATCATGTAGAGAATGCACCTGCATTATTGTATGGGCTGGCTTTCTAAAGCTTTTTTCACTCGTGAGATTTTGGAATTTTAGGGAGTATATTTTAAAATATTTGGAAGAAAGTACTGGACTGCCCAGTGAGTACTTGCTATTCTAGAATAAAGATAGCCTATGTGATTTAACTTCTCTTATTGATATTAAGGGACATTAAAATAATTTAAATTTAAGATTACAAAGGAAAGGTTGTATATTTTCTACCCTAGTTGGTGAAATATCTTCTTTTGTGGACAAATTTTTGTTTTGATTTTGGAAGAAAAAAAATTAACATATTTCGCATTAATGCAGGAACTGTATCTACCGAGCTGTGATAGATTTAAAAATTTGAAATCCATTTTTTCATGATTCTTTCAGGGCTAGGTTTCATGATTTTCAAGTCGGTAAAAAAAATTCAGATCGTTTTACAAATCATTTTTCAATCTCTCTGCAAAATGTTAATTGCTACTCACTTGAAATCAAAATCGAAGTTATTGAATATAGCACCATACTATATATATATATATATATATATATATATATATATATATATATATATATATATATATATATATATATATATATATATATAAAAAAAGCAAATGAAAGGAATTCGATTGAATTTTGGAAATTTGTACTAACAAGCAATTTTTTTCAAATTTACACGATTTGGCTCAGTCATATATTGATGTAGATTTGAATCAACATAAGTTTGTAAACAAATATTTTCTACCATTATCATAACAAAATCAAAATATCATTCAAAATTAACTGAACTGATAAACAGCAAAATTTAAGTTTGTGCTTTGGTCTCATTTATTATATTGTTTTAAATTTCAACTATATACTTAGACTTGTGCTTCAAAAATGTGCTCTTTACGTAAAAATTACGTAATGAGCCTATATTTAACATATTTTCACCTTTTCATTTGTTCGAAAAGTTGGAAGTGGCACGCTTATTTATTTTTCATCTGAAAGTGTCCCTCTTTCTAAAGGTTGGCCTTCCCTGTTATAGAGCCTCATAACCATGATCTAGTACAGGAGTGGGCAAATTGTATTGGTTTGTGGGCCACATTGTGGAAGTGGAGGATATCGAAGGGTCGCACCTTTTTAAAATGCTTCATTATACTTATTTTGCTGCTCAGAAAAGATATATAAATTGTATCATAAAAATCAAAAATTCTAAGTTAAATGGAATATTGACAGTTGTATTCAATTTATTTATTGTTCTAATTTCATACTTGTAGCTGCAAACACATTTAATTTTAAAATCCGTTTAATGAGAGAAATGTATCCTATCTCGTTTTTCTACAATTTTTCTTAAATCAAGAGGGAGATATATTGTTAGTTGAAATTCTCATTACATCCTACAAGTTAATGTTCACCAATCTATGTTTACACTTCTTGATCTTTATCCAAGTAAAACTTTGCTCACATATACATGTTGAACCAAATATAAAGAATATTTTCTGCCTGCTTCGATTGAATTTTTCTGACGGTGAACCGCATGTGGTCCATGGGCTACAGTTTAAAAACCACTGATCTAGTATCATTATATTTATAAGAGAAAATACGTGATGTTAGGTAAAGGAATAAAATGTAAAATTTTAAATTTTATACATTAATTATAATAGAATTAAGAAAAATCTCTCTTAAATATAAGTCAAGGTATGTACATGTTTGATTGGATTGAATTGGCTAGTTAAAATTTAGTGAAATGATTAGATTAATTTTTAATGAAGTGAAATGATTAAATTAAATCTTCAATTTAATGAAGCGATTAAATATTTAATAATTTAATTAGTTTCCATCATATTAAAAACATCTTCCCTTCCATAAGCTGTTATATGTATTTTCTATTTGATTAGTGTGTGATGAGATATTACCACTTTTCGAAACATCAAAATATTTTACTACCGTCTTTCATGTCACACTGTTTGATATTAAACTAAGCCACTAAGAAAAGTTTCCTGAATTTAAAAATGTCTTACGAAAATTCAACTCCACAGTTAATATAATAATCTCGACTAAAAAATCGTATACCTTTTCAATCACAACTTCAAATATCTTTTTTAAGGTCATAATCTGTGCATGAACGAAAAAAAAAAAGGTTCCTTCAGTTTATTTTTAGAGATATCGCTAGAATTCTTTTGAAAAGTCTCAGCTGTCCCCAGGGATATCTGAAGCACCTTATGGGTTGGCGCTCTGGGATTGTCCATGGCTCCTTCTTATCCAAGAGAGCAAGATACTTCTGACGAAAGAGTTGGCCTCACTCCATAAATCACACAAGTCAATACCTATACTTACTCCACAAAAAGACAATTGATACGCCAGAGTGGACACAGCAGACTCACCCTATTTTAAAGAAGCATTTATCTTACTCTTCTGACTCTCTCCACAAGTGAAAGAAAGAAGCGTCACAAGGGTTTTAAATTTTCGCCATCTTTCCCTTCACGTTGAAAACGATTGGGTATATCTTGATCCAGAAACATTTTTCCCCTTCTGATTTGAATACTTCCTTTGAAACTTACTTGCCAAAGATTTTGGATACATGAAGTTTTAATACATGTGATTATAAATATCTTTAGATTATATTCGTTGAAGTTATTTATTTCTTTTGGAACCAGTATTAATATCTGTCAAACAAAAATAGCACTGTTAATGATATCCAAAATTGTATGTATATTGCAATACTTAAGAGCCAGTTTTGTCTTGTATACTGAGAAACAGCATATAGAAAGAAATTTTAAGCTGTAAAAAATGTGAATAACATTTTTTTTAAATTATGATGTGTGTTAAACAAACTTGATTTTATATAGATTGGACATGTAATGACTTCAGTGTCAATATTTATAAATTCCCACATTTCAAGGTTACTAAAACAATTCAAGAAGTGAAGAAGAGTTTTTTTCAGAAATAAATGCAAACGAGCGATTAATACGGCCGTAAGGTAAACAGTGGCATACAAAGACCTCTCCTACGGGGAGGGCGGGGATGGGGTACTTTCTAAAAAATATAAAGAGGAAAGTGTCGAGGGATAATCTCTATGGTAAGAATAATAATTTGTTAGTCTATGAAGGGTTGAACCTCACCCCCTTCTTGTGTATGCCACTGATGATAATTACACACAGTTTATGCTTATTATTTATCCCTTATTTCTTATGGGTAACGTATACTAATTATGTTAATGTTAATTTAAATTAATTTTTGTTTTATTTGTTGGATCATGTTGTATAATTAAGCATCAATATAAAGAAAACAAACCAAAAAAACCCGGGAAATATTTAAAAAATACCATAAGATACGATTGGTAAGGATTTAAAACTAATATTTCTTAGATTTCAGATCAATAAATAAATGTGGATGAAATTGTTAAATGACAGAAAAAGCTTTCATCAATATTGAAACTAAAAAATGAAGCACTTTATTAGAAAAAATTAGAGACTAATAAGTAAATGAAATAGCCTTCTTAGGAAATTACAGGCGATCATGGTAGCCAAGTGGTCATGGTCACGAGCTAATGGTCATTATTTCTGCCAATTCTAGAATTTGAGTTTTGTTGTCTTTAAAAGGAGTCGTTATGTAGTGGAGTTGATGCAGTTTAAATAAGTAGAGACTCCCTGTCCACTTATTGGCAAGGTGTGGAACTCAGGAGCCTTTCTTGCCATTTGAACGTGGAACAAAATTACAAAATACATCGTTAATAATCTTGGTGTTGCTACTATGGCGTTAATAAAGCAATTAATTCATCAATCCATGGGTATTAAATTTTCTAGAAAATATGTGGCATGTTATACAAGAGAATTAATTCATAGCTGAATCAAATGGAAATCTATGAAAAAATTAAGGACACATGTTTTAACCCTTTAACGTGCACACAGCTAAAATACAATTTTCTGTGATAAAGTACTTGATAAATGTAATGGTTCTCCTCTAAATAAACGTTATTTAGTCACAAAAAAAATATCTGATCGAGGGATTTTTTTCTGGGTGGTGGCTAGACGTTATAGCCACTGCGCACTTAGGACATTTAACTTACTTTTTTAGGACAGAAATAATGAATCATATCACAATAAACTTTTTATGAAAAGTTAACATTTATGCTGATAACTATTTCAATCACAATTAAATACAAAGTATAAGTGTAATTAAATAATAATAGAATAATTGTACAACATGGAATATATATATATATATACTTAGAATATATATTGAATACTTAGAATATAGATTGAAATTGGTATACATCCACATTTTATATTTTATTTAATTTTAGTATAAAAATTTAGAAATAAAGTAATATTTTTGAGAATGTAAATTAGTTATTTCACAAATTTGATGAGCTATTTATTGTGCTATTTATAATATGCAAACGTTTTCTCCAAGCAGAAAAGCTGTAATGAAAGATTTTCGAACCCGAGAATTTTGTACCACATAGTGTAAACAAAGTTTGTTTATATTTCCGACCCCCAACATTCTCACATGATTCTAAGTGCTCTCTCTCTCTCGAGTAGAGGAAAAGCGAAAATTTCTAGGTCATTTTTCTGTTCTCTATGGGCAGTAGATAGAACCTCTATCCCCATATAAAAGCTTTCCAAAAACCTAAATAAAACTTTTTTTTAATTGCAAATTTGCTTAATTCATTCAGATGAGAGAAAATTACACTTAAGACATTTCGTATTTTTTTTCAAAGATCAGAAATTTTATTTATAGTAATCAAAATACAATTTGTAGATTTACACCGAGAAAAACTGTTTTTAACTACCCATCAGAGGACATGAAAGGCAAAAAAGGTATCGTGACGCCATCCGTATTAATTTCTTTGCGTTTTAGCTTCAATTAACGTATATGGATAGACTAAATATCCAACACCTGATTGGAGAAAAAAATTTTAATATGTGGCTAAACCTATTAGCCACTGCCCATTAAAGGGTTAAATACAACTTAATACGTAGACAAATCTCTATGCCATATATGAATAAACTGAGGTTTTAGAAAAGAAATTTAAATAAAAATGAACAGCTTCGGTATAACTATACGAATACCGTATGTATTCAAATCTAAGTTGCCATCGATTATAAGCCGCACCCCAAATTCTCAACACGTTTTTGGGAAAACATAAAAAAATAGTGTAAAAAAAGATTTTATCGACATCCGATATTAACGAAATTTTAAAAAAATTAAATTATAATTAATCAGTGAATAAATAATTTATTTTACTAATATTCTAGTATTAAAATGTTTGAAGCAGATGCATGAACATGTAATTGCTCCAATAGTCACTATCTTGCTCAATTTCCCTCTTTCAACGAATTTTTCCGCCTTCGCTTCTAAGCCGCATTCGATTTTTAACAGCATTAGAAAAAAGTGTAACTTAGATTCAAATAAATACAGCAATAGCATTGTTTAATTTCATAAAATACTAGTTGTTAGCATGAATCATGATAATTACATAAAAGAATACAGCACATAGATCAATCCCCTCCCCAAATCAGTTTCTAACTCTTAAAAATATAAGCGAAATTAATGTGTATTGTCAAGTAATATATATAAAAAAAAGTCAATTCCTACTTAGGTCAATAAGGAAAAATTTTATTTAGTTACTTTTTATTAAATAGTTACAATTAATATAAATATGTACATACACATGACAGAATCACAAAATAAAGTGACGAAATAGAAAGCGATTTTCCTTGCAATTTTCCATTTTCCCTTCTATATAGGGTGTTGGACTATTATTTTGCTTGTTACTATTTATTCATTAATTAAATTTAATTATTCCAATAAAATAGTATAGTAAAAAGACAGCACATTCTCAGAAATTAGGCCATCTCAAGTGGGATTCGAACTCATGACCATTGGATTATAAGTCCAACGCGCTATCCATTGCACTACAGAGACACAAAGAACGATTTTCCTTTTTGTACAGGGTGTCGGACTATTATTTTTGTTAGTTACTATTTATTAATTAATTAAATCGGATTAATGAATTAAAAATAGAAACTGTGTTAACACCAAGTGTCATCCACTACAAAATTCAAAAAATGTATTTGAACCTGAGTGGATGAATAAAAAGTATTTTATTAATGATTGAAAACTTGAAAAAATATATAAAATATATATATATATATGTGTGTGTTGTATATATATATATGTGTGTGTATATATATATATATATATATATATATATATATATATATATATATATATCTTATATGTATTATAAATGCGAAAGTTTGTGAGTATCTTTGTGGGTCTTTCACGCAAAAACAACTGAATGGATTTTAATGAAACTTTACAGTAATATAGCTTATAAATCAGAATAACACATAGGCTAAAATTTATAAAGATATTGTCAGAAGTTTTCAATATATAACGACAATTGTCAAGAAAGTAGGAAAAAATACTGCCATTTGCAAAAAAGCCCGTGTCAACATTCTTCTATCTTTTTTATCCCTTCTGTTTTGTCTACGCCGTACCTCAGTGCGATTTCGCTTTTCATTGATTCCCTTCATCTCAATGTCATCACTATTTTTATTTCATAATAAAACTAGATTTCGAAGGAAGAGGGGGTGGCAAGATTTTAACATAAAATAAATACAACAAAAAAGTAATATTAATGTATTACACTTCCTGATATAAATTATTTACACTATTTTAAGCGTTCATTACACAAAATTTGTTTAATTATTTGTTAATTAAAAAAGTACATTGTCTATTATTTTGGATAATAATACATTTCAGAGACATTTTTAAGCTAACTAAAAAATCGTTTTCTTTTTATTGCTTCACATTAATAATTTTTTAACTAATGAAATATTGTTTTTTAAAAGTCATAGATCGAAATTTGAAGCTATATGTTATCTGTGAGGGGGAGGGGAAGAGGAAACAGTAATTTTACACTAAAAAAATCGCGTTATGCCGGGCTAGAGGGAGGGGAAATAAACCTGTCTTAAATCGAAAATATGTGGAACACACAAATTTCAAAAAAGGGAAATTTAATGAAATAATTTTAGAAATCACTCACATTGCGTGCGTACAAACACACACATAATTGCTGGCGTCATGAGGGAAAGAGAAAGCCCGTGCAAAGCCGGGCCATGCAGCTAGTGTATATATATATATGTATATATATATGTGTGTGTGTAATTGTATATATATTAATACATATATACACATATATGTGCATATATTAAATATTATATAGGGAGAGTGTGAACTAATAGTAGGAATAAAAAAAATGGAGAAAAGGGTGAAAATATTTGGAGCGGAAGTAAAGAGAGGGTGGAGGGTAGAGAAATAATTGAAAGGTTGTTAAGTCGGAGGAAGCATCGAAAAGAGCTCTCGATTTCAAAGATACGTGGAATGGGAGAGCCACAAATCCTACCGCTTCGCTTCTCCGCTGTTTAACGCAAGTGATTGTTATCTTGGCCAAGGACATCTCCGCGCTGCCTGAAGAGCACTTAAAGCCTCTGAGTCCGCAATGACCTGTGACATCTTACTTTTCCCAAAAGCTCTCGGGAGGTTTTTATAAGATTTTGTTTTCTTGCTTATCGAGGCAAGAGCTCCATCCTCCAGGGAGACCTACTGTGGAGCGAGTCGCTTAAGATCAGAGTGTACTTTGGGATCCCAGGACAGTGCTTCCGATGCATTCCGACAGGTAAATCCCGCTTTACGATGTCCCAGTGGATCTTTTGGCCAACTTAGCGGCTTGCTCTCTTACAAGCCAAAACAGCAACGACTTCAGGAGATGGTCGAGCTTCCATCTATTTCCTAGGACCACACTTCGAAACCGATGTTAAGAGAGGACGAAGAAATATTCGCTGGTAACCAATAGTAAACATGCCTGCATTTTCTTGATTTGTTCAGTTGGTCGCGATCCCCAATGAGCGATCGAAGGAAATTAAAGACGAGGAAGAGACTGCTGATACTAAAAAGTAATCAACTCCTGGCGAGGATGAAGCGCTCGCTTTACTTTCAGTCTCGCTGAATTAAAGCTTCCTTCTAATGTAGAAAGGAAAGAACAACGTAATTTTGTAAAAAAAATCTTTTTTCGCCGTAAGAAATAACGTTGATAGAATTTCGATAAATAATTGATCTTTGGTCAGTTTTCAAAATACTTTTTCTCTGTATCTATTGAAGTTAGTATACATATCTTACTTTCACTTAAATTGTGTGAGTAATGTAATTAGCCTTTAATTTGTTTTGACTGATTGTGTGTATTTATTACGTTTTCTTTTATTTTTCCACATGTCAAATCGCTTTGAGTATTTTCAATTTAAAATAATAGAAAAAATTCATTAAAAGTATTGTTTACATTCGCTTATTTAGAATAAGTTTTTTTTATTAAATTCGGGAAGAAGTAGAAGGAATGTGAGAGTACATATTATTTTGAATTACAACTTGTGCATTTACTACTACTTATATACGCATAAATAAACTCTATCCCAATAGAAAAGTTGGTGTTAGAATTTTCTGTTGATTTTCTCAATGTACCGCAAAATCCGGCATATAACGAACCCTTTTGACACAAAAAGTAAGATCAAAATGTTTGGGTAACGTTATATGTCGAGTATAAAAATGATAACTTTAAAAATAATAAATAAAAATAGATGAGCATTATAAAAAAAGTCAGTTCTGCATGTATCGAAACAAAGTTTATTTTAAAGAAATGACATACCATAAAATCATTTCAGGTTTATTCATGAAAAATTAAAAGTAAAAAAAAACTTTTTTAAAAACAAGCTTTTATTTAAATCATCTAAAAAGAATAAAAAACTTTTCTTTTAAAACTTTTTTTGCCATTAACTTATAACGTGTCGTTACACAATTTATAATATAAATCTTGTCGCGAGATTTAAGTGCTCGTATTTACGTAATTTGAAAATTTTAAAAATTAAAATCAATCAGATCAAGTTATTTAACTTGCTTGTTTATCTACACAGGTAAATCTCGCGACAAGCTTTCATATCATAAATTGTGTAACGACGTTATAAGTTGATAGCAAAAAAAGTTTTAAAAGAAAAGTTTTTTATTCATTTTAGAGCATTTAAATAAAAGCTTATTTTAAAAAAATTTTTTACTTTTAATTTATTTTTTACTCTTTAGTCATCGCTGCACAAAGGTTTCTCAGTCTGTTCATCTTATTCAACGCATCATTGTTGCAAGGCCATTTGCCGGTTAATTTTGAACAGTACAACTAAAGGGTACACAACCTTTCCCCAGGTCACATACATATGATAAATATTTCACTCGGGACGCAACAAGGAGATAATGAGAAAGGAGATAAACATTGTAAGATCAAAACAACATTGGATAAAGCAAAATTCCTCAAAATATTAAAACTGTTTTTTTTTTAACTTTTACTATAATACTATATTAAAAACGAAAAACACGAAAATCAATTTTTCAATATTTGTGCAAAATTTGGATAATACTATTCTAGAAACGAAAAATAATTTTCTTTTGATTACCTTCAAAAATGACAAAATCTTTAAATCTTTTATTAAAAATGTGTGTATTTTTTGAAAAATCGTAATAAAGAAAAAGTTTTCGGCATTTTATTTTTCAAATGACTGATTCTAAAAGAGAAAAGCATGAACTTTCTTAGTGCAGAATATCGATTCATTAACACGAAAAAAATTCATACGAAACGATTTAGAAATCATTTTCATGAAAACGCATCGATTTTGACAAATTAAAAAAAAATCGTAAACAATAGAAAATATTTTTTTAAAATAATTATACCATATCGTGGCGAAATAAATGGTATTTCCGATTATGTAATTACTTTTATTTTCAGCTTCAAACGAAGAATAAGATGGTTTTTTAACTAAGGTCGAAAAATCGGAAAATCTTTAAGCTCAATCCGATAAGCTGCTGGGCAGAATAAATAAAGCTAACAGGGGTGAAAGGATTTTAATTAATATATTTTTACCAACTAATTGCGATATCGGAATATAAATGGTAAAAACATGCATTGTCATCCAAACTAAACGTGTATATAAAATTTCAGCTCAATCTGTTGAAGACATTAGCTTTAAAATTGAGAATTGCAAGATTCCACCCGAACAATTTACATTTCAAGTTAAGTAAAAGCTTGTAAAAAGGAGTGATCGCTATATATGCTGGATTTTACGCTAAGTAAACCTCTTGCCCCCAAAGGTATAATGAATAGGTACTGAACCATCAAAAATGAAAATAAAAAGTAAGGGTAGAATCACAGTCTTGTTCAGAAAGAGGGCGTACATGGAAGGTGACTCAAAATTGATATCTGATGGATTAATTGATTTTTTAATGATTTAGAAATGTCATAGAAGTAAGAGTCAAAAAACAGTGCATGGGCTAAGATCAAACTTAAGTAAAAGGATTAGAGTGTTCCCAGAGTAAACCAAGAAATATATTTACAGTATGATATAATGTATTGAACATTTGATCTTCGACAAGAATTTATTTAGCACAATTTTTTGACGCAAAGTTTTTGAAAAGCCACCTGGGTTGCGTGGTTGGTTTGCCGCTGGCCTTCTGCGCCTAAGGTTGCGGATTCGACCCCGGCCCAAGTCGGTGGGTTTTCATGATGCAGAAAATCGACAGAGGCCATGCATGCTTATATGGCATGCACAGGATCCTTAGAGTGTCTGTTTGGCTTGGGTGCTCTCGGCAAAATTAAATCTTAGTACAGATTCACATCGGTAGAGCTCAGGTACCTCCCTCTAGGGGGTAAACTAGATATCAAAATTATCTGCGGTGATTGGTATCCGCCTAAAAACCTGCTTCCTGGAATCTATTATGTCTGCAATGATAAAACACTAATCCGAAGCCCATTAGAATTAAAAAAAAAGGTTTTGAGATAGATTCTTTATTCTTTATTTAAGTTTCATGCAACGTAAGATTTTTTTATTGTTTTATTTCATACACATTAATATATATTATAACTGTATTACCTTAAGGTCCTGGGATAAAATAGATTAAGAACTAACATTAGCATTTCAAAAAAAAATTCTAGCTATTATAGGTGTTGCATTGATTAAACACACACACACACACACATGAACTTTGTCTGACACTAAGTACAAATATATTTCCAACTCAACTGTTAAACAAAATAGTCAAGTTGTCAGATTATAGAAGTCGCATTTACATTACAAATAATGAAATGAGTGCGTTTCAGTGGTGAAATTATTTCTTTACTCACATAAATTCAACACATCTTACAGCGACAAAATTAAATATTGTTGTAAATTATTGATCAAAATATCGTTTAAAGGATTACACGTTACCTTGTTTAAAAAGTTTCCAACTGCAGTAGAGTTTATTACATTAACCAAGCTCTTTATGAAATATTTTCAAATTTAAAAATCATAATTTTGAAGTTTAATATATAATAATAGAATTTATTCCTAAGAGAAGTAATTTTTATTTAAAAGTGCCATTATAATCTATGAAAGCTTTTGATTTGCTAAAAATAAAATAGGTGAAATGTTATTTAAACAATAACGAAGCAATCAAATTATTGATACATCAAATTTCTTCTCAGACCAGCAATTAAACAGTTAAATAGTATATGAATGACCTTATAAAAAAAGAATTTAATATGTAAATAGAGCATCAAAAATAATTTTAAGAAAAAAAGTGTCGTAACTGTGTGTCAATGTAAATTCAAAACACCTTACAGTTATAGAAAACTTTACTCGTTTAGAGTGCTATTTTTCCATTTCAATTTTGCGAATTATCTATATGAATTAATATTTATAAAATGTCTATTAAGATTATGAATCCAAAAGTTTCAATCGTTGGCTTTATAGTTTCATTCAGATGAGTATACGCATTTTTTTCAATTACTGCAATATTAAAACCAAGCATTCATAATGCCTTCATAACTAGAAATGTTATTGCTAATTAAAAGCCTTAATATTTAGAGATTTCAAAGTTAAAATTGATTGATCTAACGTTAAACCGTTTGAGTTTAATTTTTTTTATAAAGTTTCTGTATCGCTCTATTTAACGGAACACTAAAATTCTACATGAATGTATGCCATTACATACGTAAACACATTAGGCTGAGGACTACTTTTAGTAGGGTTAAGCAGATTAATTAATATCCACTCTTATGTTAGTTAATTTGTAAGTGAAGTTAGTTTGCTTATAGTTTGTAAGCAAAGTCCATGTAGTTATAATAGATTCGTCAACAAAGTACAGTCAGACCTCTTTATAACGAAGTCGCTAAATCCAGGAAAAAATTTCGTTAAATGGAAAGTTCTTTATATAGAGATTCATCTTTTAATATACTTTATAAACCACATAAAACAAATTTTAAATTGATAAACCCTATTTATTAAAAAGAGTAATTATTCACACCTTTTTTTAAAATTAATATATGTTTATTTTATATATCTTACCCATCAAAAAAAAGAAAGAAAGAAAAATTGCAAGGAAAACAAGAAAAAAGAATGTCGAAGAATTCACTGTATTTTTAATATTAAGAAAATAATTTTATACTAAAATCAATAAATTTTAAAGACATTTTGTAATTTAAAGCATACACATACATTACTTTATATTTAGAGCATGGGGACGCGAGACAACTCCCCTATGTGTGAAAGAGGATATCGAAGATGTTTCTAGTGAACTTGACAATGAAGGTTAAAGGTTGCATTTCTTGGATGAAAGATCCAGAACTCTAATGCTCTCGGCGAGTTAGGATCTAATAAAACAACTTCAATATTTATGACCACCATAAAATGTGTTAAAGAGAGCATAACTTGACATTTTTTCAGAAATACTTTAAAAATAGGGGTAAAAAATTGAATCGCAAAAGAAAAAGTAGGTTATATAAAAAATGCACTTCGCTGTAGAGGTTATTTTACGAAGAAAACCGTAAAATGTTCAAGGTTCCAGGAAAAAGTTCGCTATATAAAAAAAATTCGCAATATAGAGGTTCGACTGTATATTATTAAATACCACAAATGGGTCCATAACGTATTTTTTAATAATTTCTAACTTTATTGCTTGAATCAAATGAACAACCAAGAAATCCCAGAACAGTAATACAGAAATAGATCGATGCAATCTATTTGAGACACTGAAAGAAGAATAAAATACAATGATTTAAAAATGCTTCCTGGAAAATTATAAGAGTTTGTATGATATTTAATTCATTAGCCTTTATGATATACTAGCTGGTATACCCGTCCTTCGCACGGGTGAACTAAAAAACTAAACAACACAGATTGAAGGATAAAGAAGTTTTTAATGAGTTAATTTTACGTGAATTGCCAATTAAACAAAAAAAGCTTTTTGCATATCTCAGCTAAACAAAAAAAAAAAAAAAAAAAAAGAAAGAAAGAAAAACACCTTTGTTAAATCTTAAGTATGTAGATCTAATATCTGATAAAAAGGATTATTTTTTTGTTTATAATTCCTGGTAACACTCTTGAGGGTCGATTTTTGAAAATACCTCCCTTAGCTGATCTCTGCTCAGCAAAAGTAACACATTGTTAAAAGTGTTGCGTAAAAAACGCTTAAAATAGAGTAAATAATTTATATCTGAAAGTGTAATACATTAATATTACTTTCTGTTGTATTTGTTTTATGTTAAAATTGTAATATTCGCAAGCAGCGCCGTTTCTTAAATTATAATGGCGATAATAGAGATTCAATGAAAAACACAGCGAAATGATAACGATAGTCAAGTTGGCACACGTCTAGCTACTTTCATAGCTCGATCTTTATTAGAGCTTTGTAAGACCCGCCATGTAGAGGAGTGATGCACGTTCATGCTTTAGCTACAGCATTATGATTTACTGCAGTTTTTTTTCATGCAATATTTTTTTTTGGATCACTACATTGAAAATTAAGGGATATACATAAACAAAATACTCCACTTTGAGAGATTTAATTCGTTAGAGATAATAAATTAATTAAAGATATTCCACTGTAAAATTAATTATATACACCGTTCATTTAAAATAGTCAAATCGTTTTCTAAAGTCTTCATTAACATACAAAAACATAAGACACTTAAATTTTGACATAAACTATTTTTTCGGGACAAAAATAATAATCTTTGCAATCCGCTAAAAAAGCCGTCAGCTGCAAACGCATATCTGCTGCAAAACTGTTTGCCTTCCCCGCTAAAATACTCATAATAAAACAAGTGATGCCATATATCTTGGAAGAGTGGATTTCAAAGAATATTCCTACTATTGGTAGAATATTCCTTCTAGGTTGGCGTGGTGTGGTAGTTAGGAGAAAGGTGTGCAGATCAGTTGTCATCCACGTCATTTGACTATGGTTCAAAATTACGTAGTCCGTTGCCTCGTGTAGCTGAACAGTGAGCGTTAATATTCACTCACTCCAAAAAATACAGTACAGTAGTTATAATTATTTTTGTACTTAAAAATGCAATATCCGCCTATTCAATTAAAATTATAGCGTTATAATTAACTACTAACCACAAACAAACTATGGAAATATGTCCAAATGATGTAGTGTGAAAGACAAAGTTTATCTACAGTAAGTGCCAGAAGCGATAAAAGTATTTATTTTGAAAAAAAGATCAATTTCTTACTACCAAATGTGCATAATAAAATCATTAAAAAAACATTCAAATAAAGAGAGATTTATAGCAACCTCTCCCTTCAAAACTTAGTTTTATTCTGAGATAAAAAAAAATTAGGGATTATGCTGTTTACAGGAATTAATTAAAAGCGAGCGCCTTGCGTGGCCAAAATAAAAAGAGTTCTTTCACAAACAAAAGATAGATATATGCTGACGTGGGCTTTTTTGCAGCGCACGCCAGAATTGCTTTCAGATGGCAGAAGTTTTTCCTACTTACTTGACAAATATCGTTATATGTTGGACACTTATCACAATATCTTTATAAATTATAGCCTATGCTATAAATTATAGCATATGTGTTATTCTGATGTATAAGCTATATTACTGTAAAATTTTATTAAAATCCATTCACTTGTTTTTTGCGTTAAAGACTAACAAACATCCTCACAAACTTTCGCATTTATAATATATATCTAGATATATATATATAGATAGATAGATAGATAGATAGATAGATAGATAGATAGATAGATAGATAGATAATTATAATAGATATATAATATTATATATAAGACCAGATAGATATATAATTATCGTAACTTAAGCGTTTTGAGATCTAATATTTAAATAAGAAACAGTTTTATAAATATGTTTTAAGTTAGGGCAAACATTTATGTAATATATCTCTCCATTATATATTAAGTAACAAAAAGGGATAAAATTTTAATTTTCTAATAATAACTCGTAACTTCTAAAATTAAAATAAACTTATCAATTGTTAATTTTATTTAAATTGTTGTACAAAAGCGTAAATAAATTACAAGATTATAATGGTAAGTAAACCATCTAATAAATAAGTTAAATAATCTATCATTGGAATTTAAAATACATGTTTGTAAGGTTTAATACAAACCTATTCTCAGAAAATTAATTCCATGCCCAACTGCTTAAATCTACTCAAAATACAGTGCATAATATAAACTTATTGGATACATATAGTTCTTTTTTACTTTAAAGAAAGTACTAATAATATTTGTAATCAGCATGACAAAATCAATAGCCACTTAGTCATGCTGAATAAGTGCATCCAATCTCTTCTACAAAATATTTAAGTTTCAACATTCTTACATTAACACAATCATTTCCTCTTTCAGAAAATCGGAACTCCCTTGACAAGGTGCACTCTGAAGTTAGATCTGAGCTACTTAACGAAATTATTGAGGTTAATAATCCATTTGAGTGAAATAATACAATCCAATTGAAAAATACGGCGCCTTTTCTTTTAAAATACTTCGGCACACCAAACAATTATTCGTTGTCTCCTTCACTCTTCAACCCCATACCTAAAAGCACTCATCCTGTTGATCCAACAAAACACAAAGACATAGTTTGATTGGCTGGTGCTGAAGATAATTTATTGCCCCTCACCTCTCTTCCTTTAAAGAAAATTATAGTCTCCCCCCCACGATCGACATACAAACACCTAGAATAAAGCCCCCCTCAAAGAAAGGTTTTTTATTTCCTACCCCCCACCATGAGTACTCCCCCCGGAAGAACTTGGCGCAAGCGTTGAATCATGCCCATTACAGGAAGGTCGAGCCAAAGTTCATCCCATTGATATGCATTAAAGCCGCCTCCACGAGAGTCTTCAGGGACTCGGCTACAGATTAAAAGTTAATGGCTGGAACGAGGACTGAGAAAATCAATCTCAGATGGAGAATAAAAGCATCGGCGAAACTTTTGACGCTAGGGAACTCCCGGTAAAGGCGTAGAATGAAGTGTTGGGCCCTGTGTGACCACCAAAGTAAACCTGATTGAAAACTGAACGTGAGGCTAAAGAAAACAGAGTCCAAATTACTTTCTTTTTGCATCTTTTTTATTTTGTGCTCAAACTTTCATTCATTCTTTTGCTTTTTTATCTTCATTTGCTTCGTTCTTTCTCCTTTTTTTCGATGTTGCCGTCTCAGTTTTTTTATGTGCGGGTGTAGATTTTTTTTCCTTGGGTACCCCTCCGCTATTTTTTCACTCTGCAATTCCCCATCCCTCTGACTGTCTTTCTTTCTATTTACAGTGAGGTGACAAATGACAGATTATTTGAACGCCCAGCCCTAAGGTCTAGCGGGAACCGCTAAAGCACGCTTCTAAACATTTAAATTAAACACTCTTCTCCGGTCTTTCTTTATATTCTCTTGAATCATTGTTATACCCGCTAAATTTCTAAACTGTGTAAGAATGAGTAAATTACAGAAGACTTTACCATTCTTTTAGAGCAAGTTTGCGTAAAGGGTATTTTGGCTCTCAGATTCATTTTCTTAAAGCTAAGGAGAGAGGCTTTTTTGAGTTCTTTGTAATGCGCATTAGAGTGGTAATTGCATTATTTGACATGTACTCTCCTACCAAAGCTCTCAACTCATTTACTTCTCCCTTTACTATTGGCTCGGGTTCGATCAATGTACAGAAGAGTCCCTGGTTAACTGTCAACACCTTTTATTCTGATGAATCGACGAACAGTGAATTCCAAGTATCGATTTTTTACCACGTGTTCTCCATGATAGGGTATTGTCACTTTATAATTAACCCAAATGGGATTTCTTCGTTTCAAGGTAGAACAAATGATGGTGGAATAGTAAACAATTCCTCTGCGTTTAAAATGCTCCAAAAATAAATAAATTTACCAGATTTAGTGATTTTTTCCAATCAATTGATTTAATAAGGATTTCGTTTTGTGATTGCAACCTCAAAAAACACTCGCTCTTTATTTGGTTCTCTTATAGGGAACATGTAGATAGCGGTCCTTGGAGAAAATAATTTATTGCTTAGAAAGTTCTGGGAAAGAATTCTACGGTGTTTAAAGGGGTATCGAGAAGAAGCTTAATCTCAAATTAAAAGAATAAAAAAAGAACTTTTTCCTGCTCCGTCGAGATCAAATAAAAACTTCACCAATTTAGCGGATGGAATAATCCTTGAGCAGGTTTAAAATTCAGGTTGCATTAAGCGTCTCTTTCCTTCTGACTGCGTTGAAAACGATGCTGAAGCCAGCTCTAGCGTTCCAACCAGGGTTTGCTAACACGCCTTTGGGGACTGTGGCAAATTGGGCTTAACTAATGATGCTAGTGTAGGTTTAAGTCCCGCTCTCCGTAAGCGGTTAATGTTTAACGCTTCGTTAGGGGCCATATCTGACTGAAGTTAACGGGGTAAAGCCAGTGTCTTGCGAGATATTCTCCGGCATGATAAACTCCGCCGTTCAAATTTGTTCTATTAGAAAAATGTGTTTGCAGGAGAGTGGAAGGCTTGTCATCCATAATGTTTAACACCTTCCGGCAGCATGGTTTTCGAAGCCCACTGCATAGGGGGACGGGCCGTAAAATATTTTGGAAATGTTGCAGTAAAAGCTTCAATGATACCCTTTGATAGCCGTGATCTATCCTCGTTTTATATCATATAATTCATAAGTTATTGGTGTATCATATTTAAAGTTATATACAGATAATTTTTAACTAAAATAATGTGGACATAAAGGAAGCTTTAAAAGTAATAAAACAAGTATTAATAAAATATCTAAGTTAAATATTTTATACAATTGAATCGTAAAGAAAATGCAATCAATACCTTATTACAAGATTTCCCATATCGGAACGTGAGATTTGATTTAAATAATTCCAGAAAAGTCCATATAAGAAAATAACTTTCCGTTTCCTTAAACACGCATCCAACGAACCAAATATCTATAAAATTAGTGATGTGTAATTGTTTTTTAAATTCATTTCTATAGAGACTATTTCAATAAAATAATATATGCTGATATTTATAAACTAATTTCTTATATTCAGAAATGGAATTACCACACACCACACATTTTGAAATTGAGTAGAATTATATGTTGCATTTTCCAAAGAGATTTGTTTTGCTTTTTATAGATTTTTGGCAAGGAAAAAATAATTAGGTGTTTCTAAAAATTTAAAACTATATTAAAATAGGTAGTTTTGGAAATCTAAAAGTAATTTTTGAACATTTTTCTGATTAATAAAATTTCATATATGTATAACTCTCCTAAACACATTACTTTTTTTCTCTTCATAGAATATTTTATTCTATTATATTCAAAAAATTGTAACTTTATAAATCTTTATTTAATGAAACAGCATACACATACATTTTATTCGAGTAAATATTAACATTTATTGTGTGTAATATAGTTATCTAAATTATTACTTTTTTAGTATTTTACAGAAATAAAAATTGTCCTTTTAAGTCGACCAGTTTAAGTCTAATTATTTGAAATTATGATATTATTATTACTTTTCATCACAGAAAACAATTAATGATTTTTATTCAGTCAATTACGTTTACTATAGAATAAGAAATGCATCATGTACCTTTATCAAAATGTTTGAATATTATATATATATATATATATATATATATATATATACGTGCATTTATATATGTATATACTCACGGGTCGGTTACCTATGGCCCATACAAATCTCAGTGACTACACCACTATACAAAATTATCACAAAAAGTTAAATAACCCCCTCCCCATTGTCTCTTTTCTGCTCCTCAAGCATTTTATCTCTCATCGTTCGATTCGTAGCGCCGATACACAGATATCGAGTATGATTTCAATAAAAAGTAGAATTTGATTTGATACACATCGCGTACTCGATATTCTACTTTAAATTTTAAGACACGCCCTTAGTTTTATTGTAAAAACTTATATTATATTTTATGTCATTATTGTGATGATTTTCATGCTTACATATTTATTTTAAATAGCCGCTGAGCTTGATGTTCGTTGTTTTCAGGACTCTTTGGACAAATGAATCTGAATTCGTACAGAAACGAGATTGTGCTATATGTGTGTTACGTAGTGACAGCGAAGTATGTCATTTATCAAGTGTACAAATATATTCTCAAACTAAACATCAATTTACATTTAAGAAAGGCAATAAATAATCGGAAGTTATAAGAAGATCTGTTGTGGAATATAAGAAACATCTTTTGTCAAACAATTAGAACCAAATATAGTTTCGTAATAGCTCACTGTATACTGCCAAATGTATACCTTTAACAGAAGGTGAATATTCAAAGAAAATATGTTTGTATGCTAATAAATATCTGTAAATGATGCTTAATTGATATATATTAAAACTAAGTCTGCCTTTTTGACCTCCCTTGCCTAAATCTGCATGTGTTATCACATGACTGTCGCAGTAGCTTACAGGTCAAGGTAACGGACCCGTAGTCGGGTGTCATGAATTCTAGTACCGCTGAAGGCCCGCCATGTAATGGGGAGATGCACATAAAATCTGTTGAAACTCGAAAGTCCTTCCTTTCGTGTGGAAGTTAGGAGAGGAGGTGCCAGCTTATGTGTGGTCTTCGTCAATTGGCCAAGCTTCAAAATTATGACATCCATCACCAAAAGCTCTCGAGTAGCTGAATAGTGTGACGTTAATATTCACTCTCTCACTTATCTCATGAATCGAATTACTCCAAATATTTCCTATTGTGTGGCACCCTGTATCACATTAGGAAGATAGATTTGGCACAGCACAGTTACAAAGTTTCTTACCCCTTCAAAGGAATCTATGTACCAAGAAAGAGCTTTTTGACCGTAATGAAATTCCATATACAAAATCATGTAGATCGAACATGCTAATAATTTAATTGCATAGCAACGATTAGACGATGCTGCCAAGAATGGGTCGACAACGTCAGATATCAACATCCGGACGACAAAAGTAGACCTAGAATCCCACCAGAACTGACCAATTATCAAAACAGTTAACAAAGTGTCCTTTTCATCATTATCCACTATCCAAAGTGTTGCCTACACCTGTCTCCAACATTACCCTGAACAGATGAATGAGAGAGTGGAATTTACTACCATACCAACCGTTACATCACTTACCTCTCCCGCCATTAATTCTGGTTATAGAGGCTCTAGACTTGATTAATTTGAAGCTATGATGATTGGAGACGTATAGTTTTTAGTGGAGAGTTCCGTTTCCCATTGTGTCCTGACGACAAACACAGACATCTTTGGAGACGTCCAGAGAAGTGTAATGATCCTGACCTCAGAACAGAAAACCATTGGAAGCTATTATCTGGGTTTTCCGCTCTCTTGATAGTCCAATCCCTTTGGTAGTCATTTCTGACACATTTACAGCACAGCAGTGCAAAGATGACATTCTACGACTGTCATCTTTTAACGTTTTAACGTTTCTGTTGCGACATCCCGAACTTACTTCCTAACAAGATAATAAATGCTACTCATGGCATGTGCTACTATAGAATGTTGTAAAGCATTCCCAACAATTCCTTGGTCATCTGGGTTCCTAGTTTGTTTCACAGACAGCACATTTTAGTTGATATGGAGGAAGGTTATTGCAAACATAACGAATTGATGATGATTTAGCTTGTCAGTTGGAGACTATTTAGCAAAGAATTCCGTTATGAAACGGTGTCAAACTATGCTACACCAAGTGAAAGCCTGCATACGAGACAGATGTGGATGAACGCCTAATTAACTTTTTTGCTTTGTAACGGTCAAGCTCTAAATAAATCATTCAAATGATCTAAACATTGTTTTTCAATGTATGTTCTTTTCATCCATCAATTTTTGTCGCAATCGGTCTGCTTCTTCTAGGTACAATAACTTTTTTGTATTAAAATTTGTGCGAGTATGAAGAAAAATATGAAGTGGAATTAAAAATAATAATAATAAAATAATAATAAAGCAAAAAATACAAAATATTTAAAAAGTATTAATATAAATATTTAAGAAGTACAAAATGCAAAGACAGAGAAATTAAAAATGGAGTCGAGTAAGTCAAAAATCAATTTTATAAGGAGCAAATAAGTGGGGTTACACTAGTTTGATGGTACTAACCTTCTCCCTTTGCTATTTAGTAGCATCACAAGAAATGCTCCACAAAGAACCCAAACAGAAAAAAAGCGTTGTGAGTAAAAGCTTCAAAATAAATGAATGCGAAGTTTCATTCGAGAGATATCATAGATTTATTAATAAATAATTTTTAAGAAATTGTACGTAAAAAACTGAAATCAAAGAAATGAAAATCTTAAAATGATTGTGAAGTCACTATTTTCTAAGCAAACAATATGAAAACACATCACTCGGAAAGTGTATATTATGATAAATGTAATTTTTTTAATCTTCTCAGCCAAACCAATAGCAAGCTGACTCTGTGATTCTAGTGTTGTGGTTTTGGAATAGAAAGTTAAAAGAAAATCAGAGTGTATTTATGATGCATACATGTTTTTAAAAAATCTATAGAATAATAGTGTTTCACATGGTATTGGAAGAACTTCAAATCAATATTGAATTTATCTGTTTTGTGTAAAGTTAAGTTACATCAAAGTAAAAAATCCAATGTAATACTTCGATAAACTGAAACATGCAAATTTCTGTTCCAAAAATGTATTTTGATTACATGAAATGTAAATGAACACCTTTTATCGTAAATATTGCTAGCTACTTTATTAATTAATTAGTTGTAAGTCCAAATTTAAAAATTCAACTATGTCAGAGTTAAAGCTAACTATATTAACAAACTAAAGGAGTTAGGGTTGAATGCCATATTTATTTAAATGCACTATTTCTGCCAAAAACAGCTAAATCATCAATATAATAGCAAATAAAATAAAATCGTTATTAATATGGTCTATTTCAAAAAAGGGTAAACAGAGGTTGGCCAAACAATTACTAGCATTGCCACTTTGATGCCCTTAATCTGCTTACAAAGATTTAGAATGAAAGCAATGGAATTTGAATACGAGTATTAATTTTTTTTTTCCATTTTTATTGAATTATATAATTCATATTTATAATATATCGATATAAAAAATCTAACCTTATCATCAATATCTATGGAATTAAAAAGTTCCTCGAAGTCAAACCCATGAACAGAAAAAATAACATTGTCCTTCATGACTTTAATATATATATTCCGCTTTTAACAATAGCTGTGTGTGTGTACGAGTATGCTCAAAATTATCGAATCTATTCAGAAGAATCAATTATAGGGTCCTTTTAGATTTCATTACATACGTATTATAACCATTAATGCTATGAATTTAATAAAACCTGTGAAATTTAGGTGTTAAAAATATGGTATATATATATTTATCTTGTAATGGATTTAGATACTCTATCCATTATTTTTAATAGGTTTTTACTCAGTATTATTAACATAAAGTGGGAAAGTTGGCTGGCCACAAAACATGTTCAACCCCACTTTTATATAAATTTTTCTATATATAAGCTGTCCTAAGTCAGCAATGTTTGTAATATACTGTAGCATCTGTATATATATATATATATATATATACTAAACCCTATTATAATTTTAATTTCTCATATATCCTTCGATGTCTGGTTAACTTATAATCTCAATTTTTTCTGCTGTACTCCTTGATGAATGTTCATCTCTCATTAGTGGAGAATTTAGACTATATATATATATATATATATATATGCGCACTGTAAAATATTTTTTGAAGATTATAATACTTAATATACGTATATATATATATATATATATATATATATATATATATATATATATATATATATATCAGTTTATAGAAATATTCAAAAATATTTACGATGCATAATGATTACTAAGTTACTAGCAAACTAGGCAAACTTTTTTAAAAAAACGAGAATTCTCTCAATATTGCATAGAATATGATTACTCCCTAAAATTATATTTATTTAAAGAGGCATACTTAATCTTGCCACAAGTTCTGATACAAGAATTTGAATTCGCCTGTTGTCATTCAAACGCAGCAGAAGATTTTAATATTTGTCATGATAGATCTGCAATATATTTTTGGAAAATTGTAGTATTCTATGCATGTTGTTCTAAATCAGCTTTCGGATGCGTGCAGCAGATATTTCTCTGTATAAAAAAAGAGCTTTTTGGATATTAATAACTTATAGAACAATTAAGATGATTTCTGAGATAAGCAATGTACCAGACCATACTAACAGATTTCGTTTCCGTTTGGTGAGAACAACAGCTCTCGTCAAAGTAGCCAGGGTTAGAAGTTGTCAAAATCTGTCTAAAAAAGATTATTTTTGCGAAGCAAACGTGTGTTTCAAAAAGAAAAAAAATGTGTCACTTAGTAAACAAAGGCAGGCTAAGAGGTTAATAAAAAGAAAGGTTAACGAAAGTGCCAGAGGTTCTTAAAGCAAAGACACTGTTAAGGTGACACGTTCATATCGACCACAGATGAATTCTACTTACTAATGAAAACATTTTTGACGTTGAAAAATCTTTTAACCACCAAAAACACCACGTATACACAAGAAATGCCCAAATAATTAAAGAATGAGCGCAGAGATCTCATCATCCGGCTTCGTTAATGGTTTGAAGGGGCCTCAGGTGTCTGACAAATTCATTTTTGTTAGAAAGGAGTGAAAACCATGGTAAAGGTTATCAAAATACTATCTTAGAACTGATAGGGAAGCCACAGGAAACGATTGGACGTCAACAGGACTCTGCTCCTGTTTAAAAGGTGAAGACGACTCAGAAGTGGTTGAAATAGAACGTGCCAGACTTTATAGGACACAAAGATTAGCCTTCAAGCTATCTGGAATTAAATACACACACACACATTTGATTATGAATTGTGGGCAGTATTAGAGACAAAGTTATGCCGTTTTCGGCATAACTTTGCCTCTAATTCCCCCTCTCTCCTTAAATTTGAACAGTCTTAAGCGTTTTTTAAAGAAGTAGCGAGGGAAGTTTCTATGAAGTCTCGATAGACGATTGGTCAACTTGATTTGAAGCTTGTGTGAAGTCAAAGGAAGATTCTGTTGAATAAAAGGTGCAATATGTTAAATTTAGAAAGTTAATACAAAACTTAAAAATATAGTTTAAAATTTAATTTTACAAAGTATTTTTTTATTATTTTAACTCTTTTATGATTATATCGGAACTTATGGCACTGCTAAGTATATATCGAATAAAATAATTAATTTGATGAATAATTTTGAATATAGGTGTTTCTACCGTTGTACAAAAAATTATATATTATTCATTTCATTAAATATTTACTTCTTGGAAATACAAATGATGCTTTATTAGTAATAATTTATATTTTATCTATTACTAAGATATAAAAACCGCTACAGTTTCCGGAAATTTCAGTTTATACAATAATTTCATGTTTCTCAGTTAACAAATCAATATGAATGAAAAAGCATATAAATACAGTCGAACCTCTATATTTCGAATTTTTCTATATAGCGAACTTTTTCCTGGAACCAAGATCATTTCACAATTTTTTTCGTAAAATAATTTGCCAATAGCGAAGTGCATTTTCTATATAATGAACTTTTTCCCTTGTGATTAAATCCCCCCTTCCTATGTTTTAAATATTTCCAAACATTTCAAACTATTCTCTCTTTTAACACATTTTATCGTAGTCATAAAGGGAGTTTTGGTGCATCACAAAGATATGGGAAATATTATGAAACAAATCCTTTTTTGAATAACAAAAACAAAACAAAAAAAAAAAGCTCAAACAAAATTAACAGATTTTATGAGTAATTAAATTTAAGGACGCATGTGGTAATGTATGTTTAGAATCTCTAGTTATATAAAATGTTTAAAATTACTTGTAAGCTTTAAATTAGAAAATGTCCTTAAAATTCATTAATTTTAATTTAAAATTATTTTCTTAGTATTGAAAACGCAGTATACTGCTCGATATTCTTTTTATTGTTTTCCTTGCAGTTTTTCTTTATTTCTGTTTTTTTTTGGTGGGTTAGATATATAAAATACATAAATATTAATTTAACAAAAAGGTGTGAATAACAATTTTTTTAACATATAGTGTTTACGAATTTAAAATTTGTTTTAGTCGTTTATGAAGTATATTAAAAGATGAACCTCTATGTAATGAATCTTCCATATATAACGAACATTTTTAGGGATTTAGCGACAGAGGTCAGACTTATATAAACTTCATTTCATTATACACCGTCGAGCCAGAGCATTATGAACACTTCCACATTTTTAAATAAACTCTTCTGGATGACGTGGAAGTCGCGTGATTAAGAGAAAACAGTATTTAATTGCTTCTGGTGAACATAAGCTATCATTCTTCACTTTCTTTTACGAGTGAGGGGAAAGGTGTCTGGTCTAAATGTATTTGAAAGAGGGCAGATTATAATGACCCTAAGACTCAGAAGGAGTACCTCCTAAGCAGGATGACTGATAGGCTGTTCATGTTCTGCTGTTTTTAGTATTTGTGCAAAGTGGATAAACGATAGTGAAACCAGAAGTAGACACATAGTTGTTGGAATTCTATGCCCCATGAAAGAAAAGGGAAATTGGAGATTGTCCTGCCTATTAAAGCAAAATAGGCAACAGACAGTGGGTCAGTTGACAGCCCAATACTATGCAGGTTCAAATTCAAGCGTTTCAGAACTCACAGCCCAACGGGCACTGTAGGATATGAGACTGCACAGCAGACCTTCCACTCGTGGGTCTCCGTTGATCAAGAATCATTGCCGACTACACTCAGAGTGGGCTCAAAATAATTGAGACTTGACCATAAATAAGTGGAAGAGAGTTTCCCCTGGTTGGAAGAATCACGATTTTTCATGCATCGCATTGATGGTTGTGCAAGGGTGCGCCGTCTTTCACAGTCGAACATTTGCTTTTTCCATGTTTACTGACTGGTGATGACGGTATTATGCTTTGGAGAACACGTTCTCATAAGTGACCCAGGGACCCTTAGTTCTGGTAAAAGAAACCGTGAATGTTTTAAACTATCTCAGCATGATTGTGGATCAGTTTCACCCTTCTTTGGCGTCTTTTTTCCCTACTGGAATGCGATCTTTGAGCAGCACAGCGTTCTTTGCCAAAAAGTTAGAATTGCGTAGAAAGATTCCAATAACATAAAAAATAAATTCCAATTAATATCCTGGCGACCTAATTCAGCGGATTTTAACCTTATAGGGCACATTTGGGTTTTCATAGAAATGCAGTTCAGAAATGAAATATCTTCCTGTCGAAAAATATCATCTTTACACGACCAATCCTTATACATGGGGCGGTGGTATTTATATAAGCCAGTAAGAGCCTTTGGACTCTAAAGTGATCTTTTTAGTTTAGTGATAAGTTACGTGCTTACTGTTCGGAAGGTGACGAGTTCTCCATTGGTGACTCTGGCTGAACTTTGAAAAAGCTCTACTTTCGCACAGCTGTCGGGGCACCATCTACCTACCGCAAAAGCAATCACATGCCTTCAAATCCACATGACGCAACAAACAAGCCGCCAGACTCACATAACGTAGCAATCAAAGCCGTCAGATCTAAATGACGCAACAGCAACAACTCAAACAGGCTTGCTACAACAACTATGTCATTTGTTCGCCTATCCACTGACCTCCTAGTAGGGGTGGGGGGCGGTGGTATCTATATAAACCAATAACAAAATCCGGACTAAAGCGACATTTTTGGTCTAGCGGTAAATTACGTGCTTACGGATCGAAAGGTACCGAGTTCTAACCTCCTCAGACAGTTGGTATAGCCAATCTCCAGTCATCTACCAAGAACTTTTTGTATCTATGCCAAGATGGGTTGAAGCTGTTTTGCAGGCAAAAAGGGGACGAACGTACTATTGAGTAAGTGGCCATAATGTGTTTTTGCTCTTCGGTGTATATTTATGCTTTTGATGCCTCACTTCTTTTTTTATCATTTTATTATATGTATTCAACTTACACCCACATCATAAAAATAAACTTTTCTTCTTTTCACTTCATCTTTTAAATTAATATATACTGATTTTCTTTCAAATGCGTTTTCTTTTCTCCCTTTTCTAAGTTCATAAGGAAATTCTTATTTTTCTTCTCGTTATTATAGAGCAAAAATGGGAAGATCTAAGTCTCAAAACATAATTAGCCCCTTCAAAGTTTATTCTTAATTCTAAATATATGCTAATTGAAATACAAGGTTCCACTTTAGATTTATTTTTGTCATACATTAATAATGCTTTAAGCGCTTAAATAATGAAGGCTCCCAATTTGCTTTTTCAATTAGATTTAGATTTTACAATTTTAATTAAACTATATGTGTATAAGAGTATTTAAAAATTCATTTAAACGAAGAGATTTTTAGAAGTAATAATGTTAGTTTGTATCTGGCTATACACAAACATATAATTAATTTTTCGACTAAGGAAATGGCATTAGAAGTCAATTCAACTAAGAACTTGGGAACAGGATTACATTTTGTGTTTTAAAATTTTATATGCCGACCAAAATGTCTAATGAAAAACGTAGATTAGAATGCAGTTGATTATTCGTTATAATGTTATCATTTGTATACATGTATGTAGTATTCTCGCTCTCTCTCTCTCTTTAAAATATTTATATCATAATTTACTACATTATATGCAAGATAATTGAATATAGTATAGTATTCAATTAAGATAGGTGATATTACGAAAGGGAAAAAATTTGAAACACTAACTGAGTGTATGTGTTTGTGAGTGCGTATAGAACCATATTTATTGAAAATATTACTTTCTTTCAAGAATGATATGGTTACGAAGACAATTACATAAAGTTTTTGAGGAATAAAACCTTTATACGATGCTTTGTCATCATTTATGTGACATTTTATGTAAAGCATTTGTACTGAAACGTTAGATTAAGATATAAGCTTTGAATATTGATATCAGACATTAATAATTAGCATAATAATTATCAATTATTGTGCAGTCGTAAATATATATATATATATATAATCATTAATATACTTAATTACTATCTTAATGTTAAACATAGTTTCAAGACAACAACCTTTCCCTTTATTTATCGTGAATGCTAGGCTGTATTAAAATTAGAAGAAAAATTACATTAAAAATTTTCTTTTAAAATAAAAATTAATTTTAGAAATGAAAACTAACATAATGCTAGAGGACCGAAAAATTATTTACTTGCTTGGAAGTACGTAATAAATTTGAAAGTATTAAAATTAATTTGTGAAAATGTAAATTACTTAAAAAATTAACGAAAAGTAGAAAATACATCAGGTAAAAATGCATAGTTCTCTATAAAAATTCACTAGATAGAGAATAAGATTACATTTATGGAAATAATTGTTCATAAGTATACTACAATAACGCGTTAAATAGTTTTTAAAAGAAGAGAAAGTGTCGAAACTGAAATTAATAAACCATCAAAATTCAAAAAGTACCAAACCGGTTATTTGATTATGACATTTATGATTAAGTAAAGTAATTTAATAGAGAGAGAGAGAGATTAGATTCAAATTAATAAAAATTTATTATAAACTTATAACATTAAACTTGCTATAAATGTGCAAATGTATGTGTTAAGTAATTTAATAAAAATAGTATAGCTATAAATAAATATATAAGGATATTACTATTGCAGATTGGAACTTTAATAATGCGAAAATTAAAACCTCTATCTTAAGCAAACTTATAAGCTTATTAAAACTTTTATCAAAAATTTTACTATTTAATTTATGATTCTTAATATGCCAAATTATAGGCTACCATAAGGTGGCTATCGTTAGTTTTAATTAGGCTTAATTAATTAGGCATAGGAGTTATATATATAGGCATGAACACAATATTTTTACTAAATATTAAACCATCTATCTACATATCTATATAGATAGAAATCAATATTAGTAATACTCACTATTTTCATAAAAATATAACTTTGTTAAGCTATTGCAAACAGGTCCATTTTATGGTAGACTTTTAGTTGTTTATACACATAAAATTACAATATAATAATAATATTATAAATCTTTAAGTATTATATTTTAATGAGAGTGTTACAGTTCTAAAATTTTATTAGACCATTGTAAAATTACATTTATGATATAATATCAATATCTTTTAAGCTAAAGAATTCTTCAAACTTTTAAGTATGTGAGTAGAAAATTTGTTTATCTTTTTTCTATTAATTAGTGGGATTTTAACTATATTTGATAACAGCCCTAACTTGAAAATTGTGTAATATTTTGAAAAGCAGACTGTAATAATTTACAAGAAATATGAATGTTTTAAAGTCATTAGTATCACTACGCTATATATATATGTACAAAGCATTTGTGCAATAAATGTTCTCAGAACATAAGACATCACATAGTTTAATTAATTTAAGATTCATTTCTAATTGTTCTGAATTCCAATAATTTGAAGAAAAAATATTCGGCAACCTGATTTAGTGTTTGCCACATAAAAATTACAAAACCGAGAATGTGTTCTTAACCTTATCTAGTAATATTTAAATAATAAGTTGTTGTTTTCGTAAATATAGGACCAGGTCTAAACAGAACAGAAAATGTAATATACAATATTTTGTAAGATGTAATAAGTGTGAAATATTTACATGACCATCCGATACGTTCTCATATTACTATTGTAATTATAGTAATCTGTCAATTCTCAATTAAAAATATGTAATATTAGTGTTTTGTATGTGTGTGTGTATGTGGGATAAAATCTTATGATTTCTTTGTGTTCAGCCATCCTTATTTAAAACCAGTATAATTTTTTTGATAAACTTCACTGACATATACTAGACTAAGAACACAACTACTCATTTCTGTACGCGGGATATGAGATATTTAGTTGGTAAAGATCTATAGACTAGCTGAAGTTAGATCAATTTTTTGAATAAATAAGTCTTTTGACTATCTTTTTAAGTAAATAAATAAACCTTTGATGACACAAAAAACATGAATATGAATGAAGGGAAAAAACGTATACTTTTTGCAGTATGCTTTCAATTGAAATATGTTGCTATTAGTTGTAGATACAGAATTTTGTGATACTTTTTTAGGGATATAAAAGCATTTCTCTCATCTTTTTTTTTCACATAATGTCACATAAATGTTCTCTTGATTTGATACTAAAGAGTCCATGCATTCTGTAGAAAATAATTGTTTAAAAGCTTCAAACACTTATTTTTTACACATTTTTAGTTATGTGGTATATTTCCAATTTATACTATAATTTATACTAATGCTCTTACTTAAACTTTGAGAATTATATAGGAAACAGAATCTCTCAAGATAAATACCATACATTTGGTTAGTAATATAACTTAAGTTCTAGGTATAGCAAGTATTTATTATAAATGCCGAATTTTTGTATTAAAAAAAATAATGAGAAACATTCTTTTGGGAGGTTAGTAGTAGTGCTTTTCAATAATCGTCTATCTAAATCAAATACAAATGTTGACTTTTAAAAAAGAAATGTAAGAGTATTTTTTTAAAATTAATGTAAAAAAGATACTTTCATAGAAAATTTATTTCTATAAAACTTTTAAAAACGAACTGCTAAGAAAGGGTACCTTACACATTTATCTTCAATTTTCCAATGGTTGTACTTTCCCCTTATTAAATCAAATAGTAAGTTCAGCTTAATTAATCAGTCACAAAATATCTATTGCCCCGAATTAAATTCTTTAGGATAATAAATATCGTGAAACTAAAAATACAGTATTGATTGAAGGATTACTTATTCAGTCACATTTCGAAGCAACAAGAGGGTTGTTGGCTATGAATATAGTAGTTTTAAAAAACGGTTACGTTACGGGGATAGTATCTGAGATAGCATCTACTCTCAAAATTTTCACTCCATGCCACCATGAGGAACTTGAGTCTGGTCAGATTCAAAAAGCATCAACTCTTCTATATGGTAAGTCTTTTGTGGCACCAGAAATCAAATCCATGACTCAATGGAAACAAATTCGGCCTCGAGTTTGCAGCCATAACCACTCTGATACCGGGACTTCAAATATACAGTAATTTATGACATTTTTTACTTAATATATTTTGAACAATCAAGATATGTAATTTGTAACAGCTATTTATTAAATTTATCAAGTCTCATTTGCCGTTACGTAAGTATTTATGGTAAAAAAAAAAATATATAAAAAAATCCGCTATACTCCATAAATCGTGTTGCTAATTTGTGTGGGTATAAACCAGCCGACGTCTTCAATTAATTGAATAATAATGTTTTACTAATGGATAAAAACGTACAAACGACTGCATGAAGACAAATCCACGTACTATATACATAAAGAAATATTGAAGCAGATTATTTACAGTGATCGAACAACGTGCTCGTTAGAAATGAGTACTCCATAAACGGCTCTCCAGAACAGTTCCACGAGCAGGAACTCGGGAAGATAAAATCTCTCTGTCTTACTGCATACAATGGACAAGCAAATTCTGAGCTCAACTGACTTCTGAACTTCACTGACCTTTATATATCGTCTTGGAAATTTCCAGAAGGGTCGGTGCCAGTAACTTCTCGAAGTCTTCTTAGCAATATAATTTGTCGCTAAATCTGTGGTCAATGGCGATAAAGTTACCAATCTGGTAACTCTACTTACATCTTCTAGGGTTGCCATAATCTAATTCAAGTTAATGCTGGGAAGATAACTTTTTCTGTAAAACTCTCTATTCCACAAGCATTGTATCATTGCAGGAAAACTACGTACTCGGTGTATTTTACTGTCTTAAGAAGATCCTTTGACTTTCAAATAATAATTCCATAAGGATGCTATTTCTTGATTATATACCGGGTGTCTATAATTAAACGATACTACTTCAAAATTGTGTACAGACGAAACTATTGTTCAGAAAGTTGTAAAATTCTGTGTACGACATAAAAAAGGGATGGTAATTTGTTTGAGCAAATTTAAAAAATTAGTTCAAAATTTCGCCACTAGAGGTCGCTTTTGAAAGAAGGCCACATTTATTACCGGTTTTCTATTTGTATTTTATCGCTTTTTTATCCACAGGACACAATAACACAATGACTGACACTTACTAAAAAACACAATCTCCAAAATGAATTGCAAACTTTTTTTCCGACGTCACACAGCAACTGTTATAAAAGCGATAAACTTTCACGGGAGATTAGTTTATTTTCAGTGTGCTTGGTATTGCTAATCAGAATGTCATTACGTTTACCAGATCGAGCGTTGTTAGTAAAGTTATTCTATCAAACCGATAATTCCGCAATAATTGCTCTACGGAAATTTCGGACTTAAAAGGGGATGCGAAAAGGTCCATTGACAGCTATAAATCTTCAATTAATGGTAACCAAATTTGAAGAAACAGGATCGTTGAATGTTCGTTCTGGAAGAGGAAGAAAACCTGTTTCTGCGGAAGCAATAGAGAAAGTTGCACTTCAGGTGTAAGAGGACAAAGCGTCCAACGTGCAGGCTAGTACAAGTGTTCGCCTTGTAGCAGAAGCATTGGATCTGCCTCGTTCAACTGTCCAGAAGATCATGCGAAACATTCTCCGTTACTATGCATACAAGCTTCAACTTGTGCAGGAATTGCTTCCACATGATTTCGAGACTCGACATCTGTTCTCACTGCAGTTTCTTGCTCGTTTGGAAGTTGATCAAGAATAGCCTTGGAATATCCTCTGGACAGACGAATCACACTTTCATTTGGACGGTTCAGTGAATACTCACAACTGTCAAATTTGGGAATCAGACAATTTGCATTCCACCTTACGAGTTCCGCTACACTCACCAAAAGTAACGGTGTGGTGTGGGTTTTCCGCGTCTTTTATTCTTGGTCCGTATTTTTTCGAGGAATTAGGTGCTGGGAGTCCAGTAACATGTTCTATCACTGGACAGCGATATGCATCGTTATTATGGAATAAAATTATCCCGGATCTGCTAGCACGTCTGTGCCTTTCACGCATAATTTTTATGCAAGATGGAGCTTCTCCACACATTACACGTTGTGTTAGGACGTTCTTCTTAAACATCACTTCACAGAAGAACGTGTGATCAGCCGCCAATTTCTTCATCTGAGGCCTCCCCGATCACCTGACCTCAATCCATGTGATTTTTGGCTTTGGGACCATTTAAGACAGCTGGTAAGCTGTGATCAACCAAGAACTTAACCTGATCTCAAAGACAGTATTTCACGACATGTTCTTAACATGTCCCAGAACACACTGCGGTCAACGGTGGAACATGCTATCTTACGATTTCAAATAGTAGCTGAAAATGATGGTCATCAAGTTGAGCCTTTATTGTTGTAACAAAATTTGTGTGATCTGTTATAAACGCCCTCTAGTGGCGAAATTTTGAACTAATTTTTTTATTCGCTCAAACGAATTCCCGTCTATTCTTTATGTCGTACACAGAGTTTTACAACTTTCTGAACAATGGTTTCATCTGTACACAAGTTTGAAGTAGTATCGTTTAATTATGGACACCCGGTATATATATATATATATTAAAAACTCGATACATAATTTTTACGATATCTCTATAACGATCTTCATACTTTTGTCTATTAGAAATTACTTTGCCTAGCTTTGTTGTTCATTCTACTTGATCCTACTGAACCTTTTCGCAAAATAATGTTTGTTACTTAATCGGTTTGTAAATATTAAGTCTCATAAAAATTTTATGGGGTTGCAATAACCTAATGGCTAGTCACATACGAATTGAAATCGAATCAAAATTCCATCGATAACTCTTACGTCTTCTCCATCGTCCAGTTGTGATTTAGAACTACACAGAATTTGTCACCGATATTCCTTTGTATCTATTCTAGAGGGGTACTAATTGAACCAATTAAACAACAGATAACTTTATTCTTTATTACAGAAAACAAGATTTGAGTTTACAATTTCAAAAAAAGAAGGAAACTAGTAAATTATATATGAGACCTAAACTTGATCAAAATATGTATAGTCAGTCTTGATTACATAGTTAGAGTATAATTTAAAGTTTATTAATAAATTCATTCTAATAAAATATAAAAAGGATACACTGTGAAAAAATAAGATAAAAGTTGTATTATTCTTTTTTAAGATGAGAATTTTTTATCTATTCTGCAATAAAAAATTTCTCCCAATAGTGCCATTATTACATAAATATATTTATAGATTATTAAACATATTACGAGAAATAATACATAAAAAATACAAATTTAAAGATTATTTTAATTTTTTTCTGTAAGTTTCAGAATTTAATGACACTTAAATTTCCATCTTAACTGAATTAAACCTCTTTTTTGAACTTTTTGCTGAAGATATCTGTTTTAAAACCAAATAACGTGTAAAAAAAACCTCGAAGCAAACCCTTCGAAGCAGTAGGGTATATACATGTGCGTGTGTATGTGTGCATTTGGTTCCCTAAATTCAGCAAACTGGTCGTAAATCACCCGCACGGAAGTGTTTTCTTTCACTTCTCCCACACTACCGGAAATTTCTATCGATAATACGTAAAAGCGAAAGATTACATCGCGTTGTTGGTTTTATCACTATCTCCTTTAATACGGCAGTAAAGATTATTTGTCTTGCTGAAGTCAAATTTGTCTTTTTCTCTTTCTATATTCTTTATTTTTCCTAGATTATCTTAACAAAACAATAATTTCACTAACAGGTAATGGATAAATATTTGTAGCATTAAGTATTAGTTTAATGAATATAAATCAGCAACTAATTAAATTCTCTGTTTTTCAAGAAAGATGTAAACTATATACGATGTACCAATGTTAGATTTTTTTTAAATTTATGACAGTTGCAATAAGACTTATTTCCTCATCATTGGTAACCCAATAATGATAATCAACAGAATAATTTACTAAACTAACTTATAACGAAAACAATGTTTTCTGAATTAATTATTTAGAATAGAAATATACCTTCACAGAATCTATACTAATTCCCCTTTTTTATATATTTTTTTTCTATTTTGGCATGTGTTGTTATTGCAAGAACACTGCAATGGGACATCCGGATGATGTATGAAATAGAAAACATTCCAATGCTAAGAATACTTCAAATGTGACATGAGGCTCCATCTACTCTCACAGAGTAAACTAATGCCTCTCAAATGAATTCACAAATAGTATGAGCAGGTATCACCATTTGATTGGGAACTTGAAACTAGACTAAAGGAAACAGGTTGGTAAAATCCCAGGATCATTCAACAATTAGGTGTAAGCGATGCTACGATTATGTGATGTTTTTTTAGGAATGGATGAAACCATGGCCCACTAATAGTTTCAATAAGGTTATGATTCACACAGAGAAACGATAGAACTCGTGCCCATTTTGTCCTCCTGTTGATGCTCATGGTTTCGGATGCGTATTTATCAACTATATACGGCTATAACCAGAACACCAATGATTTCGATGACACTCCATAGACAACACAGCTAATAGGTTCTAAAGAACATTGCACCTATATTTAGCGAATGTCCGTCTGCCGCATTTACCTCATGCAACTGAGATGGTATCTAACGGAATGAAGTAGAACTGATTTTAGCAATGAGTCCAAAATTAACCCCAATAAGTAGTGAAAACATGTCTGGAGACGTCTATGTTACCCATCTGAATTTCATACAAATGAATAATTTAATGTCACATAGCTTAGCAACCAAATAGTACGGAATATCATTTCATTTGATAACCAGACAAGCTTGGTTGTCATCTATGACGCCTTTATAGCAAAGTGGTATGTCGATGAAATTCTGCGCTTTGTAGCGTTTACTGCTCAGGCCAATGATCCTTGGGCTTATAAAGGGTGCTTTTTTAGAGGTATAGAACTTTAAATTGCAATAAAACAACGATGTATTATTCGATTGACATGAAATTTTTTTTATTCGAAAGATAATCTTGTCGCATTACATTTTAAATATGATTTCTGGCATAGGACTGCCACGGCTGGCTCGGAAGTAGTCCAATCTGGACGTCTAATTTTCGATGACTTTTTCCAACATTTGTGGCCGTATATCGGCCATAACACGGCGAATGTTGTCTTCCAAATGGTCAAGCGTTTGTGGCTTATCCGCATAGACCAATGACTTTACATAGCCCCACAGAAAATAGTCTAGCGGTGTTAAATCACAAGATCTTGGAGGCCAATTCACAGGTCCAAAACGTGAAATTAGGTGGTCACCAAACGTGTCTTTCAATAAATCGATTGTGGCACGAGCTGTGTGACATGTTGCGCCATCTTGTTGGAACCACAGCTCTTGGACATCATGATTGTTCAATTCAGGAATGAAAAAGTTAGTAATCATGGCTCTATACCGATCACCATTGACTGTAACGTTGTGGCCTTCATCGTTTTTGAAGAAGTACGGACCAATGATTCCACCAGCCCATAAAGCGCACCAAACAGTCAGTTTTTCTGGATGTAACGGTGTTTCGACATACACTTGTGGATTAGCTTCACTCAAATGCGGCAGTTTTGTTTGTTGACGTAGCCATTCAACCAGAAGTGCGCTTCATCGGTAAACAAAATTATTGGAAAAAATCATCGAAAATTGGACGTCCAGATTGGACTACATCCGAGCCAGCCGTGGCAGTCATATGCTAGATATTATATTTAAAATGTAATGCCACAAGATTATCTTTCGAATAAAAAACAATTCATGTCAATCGAATAATACATCGTTGTTTTATTGTAACTTAAAGTTCTATACCTCTAAAAAACACCCTTTACATTTCAACAGGATAATGTGTGATCGGTTTCAGCACGCTTTCTATTGCTTGTATTTATGATTTTCCAACACTTTCCTGGCCGGGACGATTGACAGATTCTTTTAATATAGTACGTTTGAGTCTTGAGAAGCAGGCGTATCTGTCCGTTCTTGGATCGCTTCGATCTAACTTGTCAATTAGAGAGTGTATGGCAAGCAATCCTTTAGGAGGACAATCGCCAATTATACTATTCAAACTTCAGCGGGATAATAACTATTAGGGCTAAATAAGTACCCTTTAAAGTTTTTTTTCGATCTTGTAGCTGTGTTTTCTGAAAAAAAAAACGTTCAATTTCCTACGCTAAAATATGAGGGAAATCCTCTGAATGAAAAACTTCTTAATATAACCCTGGAACGCGAAAATTAAAAAAAGAAATTAAATTTCTAAAAATGTATTTTTTCTTTACGGTTTTGGAAAATTTGACGTAATAAAATATTCGTAAATGAAATGTAGTCGTTTGAAATTTCTTCAAATATAGAAAGTGAAATAAGAAATTTAGTATTATACATTATATTGATATAAATAATGTACGTTTCTAAAGGTATGCCCTAAACGAGTCAAGACTTAATAACTCAAATATATGTTTTTCTTAGTTTCCGGATAACGCATCCGCTATGAATTGATGTATCCCAATTATATTAAAGAAAAATATTGCTGCATTCTGAAAATCAGTCATGTTATTTAACTGAACGATTTTAAGAGCAATATTCTGCATTTCAGTTAACTAAAGTCAATAACTTCGTCAATATATCCTAGTAATCTAATGTAATAAATAACTGTAATAACAAATTATGATTCATAAAGAAATGTGCTTAAAAAATCTGATTGGAAAACCTACAATTTCGAAACCGAAACCTATCGAAAGGATTAGTTACAACTATCCAAACTAGATGGCGCGCATTGTCCACATACTGGGAAATGTTTTTAGGAGGCTTGCTGCTCCTCTAAATACCGCTTGAAAACTTCTCTCGGGTTACTTCTAAGGTAGATATTAAAAAAATAATAATAAGTAAATAAATCAATAAAATCAATTTTCCATACACACATTTTTTGTCCATTTTCGTTACTTTTAATGCTTCAGCCCTACTACAACAAAACCAAATTTGAGATTGCAATAATACCTACCTTACTAGTACTGTTTTAACTAGTTTCCCGAGAAAGAGAACTGTTTTAAATTAATCTACACTGAGAGAGTAAAACGTTATTTCTATACAAAAATAAGTAATTCGTTCCCGTAAAACTTTATTGAAATAAAAGTATTTGTAATTTCACCTAAAAATATTAATGAATAATAAAAAAAAAAGGGGGGAGTAAAAATAATGGAACATTTAATGTTTAAAAAATAAAAAAAATACTTTTTCAACTAAAATTTCTGCTAAAGCCTTCAATTTTTTCTCCTTTTTCATATATTGCGCATTATGTAATAATGTAAAATATCATTTTTTAAATTTTTTGCTTTCTTCAAAGTTTCCTCTTTTTCATTTCGATCATTTTCTTCTATTAATACGTATGTTTGGGAATTTTTTTTGACATTCCCCCCCTTTTTTTTTTTCATGCTTTTTCTTCTGAGCTGATGAAGTGGCTGTGGTAGCCTGGTGATTATGGTTATTAACTCGTGGCCAGCGTGTCACGGATTCGATACGCCTGGTATCACTGAAGACCCACCGTGTAGAGGAGCCGATGCATGTTAAATCTATCGAGGCTCAAGCATCCTCCCATTGGTGTGGTGTGGAAATGAGGAGAGAGATGTGTCAGTTCAGATGTCGTCCTCGTCACTTGACCAAGACTCAAAATTACGAGGTCCGACTCCAAAAGCGTATGTAAATGATTGAATGTCATTGCTGGAGAGATTTAATTGTTTAAAGAGAAAATTACATGTACTCTGTTTTCTCTTTTGGTTCTGCTCAGAAAAAGAAAAAATATTTTCCTCAAATGAAAAATATTTCGAGTCCGTTAAGAAATTCTTTAACATCTGAATGCTCAGAATCGTGTCAATTAGAGTCCCAAATTATACCCCTGATTCTGTGATATGAAAAAAGAGAGGTGGAAGCACTAGGTTCACATCAAAATTTTTATTTATCTTTTTATTTAACTATAATGGAGGGAGATACTTCTATTTTTTGTTGTCTATTTCTTTTCTTAATAAGTGCGTTTAAAAGTTCATAATTTTTGCTATTTAATTTTTGCTTTCCTCAAAGATTCCTTTTTTCATTTAGATCATTTTGTTCCATTAATACGTAAGTTTGGGATTTTTTTGTCAGTTTTTCTTCTTCCTTTTTTTTTTATAAACTCTTTTCTGAGCTGACGGGCGTGGTAGCCGTGTCAGAACCCCGTTATAAAAATTTTTGTGTTAAAACTAAAGAGTTTCACACTTTGGTATTATTTTTTAAATTTTTTTTTGGATAACTGCTAAATACGCCCCTTTGAATTAGGCTTTCATCATTAAAGTTTTTTACATTTAACTGAATTAAGACACTCATTTCATTTTTGTAAGTCTTTCAAGAAATTAAAAATGCATTTGGGTACTTATGAAATTTTTTTAATCGTTGAGGAAATGAAATTCTCTATAATTATCTGAAAAGTCCAAGAACATACTCGCATTAAATAACTCGAAAAAATGAAATTCTCTATAAACATCTGAAAAGTTCAAGACAATATTCGTATGAAATACGAGTAACTCGAAAAAATGAAATTTTACATTAAATAAAATTATTACCACTGGAATAAGCGTGATTGTTTAGCCTCTTACCTTTTTCTTAATATCAATCATAATACAATAAGGCGGCGTTTCTCAAAGTGTGGGGCACTCCCCCTTAGGGGGAGGCGTGATAACTCCTAGGTGGGGTGCGCGAGCATACTGAAAAGTCGAGGACAAAAGATTATTTTGAAAAATTATCAATTTACTGAAAGTAAACAAACAAAATACATTCTGGCATAATAAAAAACAAAATACACATTGGCATTGATATAATATACTTATAAATGTATTAGTATTGCACAATGCATTTTATAATTAATTTAACAATACTAAGTTGTTAAGAACAAGTTTCATAATTACCATTGACCCTATGGGCTTGTCATATGTAAAATTATATGCAAAAATTAACACTTATCTGCATAATTTGTACGATTCACATTTAATCTCTTAACTGCCGTTTAAAAGTTACGCTATTCGCACGCCAAATCCACCGTTTTCCACGTAAGCGCACGTATGTGATGTATTGGTGGAGGGGGGAAGAGAAAAGTATTAAATATATTCAAATCCTCTGAAGTAAATAAATCCTTCTGAAACTCTCTGTCAAGTTCCTTTTATTTAATTCCAAAGTCATCGGGATAATTTTATGGATAGCAGTGCTCAGAAAAGATCGTACTTCAGAAAGACGTATATATACGTCCTGGCAAATAATGCTTTGGCTGATCGAGACGTTTATATTTGCCGGTGGCTCTTAAGAGGCTGAAGTCGTATTTTGACTTTTGCGTCAAAGTATAGTATTATTGATTTCAATACATTGTTATTATAAGGAAAATTATGATTAAATATTGGGTCGCAAATCGTGAAAGTTCGAGAAGCCCTGCAATAAGGTGAAAAACGTACCGTTTCAATGTAACCCGTTCATTTGTATTAAATTCTCTAAACCTCTGTTGAGAGAGTAAAGATCTTTTACATATATGAATTTTTGTTTTAAATTATTGTTGTTCTCTGATAAATCATACTTATTTCCCATATATCTTCCAGACAAAGTATAAAAATGTTTAATTCTGATAAAATATGAATCATTCCGCAATTTTATTTGATGGAAAACGGAGAGCAAAGAAAATATTTTTTTTTTAAATCTAAATTTATATATATATATATATGGATGTTTTTTTTCTTTGAAAAATACAATAGATGATTATTTAGAATAAGCAATAAAATTTATTCAAAAGTTTTCTTGCAACTATATTTAGTTAAGAAACGTAATTTTTCAACAACTCGGTTTATTTCCCCCTCTTCTTTACACTTTTTTTTTCTCTTCAAAATAGCATTTTTTAAGCATTTTGTTTTCCAAATGGTCTTTGTGACTCAAATTTTGTTGAAAAGACATTCAGTTTTTAATAATTTTCTTTTACTCTGCTGTAAAATACCACATACTGAATTTTCTTATTCTGATTATACATTTTACCAAAGTTTTCATAACTAAAAAAATTACTTCAGTTGTTTTCTCTGAATTTTTTTTTAAGAAAAAATATAGTTGATTTTTTTTCTTTACTTTCTTACTTATGACTTTTTTCAACAAACTATGTGTCAATTTATCACATGAATACAAATAATAAAAGAAATTTTATGAAAGAATTATTTAAGGCAGCCTATAAATATATCAGAGAAAATCACTTAATATCGTAACAAAGCAAAAAATTACGAATGTTTTTCAAAACATGTTTCTATATGATATAAAAATATACTAAACATCATTCATTCTGAATCTCATGAAATTCCACCAATGTTATTAAGATAACTCGCTACGTTCGGAACCACCATTTTGCAAAGGCATGTAAATGAACGATTTCTTTGACAATTAGTGAACTAGAATATGTATATATAATTGGCTTGAGAATATTATTACAATAATGAGTTACTTTAATGTAATTTTTGGCAAAAAAAGCGACATATTTTAAAAACAACCTCCTTTTATGTAAAATGGTTCTACATATAGTTGATAGCTTCCCTTATTCAGTTGAGATCTCTACTTAGTCTGAACTAAAAATTTAGAAAAATTTACATTATTTTCAGAGTTACTATCAAAGGAAATAATAACCGATGTTTTCTGTTAAAATTTCTCTACTCTGGATTTCTCTCAAAATATGAATAAACTCCCTTCTAAATAAATGTTAAAAATATTCTAGTTCAAGTTCTTTGTAGACAAGGTTTATATATATATATATATATATATATATATATATATACATTGGCGAAATATATTATTATTATAGTAGAATTTTCCACAAAGGGAGAATGTTCAGAAATTATGTCATTTTGTCTTCATTTTTTATCAAAAATTTGCATTTAAATAATTTTTTATTATAATAAAATTCTTAAAAATATTTTTACCTGCATTTTAGTTCAAGTGATTCTAAATATTAAAAAAAGGTATCCATTTAAGCATTTTTGAAAAATAACAATTCCTGTGAGTTATTTGAATTCTTACAATCTGTAAATAATTCAATCAAATGAAGTAACTTGCATGTTCTTACACTTTTTTCCCGATATCAGTGTTTTTATCAATGTGATGCTAATATTTATATGGGTATCAAGCATTTGGCATCTAAACATGGAGAATGTTAACTATTCCGGATTCTCTTCTCAAAATAACACGGAAATTAGATTAAAACGTAAATTAAATGCACGGGCAAAAGTAACGATGTATGATAGTTATTTCCCCTTCCCCTAATGAACTGCATAATGGCAACTAAGTCCTTGCAGACACGCTAAATCCCGAAATGTGAGAGCCATTTTCAGGGGAGCACCATTTAGTGGTGGACCTCGCTACCAAATTTTGACGCTTGAATTAATTTTAATTCAAAATCAGATCAGATGCTAAATATTTCCATGAGTACCACAGACAAATTGATACTCAAAGAATCTTCTACATGTCACATGATCATATGACACGCGTGCCTACGATTTTCACATCCAGAAAATCTATCGACTTAGGCTGGCATCGAACCCGCAGTCTTCGGCTTACGAAACAAGCTCGTTACCTCTAAGCTATGAAGCCGAAAAGGTATTAAGTCATTAAAGATTACACCTCATGTGTGGGGTAAACGCAAACATTAAGAAGAGTCTTTTAATTTAATAATAATGTGTGAGTTGTATAGTAGTTAAATTGAATTGAATAGATTCAAAAATATATTTCCATCGAAATATTAGTGAGTGAGAGTTTACTAACATCGCACTATAAAACAACATGAGGGCTATTGATGACGGACCTCGTGATTTTGAGTCTCGGTCAAGTGACGAGGATGACATCTCATCAGGTATTCCCTCTCCCAACTACCACACCACACCATTGAGCCTGGACACATTTAACGTGCATCAAGTTCCTGTACATAGTAGGACTTCAGTCGCATTAGGACTTGTAACTGTGATACTTCGGCCACAGGTTCATGACCATGACCACTCGGCAACCACAGATACCCACCAGAGTAAAAATAAATATTGTTTGAAGAATGACGTTGAAAATTAATCCATATGAAACATCAAAGAGACTTGGTACTTTAACGATATGGTTTAGATTGTATCTTTTGATATTAATATAAGAATTGTTATTTATTTGCTTTTCAAAAGGGAATGGAAAATCATTATGAGAGGGTTCCTTGCATGTATAGCAAATATCTCTGCATACAACAATATAATTAATACAGTTAATAACTTCCATAATGAAGAATTGTTAATATTTGTGAAGTTTTTGAATTACTAAGTAAAAGTGTAAAAAAATTGTTTTTGTGTATTCGTTACACATATCAGCATATAGCTTAAAAATTTTAACTTAACAGAATAATAGTAATGCTTATTACTATTATAAATTTTTGTAATTGTAGTATCTCAATAAGTTTCAAAGCACATATGGCATAAGTTAAAATTACAGCTCATTAACTTTTAGATGTTTAATTTATTTTAGGTACAATCAGAAATATAGCTTTTCTCAGCTCTTGAAAAACTTTATTGCAAAACTTCTGATAATTAATTTTAAATAACTAAAGTATATAAAGGGTGTTTTTTTAGAGGTATAGAAGTTTAAATTGCAATAAAACAACGATGTATTATTCGATTGACATGGAATTTTTTTATTCGAAAGATAATCTTGTGGCATTACATTTTAAATATGATTTCTGGCATAGGACTGCCACGGCTGGCTCGGATGTAATCCAATCTGGACGTTCAATTTTCGATGACTTTTTCCAACATTTGTGGCCGTATATCGGCAATAACACGGCGAATGTTGTCTTCCAAATGGTCAAGCGTTTGTGGCTTATCCGCATAGACCAATGACTTTAAATAGCCGCACAGAAAATAGTCTAGCGGTGTTAAATCACAAGATCTTGGAGGCCAATTCACTGGTCCAAAACGTGAAATTAGGCGGTCACCAAACGTGTCTTTCAATAAAGCGATTGTGCCACGAGCTGTGTAACATGTTGCGCCGTCTTGTTGGAATCACAGCTCCTGGACATCATGATTGTTCAATTAAGGAATGAAAAAGTTAGTAATCATGGCTCTATACCGATCACCATTGACTGTAGCGTTGCGGCCTTCATCGTTTTTGAAGAAGGATTCCACCAGCCCATAAAGCGCACCAAACAGTCAGTTTTTCTGGATGTGACGGTGTTTCGACATACACTTGTGAATTAGCTTCACTCCAAATGCGGCAGTTTTGTTTGTTGACGTAGCCATTCAACCAGAAGTGCGCTTCATCGCTAAACAAAATTCGCTTATGAAAATCGACCATTATTTTCGAAATAAAATTGTACAATTTGAAAGCATTGTTCAGGCGTGAGTCTATTCATGATGAATTGCCAAACCAAACTGAGAATAAATCGCTTGACAGCTGTTAAATCGGTCGCCATCTTGGAAAGTAATGCCAACTTAAACTTCTATACCTGGAAAAAAACACTCTGTATATATATATATAATCCATAAATATAATACAAATAATTATAAACCTAAGTATAACCAGTCAAGATTGTAAGAAGTATTAGCCACATTAGTACAATAGCAAAGTCTTGGCCTTAAGAACCAAGATTGCAGGTTAAACAGTTTTCTGACTAGTCAACCTTCACCTGTAATTTGTCTATACACTGGGCCAAAGGGAAAGGAAGAATACATAGCATTTGGTTATCTAAAATCATTTGATTTTCGAACCTTGTACAGAGAAAATATCTTGAAACGATGGCTCGTAAAAAGGTCTAAGTCCTGATGAAATTGCTAATTTATTGCGAGAGATTTTTGAGAATGAATCGGATGTATAATTATGATTCTGATGAAGACATAAGATTGCGTGAAAGTGACTACAAAAAACCTGAAGAAGGTGCAGCTATTATTGACAATCTTACAGTAAATCCTGATATATATGCCCCTGGAGATTGCACATAATGGATACCGCTTAATAGTAATGTTCCTGGCAGATTTGCGACTCAAAATGCTTTGCAACAAAGCAGTGGTCCAACAAGCTTCGTTAATTGCATGAAATAATATTAAAAAGTCTTACACCTAAATTCTACTGTACAGTAGTCCGGCAATTATTCAGTTAAAATAATTATTTTATATAGTTTATAACGCGGTTACGAAATGACACCGATGGACTAAAAGGTCTAAGTCCTGATGACACGTTTAAGAGTAATCGAAATCCCAGACGTTCTAGTGTTAAACTGCTTAAAGAAGCATACGGAATTATGTGAGTCTGTGTATTCTCCATAAGTTGTAACAATGAGCTATCTATGAGATCTATCCTCTCTAACTTGGTACTTTTTTCTATCCAGCCAAATTGGCACTTTGAGATAGAACAACTTCACTTCGCAAACGAATGTCACTTCTTAATAAAGTATAAATTGTCAGTGGGATAGAGAAGAGATGAAGAGGAGAATATATAGCCATGTTAATACTACCTGAATTGTAGTTTATTTCTGAATTGGAGTCCGGAATTATGGTTGCTTAGCCATTGAAAGAAATTGGAAGATTTCTCTTTGGCGAGCTCAGAGATTGCATCTCATTAGAGATAAGTACCCATTGTTTATGACTAGTTCATTGTCTTGTCCACATATCGGGTTATCAGGTTTAACGTTAGATTAATAAAAGTAAATTATTATAAACATCTATAGTCATCATTACATGTCTGACTTAATGGCGTCTCAATCACTATTGCGTTCTAATCCCTCTAGAATCTGGTAAATGAGAGGGCCTTTCACTTCAACCAACACGAGGTGGAGGTACCCCGAAAATGTGAGAGTTTATTCTTAATTTTTACATTACAAAGTATGTGAACTTAGTATGAATGCATGAGTAGTTTATAGTAGATTTAACATGTATAAGTCAGATGTAGCTAATTTTAATGAATTAATTCTAAATTATTTTCATTACATTAGTATTAATTTAATGGCAACTGAATAATCTAATATATATTATAAATGCGAAAATTTGTGGGTCTTTCACGCAAAAACATCTGAATGGATTTTAAGGAAACTTTACAGTAATATAGCTTATACATCAGAATAGCACATAGGCTATAATTTTGTAGCATAGACTATAATTTATAAAGATATTGTATAAAGTGTCCAAAATATAACGATATTTGTCAAGTAAGTAGGAAAAAATTCTGTCATCTACAAGCAATTCTGGCGTGCGCTGCAAAAAAGCCCACCACAGCATATATCTATCTTTTGTTTGTGAAAAACCTTTTTTGTCTTGGCTACGCAAGAAGCTCGCTTCTAATTAATTCCTCTGCTCAGCATAATGCTTATTTTTTATACTTCAGAATAAAACTAAGTTTTGAAGGGAGAGGGTGTTATAAATATATCTTTATTTTAATGTTTTTTTTTATGATTTTATGATGCATATTTGGTAGTAAGAAATTGATCTTTTTTCCAAATAAATGCTTTTATCAGTTTTGATACTTAAAGTAAATAAAATTTCTCTTTCACACTGCATCATTTGGACAAATTTTCAAAATTTGTTTGTGAGTAGTAGTTAATTATAACGCTATAATTTTAATTGAATAGGCAGATATAATTATTTTTACACTTAAAAACGCAATAGCTACCGTACTGTATTTTTTGGAGTGTGAGAGTGAGTAAATATTAATGTCGCACTGTTACGCTACACGAGGGCTTTTGGCAACGGATCATATAATTTTGAACCATGGTCAAGTGACGTGGACGACACCTGAGCTGTCACCCTCTTCTCCTAACTACCACACCACACCAAATTAGAAGGAATATTCTACCAATACTTAGCAGGAATATTCTTTGAAATCCACTCTTCCAAGATATATGGCAGCACGGGTTCCATGATGAGTATTTTAGCGGAAAAAATAGTTTGTCAAAATTTAAGTGTCTTATGTTTTTGTATGTTAATGAAGACCTTAGAAAATGATTTGACAACTTATTTTAAGTGAATGGTATATATAATTAATTTTACAGTGGAATATCGTTAATTAATTTATTAGCTCTAACGGATTAAATTTTCCAAAGTGGAATATTTTGTTTATGTATATCCCTTAATTTTAAATGTAGTGATCCAAAAAAAATATTGTATGAAAAAAACTGCAGTAAATCTTAATGCGGTTGGATAAAATATTAACGTGCATCGCGCCCCTACACGGCGGGTCTTACAAAGCTCTAATAAAGCTCGAGTTATGAAAGTTGCTAGGCATTTGCCAACTTGACTCTATCGTTAACATTTCGCAATGTTTTTCATTGAATCGTCATTATAATTTAAGAAACGGCGTTGCTTGCGAATATTACAATTTTAACATAAAATAAATACTACAGAAAGTAATATTAATGTATTATACTTTCAGATAAAAATTATTGACACTATTTTAAGCGTTCATTACACAAAACTTTTAACAATGTGTTACTTTTGCTGAGCAGAGATCAGCTTAGAAAGGTATTTTCAAAAATCGACCCTCAAGAGTGTTACGGGAAGTTATAAAAAAAAATCCTTCTTATCAGCTGTTAGATCTACATACTTAAAATTTAACAAAGGTGTTTTATTTCTCTCTCTCTCTCTCTCTCTCTTTGTTTACCTGAGCTACGCAAGAAGCTTTTTTTGTTTAATTTGCAATTCACGTAAAATTAACTCATTAAAAACTTATTTATCCTTCAATCTGTGTTGTTTAATTTTTCAGTTCACCCGTGCGAAGAACGGGTATACCAGCTAGTAGTTTAATACTTTAACAAGTTAGTTTTTTTAAAAAGCTTCCAATTTCATTAATTTAAATTTGCATTTAAGGATCGTGGAACACATATCGCAAACTCCCACCCACTGCAGTGTGAGGGTTTACTAAATGATGAGATATTTTCTTACAATATACATTTTATTATGAATATCTAATCACTACCTAAATTCTGCCTAAGCTACAGAAATACGTCATGTTAAATATTAGTTTAAATATCTGGAATATACATCTTGTACTTATCGTTATTATAGCAGATCATCAGCAAAAATATGATTCCTTGAGCGACCAGTCGGATCCTATCCACTTCAACCACGGCAATTTTCCCTATTATCTGTTCTGTAACTTCGTAGTCACCCTATGACAACAATAATATTTTCCCTGCTTCCCTCTTGATTTGAAATAGTAATCTTCATTAACTTAAATCACGGTTTCCTTAAAGAAAAGAGGTTTTATAATCATATAACGTCATCGAAAGAGTTTTCAAGAGGGATTAGTAAGAATGGGGAATAGAACCAGTTACATACATGGTGATGCGTGTATTCCTTTGAATGAAGAAGAAAGAGAAATAAGATAAAAGAAAAAAACACTAAGTCTATTACTACTTAGGTCAACAAAAAAATTCCTTTTAGTTACTTTTTATTAAATAATTACAATTAATATAAATATGCATAAACAAATGATAAAATCACAATAATAAGAAGCAAAATAAAAATCAATTTTCCTTTCTATATAGGATGTTAGACTATTATTTTTGTTTGTTACTATTTATTCATTCACACAGCCCATATTCTTAGAAATTAGGCCATTCCAAGCAGGATTCGAACTCCCGACCTTTGGATTAGAAGTCCAACGTTTTATCCATTGCGCTACTGGTACCCAACGAGCAATTTTCCTTTTCATATATGGTGTTGGATTATTACTTTTGGTAGTTATTATTTATTCACTAATTAAACATAATTAATGAATTAATATTTGAAAAAACTGTGTTAACCTCAAGTGTTACCGCTACAAGTTTTAAAAAATGTATCTGAACTTGAGTGGATGAATAAAAAGTATTTTATTCAATTAAAATTTTGAACAAGATATTTATATATGTAAATAAATATACAAGAGCGAGTCAAATGAAAGTACCCCCTGCGCAAGAATGGTTCTGTCCATCATCAGCGACGAATGCGCGTAGCACAGAGACATCTGTCATTTACGCAAGTGACGCGAAAGTGTGAGGTTAAAGTTCTTTAAGGAGCTCATACACTGGGTTGAAGTCGGTAGCATGACATAATGGACCCTCCAAAATCGGAACAACGTGGTATGGTCAGGTTTTTGGCAGCTGAAGGTGTTTTTCAGCAAGAAATTTTCGCCGTAAGACTGCCGTGTATGGTGAACATTGCATCTTATTGGTCACTGTGAAGCGTTGGAGCAAACGGCTCAGAGAAGGACGTGAAAGTTGCAAAGAAGATCCAAGACCGGTCCAAAGCCACCTCGTAATCACCCCCGACACGATTGCACAGGTTGATGAGCTGATTCGACAAGAACGGTGGATAAAAGCATCGATGAACTGGCAGAGCGTGTAACATCAGTCATGGTTCGATCCACAGCCTAATTCATGATCTTCTCGGTTATCGGCTTTTGAGTGCAGCATGGATTCCTAAGCTTTTGAACGACCGGCAGAAGACGGAGAGGTTAGGTGCTGCTTTGACTCAACCCATACAGTATCACAATGTGGGTGACGACTTCGTGCCTGCAATTGTGACCGAAGATGAATCTTGGTGCTGCCACTATGAACCTGAAACACGCGGGCAAAGCTTGCAGTGGGAGTATTTGAAGTTACAACCCCCAAAGAAAGGAAAGACTGTCATTTCCGCGGGACAGGTGTTATTGACTTTTTTTCGATCGTCAGGGGCCATTACTGATGGAATTTGCTAAACCTGCAGATTTTATCAATAGTTCGCGATATTGTGCAACACTGAATCGGCTGCGTGTCGCAATAAAGAACAAATGACCTTGCAAACTGACGAATGGTGTGATCTTGCTACCTGACTATGCCCGTCCCAACGTCGCTGATGTGGTTAAGACACAACTGGCAAAGTTCAAATGGGAAACGCTGCAACATCCTTCATATAGCCCAGATTTGTCACCATGCTAATTTCACATTTTCAGGTAACTTAAAAAATCCTCTTAAGGGTACCAGATTCGTGTCGGACGACGCCGTAAAGGAGTCAGTTACAGACTATTTAAATCAGAAGCCTACGAAGTTTTATTAGACCAGAATCACGCAGCTCGTTTGTAAATAAGGACAAATGTCTCAATGTTCATGGAGATTACTTTTAAATAAAGCACTCTGTTTGTTATATATTTGCATTGGCTCTCTTTCATTTGACTCACCCTAGTATATAAGGAGAGTGTTATCTAATAATAGGAACTGAAAAAAAAAACTTTGTACAAGTATTTTATAACTAAGAATTGAAAACAAAAAAAAACTACTATTCTAATATACACACAAATATTTCGCTGATGACATAATACATAAAATTCATTCCTCACTCAAATATTCTTATTTCTGCACAAAGTTGAAAAAAAGAAGCTACTACACACTATTCAAATACACACATGAATATTTTTTCGATAACATACGGTGCATATAATCCATTAATCTTTCATCTATTCTTATTTCTATAAAACAATGTCTCCAGAAGGTATTTAAATTATAGATCTTATCGAGAGGTAATATTGCTATGTTTTGGATTTTGTAATGGAAATAGAAAGGGAATATTTGTCTGTAAATATATAAGATCCTTTATTGCTAAAAAAATAAGCTATAATTGAATTAAATTGTCAAGAACAAGAATTCTGAATTATTGTTAAAACAAATGAGTATTATGGCATATATATATATAAATATGACAATGTATTCTAACCAATAGATGAGGAACTATAATTAATCTCTTTTCAAACTTTACCAAAATATAATACCAATAACATATATTGCCTAATTTGATGTTTAAAGTGCAAATTGAAATCTAAGGAAAACTATCTGTACCAAAAATAAAATAATACATTAAGTCGTATTATAAGCAGATGTAAACCATTTTTAATAGAAACTTTGAAAAAATAATATTCATAACAGAATTATGTTTTTTTTTATTTAAGCTAAGTAAATTCATTGTTTTATTTATAATGCAAATAAATTAATGTGTTTTTTTTAAAAATGATTGGAGAAAGGTTTGACAAAATGTTATTTACTTCACAAATGACTTTTTTTGTTTTCTTATAATATCAATTATTTTCAAACACTATGCTTTGTTTAATGCAATAAATAATAATTCTTAAGAAGTCTCAGGGGTGTTAAATTTCTCTAGAGATCTGAAAATATAAACAATTTTCAAACAGGTATAATTCTTTCAAATTTAAATTAAATGATTCGAATCTGTTACACATTATTTATAAAAGAATGGGGCTTTAGAAAAGTATAAAATTATTAAAATATAATAATACTTTTAAAAAAAACATAAGCATATGAAAATTCTATAATAAATATTAAGTATTTTTTGCGTTGCGCACGCTATTTTCTAAAATAGTAGCCTCTGAAGTATAAAATTTTGTAGAATGATAAAATGTAGCATACTCTTTATAAACCCTACCTATTTTTAGTATTATATATCTTTTGTATTTCAAAATATTTGTAAAATATTGCAAAATTTATTACATTTAAAAATGTATTTTTTTATTTATTAAAATATATAAGTTATTATTCTATTTATATAAAAATAGCTACAGTGTAATAAGAATACATTTAACTTTATAAATCAACTTATAGCTAATAATTAAAGCTACTACCTTAGAAAATAGCATGCGCGACGTAAAAAAAACTTATTAAATATTTTTTATAGAAACTTTTCTTATTTTCATATGCTTATAATTTTTTAATTATGATTATATTTAATAATTTTATACTTTTCTGAAGCCCCATTCTTTTATAAATAATGTGTAAAAGATTCGAATCATTTAATTTAAATTTAAAAGAATTATACCTGTTTGAAAATTGTTTATATTTTCAGACCTCTTGAGAAATTTAACACCCCTGAGATCTCTTAAACATTTAAATGCCTCAGCATACTTACACAATAAATATATTATCTAGATTTAAGTGTGACACAAATGTGTGTGTGTATTCCATGTATTACACCTCATGCTCACAAAGCTGTAGCGGTAACTTTATAAGTAGGTAACAGCTTCCGGACACGGGGGCCACTTTTTTCTAGTGGTATGTTACTCGGCTTCGGATCCATATGTCGCGGGTTCTATCCCCCGGATACCCATTGCCACATTCAGTGTCACTATTACTTGACTCCCAAAACTCCGGTCACGAGTTCGTGATCATAACCACTAGGCTACGCCACCTTGATGGGCTCAAAGTTACGAGAGAGACCTAGAAACTTTTCCATTTTTAGCTCATGTTAAGTTTTATACGAAGTGCTACGGATGGCACTAACCTTTTATTCTGATGCAATGTTTGCAATAAAAATTATTATTTCTCACAAAACTTACAAAAAAAACTTCTTATGGATAGAAGAAAGCGAGTTATTTTGAATAAAATACAAGAAAATCGGATTTATTGTACTATCACTTTTAGTACTCCAAAAACTATTTAAAAAATATTTAAAAATAATATTTTCTTCATATATTTCTTTGACACTTGCCCAAACATTGAGTAGTTGATTTTTAAACTTCTTCAAGCAATAACAAATCGATAAATAAATAAAAAATATTTAGAGACAGAAATAAATGTTTAAATGTTTGTATTTAAAAGAGTCATTGTTGCTTTTAGATATGAATGCCAGTGTGATCTTCGATAAGTTTAAACCTCTCTGGTTTAAAGTCACTCCTATATAACATAAAAGAAAAAGGAGAAAAATAAAAGTTGAGAAAGACGAGAATAAAAATGCTAAAAGAGCATCAAAATTCCACTGAATGGACGAGAAGTGTTCCGAACTTCTTTATACACCATCTATAAGTGCATAAGTCTTTTAGCCTGAGGACGCCACTTCCTATTCAAATCCCATGTGGAGGTCCAGAATAGTAAGAATAACCGAGGAGTGTAATAATAATGAAGGAGAGAAAAAATGAGAGTAAAAAAGAGAGAGGGGTGGAAAAGTGAAAAAAGTCGTTGAGAAAAGCAAGCCAGATACGTAAACAAAATCTCAAGTAAAGACAAAATACTTTTTTTAAAGTGTTGGGGCATTATCATCTTCTAGCGCTTCAAGATTTCTTGCCTAAACGCTTTCTTCACTTTACGGTGGCTCCATCGACTTGGATTCTCGATCAAGAGAGCTGTTTTAGAAGCTAGGTGAAAAGAGGGGAGAGTATGAAAGTAAGAAGAAAAGATAAAAAAAAAATCTTCCAACTGTCCATTACGGGTGAAGACTGTTCTACCTTCTTCGTCCCCTGTTCTCTTGGGTGACGGGGGCGTCGGTGGAAGTTGTGTATGAGAATAAAGCTCTCCGATAGCGGTCTAAATGAAGATTGATGAAGTAAGCCCTATGCCGTGTTCAAAACAAGTAATCGTTGAGTTGTGTTGGGGAAAGAAGGTTCTGTCGAGGTGGTTCAACACCCTCTAAGACTCTTCTTCAGGTAGATGTTACAGATTAAATGGATACATTTCCTTCATGTAGATCTACGTCAAGCAACATTAGCAAACTTTCGGTTCATTTTAAGAATGGCAGTGTCAGAAAATTGCACTCATTTAGAAGAGAACTCGTTTATTCTAATGGAAAGAAACCTAATCTAGCTGAATTAGTAACTTGAACAACTTATACTTCATGGTATTGCCATCAAAACTTTTTGGATACAAATTGTAATTTTCTCAACAAATCGGTGCTTTTAAGTTGGATTTTATACATTTTGTGCATTAACCCTTTATAAGGCGATTTTTTTCTAGTAACGTCTTGTTAAACTGTTTTTGGGATTCATATTGGTTTATAAAAGGGAATTCACATTTAGCTTAGTATATAAAATTAATTTGTTTTTGAGACCATTTATTTTAGGGGGAAGTATGTTTCACACCAATTATAAATAAGATCTTTTTCGCATTAAATTTAAGAATTTATACAAGTAACTTTCCATTAAATTTCAGAAAACAGGTATCAATATATGATAGAACATTGCAAGCTATACAAGCGTATTTTATTCTCATGTGCTTTGGAGCACAAAAGGCGAAGTTTATATGTTTTTTGACAAGTTGGCACATACTCACCTATTTTTGTCAATCGTACGTCATCTCGAACAGATTCCTTGCTGCTCAGGAAACTTACAGGTTGTCCTTTGCGCTGGCGACTTGACAATCAGAAATCAGTTGTATTGCTACCCGAAGTGCTAACAGCACAAATCATAGGTGGAAAAATAACTTATCAGTGACATTTAAAAAGTTTGTGGTTAATTACTGGTAAGTCAGTGCTTCTCAAACTTTCAATACTGGCGCCCCCCTTTCAATCACAATTTTTATCGCGCCCCCCCTTATACATAATAATTTACTAAATGCAATAATAATGCACTTTTATGATAAAGCAACAATATTAAAGTACAAATTCATGACATAAGTATTAAATTTTGTATATGTTACTTTTAAGCAAAAAAAAGTTAAGTAATAGGATAATTACTAAGTTATTTTTCCTTTCTCTGATTTTTAAATAGGAACATATTACAAAATGCGGTGGTTGCTTAGAACACAAAATATAGATATCAGCTAAATATAGAAAATGTACCCAGAGGGTCAATTTCTTATCTTAAAACTCCTTTCAAAAACTTTGCTCTGTAAGACAAGCCCATGGAAGTAGCTAATAATTATTAAACTTGTTATTAATTTAGTATTAATTAATTAGTCATAAAATACTCTGTGCACAACTCATACATTAAAAGTAGTGTTTCTCAAACTTTCAATACTGCCGACCCAATTTTCAATCATAATTTTTGTCTCGCCCCCCTGTACAACAATAATGTATTTATTTACTGCAATAAAAATGCACTTTGAGAGAGAGACGCTAAAGTTACAATACGATCTTAATTATAAACCATACAAATTAATACGATAAGTATATTAAATTTTGTGTATATGTAACTTTTAAGTAATATATATTTTAAGAAAATTACTTAAAATATATATTACTTAGAATTACGTTATTTTTCTTTCTCTAATTTTTAAATTGGAACAGATCGCAAAATGATGTATTTAATTAAAGATTTATTTCCTTCAGCATATTCATTTCTCAAAGTGCAAATGTCATTAGAAAAATAGTCTAGTCAGTGTCGCTCTCTATCATATCCATCAGATCTGGCATTATAGGGTAAGTTTGCGTGAGTCTGGGCAACCTATCGGACGTCTGCGCAAAACATGTAAAAATGCTTTTCCTCGTACAATTCCCGTCCGTTTTGGTCGACTCGATACTCCTATAGCTACCGAATCTAGATTGAATGTACGTTTTTTTTAATTTCCACGTTAATTGTAATTCACGGTAATTAAGTATTTACGGAAGTAGATTAAAACAATATCATACATACATTTTTAAGTCGTAAGCAAACATTCGACCATAATAAAGAATCAACAAGTACACAGACGAACGAGCAAGGTTCCGAAAATTAAATCAAGGCGATCTTCTCAAAAATACTTAAATTTTGGATTTACCACTAATGAAGTAAATGATGGAAAAAAGCCCAGCTCGATATGTGTTAAAACTTACAAATCTGTAGAACAACATGTGAAAGTTGTTTTTAAAACATGTAAAAACATTTAGCTATGTTGGCAAAGAATTTTAAAAGTATTTTCTGGATGAGGACAGCTTGGTAGCAAGTTACGAGTGGATTAGGGATTTATTTCAAGATACTCCAGAAGGGCTCTCAACTTCCGAAGAAGAAATCTTCATAGATTTCACATCCAGTGAAAAAATTAAGAAGGCAATTTTGTAATAAATCGCTCTTTGAATTTGGGGTAGAGAGTGGAAAAAAGAATTATCTGTACTGAAAAAAAAAGCAAATATACTATTACCATTTTCAACATCCTACCTTTTTTCAAACCGGATTTTCTGCAGTGGATGCCTTGAAGACAAAATATAGATCTCAGCTAAATATAGAAAAATAACTCTTTAAGTGTCAATTTCTGATATTAAACCTTCCTTTGAAAAACTTTCCTCTACAAGACAAGCCCGTGGAAGTCCCTAATAATTATTCAACTTGTTCTTAATTTAGTAATAAGATTGATTGATTGAATATTAACGTCGCACTGTTCAGCTGCACGAGGGCTTTTGACGACGGACCACGTAATTTTGAACCATGGTCAAGTGACGTGGATGACACATGAGCTGGCACCCTTCTCTCCTAACTACCACACCACACCAACGGGAAAACGTTTCAACTCTCAACAGATTTAACGTGCATCGCTGCCCTACACGGCGGGTCTTTAGTGGTACTGGGCTCGAACTCGTGACAAGGCAAGCCACGATCCGATACCTATACCACTCGGCTACAGCGGCCAAATTCAGTAATAAGAAATTATTCATAAAATACCTTCTTCAGTACTGATACATCAAACGTATACTGGCTGAAACACCGACTCTTCGATTTTTTAAAAAAATAAAACATTATTCTTGATATAATAGCTGAACTGTAAGGAGAGTAAAACTGTGTGCACGCGACATTGTATACAAAACTGTAAAATGGTTTTTTTTTAGATAAATGCTATAATTGTAAATAACTGTTTACAAAAACTGTAATTTTAAACCTCACGCAATTAGCATTTAGAATTAATGTTAAATTATGAAAAAGAATATAAAATTCCAATGAAGAATAATTGTGTTACTTTTTAACATTTAAAGCGAGAAGACTTCAAAATGTTCTAACCCGGGAGCATTCGCGTACTCGATACTAACATTAATGGTAGTGCGGGGGGACTCAGTCACCCCAATCATTTGTTTAGAATTATTTTTACTGTACACGATACAAATCGGAATTCTAGTGAATATTTTAATTTATAGAAAGTATACCTACCTTCTTTCAAGGACTATTCAATTCTTTGATGATTTGAGAAAAATCCAATAAAACTGAACTAAAATGATTCAAAAGTACAAGACCATAATAAAGGACGCAAATCAGACACTTTTCAATTATCCTACAGAAATGTTAAACCAATCAATTATTTTCCAAATATCACAAAACTCAATTATTTACAATTTCCCTAAGCGAAAAGCAAACGCATAAAAGATGGGAGGGAACTAATATTGATAATAACCATACCATAAGATTGAAGGTCAATCAAATGATTAGCAAACGTACTATGCAGCCTGGCTGAAAAGTGAATCATGACTTCCTTTTTCTTTTTCTACAACTAATGTACAGTATTTCAATAATAATTACAGTGGTGAATTGTTTATCTTAGAATTTTTCTCAGGGTCTGGGTTTCGTTTTTTTCTTTTAACGAGTAATATTTTATGTTAAAACGTAATAAAAAAACTCTCATTGAGGAAATACAGCAAATAAAACAAAATGTTTTTTTTTCTTTAATTTGGTTTTGGGATCAAATATAGCAATTTGATGACGGAAAAAAACCAGATAATAAACATAAATTATGTCAATGTTGTTTTGTGTATTTTTTTTTATTTTGGAAGAAAGCATTTTGTTTTACTTCTCTTTCCGGTTATTTTTTTTTAAAAAAAAAATCTTTAAATTTTCGATACGCTCGCGCCTCCCTTTAAGGTCATCGCCCCCAGGGGGCGCGCCCCTCACTTTGAGAAACACTGTGGTAAGTATATTTAATACGGCTTTTATAAAGTGTTAACATGGATTTTATGAAAAAAAAATAAAAACATGAAAATCGATATGCTAATTACATTTTGCGCGTTATGTGATACATAAAAAATATATCAACTGGAAAAAGATTGCAGATATGCTCCTTTTACGATGGAAACAACTTTAGTTTTAATCCCTTTGGAAAATGGGGGAAGCTTCGTTGTTTGAATAGTTCCTAATTTTGCAAGCAGGATTCTAGATTTAAAATTCTAACTAGTCATTTTATAAGTGTGAAAATAAAATGTTGACTTAAATTAAGAGCTGTAAATTTGTAAAAAAAGTCCATAACATTTGTTTATACGTAATTGTGTAAATGCTGCGTTAAACAATTACTTATTCATATCTCTTAGATGATGGGTTTATTTTAGGGGAAATTGATAAAAACTGAATCAATTTCTTATACCGAAATTAAGAGAACATAAATTGAATAGAATAACATTCGTTATATCTTATATTTTTTATTTTAGTAACGAAAATATTTCATGCTGACATTTAATGTTATAATTACGTCGCGCAAAGTCATGTTATTTTATTCATGCCTACTCAAAATATTCAGATAGAAAACTGCCGTTCTCCCCCTAAGTCAGTGCGTCTCAAACTTTCAATATTTGCAACCAAATTTTCTATCATAATCTTCTTGCCCCCTCCCCTTTATACAATAAAAATGTATTGCATGCAATAATAGAGTATTTTGACGCTAAAAAGCTACAATATGACTTTAATTATAAACCGTACATATTACCAAGATAAGTTTTAAATTCTGTGTATGTTGCTTTTAAATAAGAAATTTTAGGTAAGTTACTTTTAAGTTGGATAATATTATGTTTAATTCTAATTTTTAAATTGGAACATATAAAATAATTTTTAATTAAATTAAATATTTATTCCCTCTCAATCATCCGTTTTCCATTCATTTGAATTTTTTGCGGTGTCTGCTTTGAAGACAAAATATAGATTTTAGTTAAATATAGAAAAATAAATTAGGAGTATATGTCAGTTTGTAATATTAAACCTTCCTTTTAAAAGTCCATGAGAATCGTTACTAATTATTAAATTTGTTCTCATTTTAATATTGGTAATTAGCAAGCGCATTGTATATTACAATTACATTTATAAGTATATTATATCAGAGTAAATATGCATTTCATTTTTTATTATGTCAAAATGTATTTTGTTTTGCTTCTTATCAGTAAATTGATAATTTTCAAATAATCTCTCATTTTCAACTTTTCGATATGCTCGCGACCCCCTCGTAGGATTATCATACCCCCTTGGGGTATTAGCCCCACAGTTTGAGAACATCTGCTCTAAGTGGAACCTAAAATATTTATTTAAAAGCATTGGAGAATGGATGATAAAAATAACCCAATCTCGCATAACATTCCAAGTTCTTAACAATCATTTTTTTTTGCTATGCATTTTATTGAGATTCCTAGAGAATCAAAAACATGTCCCTCTCTAATTGATATCAAAAATTCTAATGCATTAGTAAAAAAAAATTAAAAGGCATTTTCAAACTTCCTTAAAGGAAAATGAATAGTAATAGAACCTATAATAAATTCAATGAGCAGTCTTAGCATATAACTTGCTACCTTATTTTCTTTGTAAAAGAAGTATCAAAGCAATTTACGTAGATACTTTAGCAACGGTTAAAATGATCACATAAATGAATTAACCACATGATCACACAATTCGAACAGCAAACACAACATTATCATGACTTAATGCTGATTGGTTTTAATATAATTCAGATAAATAGAACATTCAAAGTCTAGAAAACATCGTTAGAGGCTTTTCATTAGTTGAACCATTCCCATATTGATGTCTCTGTTATTACACGTTTACCTATCTCTAGAAAGCTGTAAATGAGCGTTCACTAAAGAAAGTAAAGATCTATGATTATAGTTGGCAGACTGAGCAAGGCCCACCCGGCCATTTGCTAAATCAAGGCCCACACCCAACGTTATTCATTTTCTGTATTGCTGAACCAGTCGAGTGCAGAAGTGAGCACGTGAGCCTGCGTCTATGCATGGTATGATACAACGTTATACAATTCTCATTAGGTGAGTCTCAAGGGACAAGCTCCCTTCAGGTGGCTCATTTAAAACACTTTTACGGATCACGGCAAGCTCACGGTCACAGAAGAGATGGAAGTGGAACAGTGTTTGGCACGCGATGTGATTGACTGCCAGAATTGCTGCTGGCTTCTCTTTTCATGAGGAACTTTCTGCCAGCGACACCTTTCACACTGTTGACTGAGGAAAGAAGTTGGATGGGAACTTCTGGGTGTGGAGATGACTGTGGAACTGGAAATGTTCAACTTTTAAAAGAAATTTATTTAACTTTAACCCTTTATATACCGACGGTACTTATAAGTACCACTCACTTTAAAATTACATAGAATAACCATTTTTACGAATACTCCGATGATACTTAGCAGGAATATTCTTTGAAATCCACTCTTCCAAGATATATGGCAGCACGGATTCCATGATGAGTATTTTAGTGGAGAAGGTGAATAGTTTTATATCAGAAATTGCGTTTCCAGCTAACGGCGTTTTTAGCGGATTGCGAAGATTGTCATTTTTGTTCCGAAAAAATAGTTAATGTCAAAATCTAAGTGTCTTATTTTTTTTGTATGTTAATGAAGACCTTAAAAAACGCTTTGACTATTTATTTTAAGTGAACAGTGTGTATAATTAATTTACAGTTGAATATCTTTAATTAATTAATTAGCTCTAACTGATCAAATTTTCCAAAGTTGAGTATCCTGTTTATATATATCCCTTAGTTTTCAATGTAGTGCTTCAAAAAAAATATTGCATGAAAAAAACTGCAGTAAGTTCATAATGCGGTAGATAAAGGGTTAAAAAACTTTTTGATGTAACCTTATATCTTTCTTTAAAAAAATGAATATCTTTTGAGGTTACCTCAAAGAGAATTACATATTTATAACTGAGCTATATGGATAGTTGGTATTCAAGTACCATTCTGGAAGAGAAGGCAACAGTAAAAGATAATTAGGGTAAAATAAAAATAACATTTTGTGAGAATAAAAAGTATGAGATGAATATATCTGTAGAGCATGTGTTATAAATATTCCTTTTATGATAGAGTTATAATTTAAAAGGAAACATTTTTAATCTTTTGATAACTAAGATGTTCTTACTTTAGTTGCTTAAATTATTATATGAAACTTTAACTAACTAAAAGTAGAATTAATTCAATAGTATACAGAAAACCCCCCATCTTTGTGGTGTATCTTTCAAAAACATCCGAAGTAATCATATTTTAAACTCTCTCATGGCTATATTTTTCAAAGGGTCTTTTAGAGTTATTGTCAATGAAATTGTTAACGGTTATATATATATATATAAAAAACTATGATCGAATGGCTAAGAGCGGAGAAAGAAAATAGGCAGGATACATTTTTTTACTTAAAAATATCGAAAGTTCTGTCAAAATGTATCCCCTTAAAATGTTAATGAAACTTTACTAAAAATATAAATAATTATCATTTTTTTAAATCTAATAATATAAAAAAACACAAATCATTACAAAGCTCATGGGCAATAGGCCTAAAATAAAAGTTTTTTTTATCAAGAATTCACAAAAAAAAATTTTTTTTACGTGTATTAAACACTCGGTATTTACTCCCTAGTGGCACATAATTTATTGGTAACGAGTAAGTGGAAGGTCATACCAGTGGAAAATAAAAATAAAATAAACATTAAATAGACAAAAAGGAGCATGTAAACTTAAAATATACAATCAAAACTATATGACAAAAATTTACTTTGCATATTTATTATTTTTATTTTTTTGCATAAGATGCATTAAAGTGATTCACATAAAATAAATTTCTATCCTTCCGATACGATTTTTTCTAATGATTACTTCTGAACTGATGTTACATACATGGAGTTTGCAAATCTCTTTCAATCATGAAATATTTTAATTAGACTACTCGAGGTTTTTCAAAAATCTTACTTTTAAGTCTATTATTTGAATAAAAATATTGGATAGTATTTTAAAAACCGTGCTTAGAGTAATAGGTCTACATATAGTGTTAAAATATTTAAAATGTAATATACATTTTCTACTTATTATGCTTCGTTTATTAAAGGTGGAAAAATAAAGTCTAATAAAATTACAAAATATTATAAAGTTTATTTTTAAAACTATGTCTTTCGAAATATTTGCACGATTAATAAATAGTTTAATTTTGCAGGTTTTAATTTTTTTCTCTTGCTCTCATCAAATCACAAAATTTAGATTTAGGACAGTGACATTATGGCATTTTATTTAACACTAGATTGCCCAAGGAAGTCACTTCGACTGCTTTTTAATTTCAATTAGAAAAACAATTGCATATATAATGCACAATTTCTTAGAATTTCTTAGAATATATTTTTTTTCAACTTAAGTAAATTTTTTATTGTTAATATTTATTTTGTTGTATGACTGTAAATAATATAAAAAAAATATTAAAAGTTAATTTTTTAAATAAATTTTTTACACATTAATCATTCTTTCATAATGCAGTCATTTCCATTGTTTTGGGGCATAATAGGTGGTATGTACTAAGCTTCAGTCTTCCTAGTGTTAATTATTTGAAAAAAAAGGAATAAAAATAGAGGACATTTTTACATTTTTTAAAACTTCAAGTACTATGCTCGAGTGAACGATATTAACTTTTTTTAATTGAAAAAAAGGGTTGTCTCGTTGCTTAATTAGAGAGCATGCATCTTTTTTGGCTGAGACTAATGCATGTATTTTACTATCGAATATTCAAATTTTCAACTTTTGGCAACGAATGACTGAATAGCTGGAGCTCTAGCTTATTGCAATTAAGCATGTGAATGGTGCATAAAAAAAAATCCAATACTAATGTATAACTTTCTAACAATTGAGGCTTCGTTGACCCACTTGCATATATGCAGATCGAATGTATGCAGATTGTACCAACATCTTACACACAGATTTGTGAGCAGTATGAGCATATATCACTTTTTGAGAGAAGATGTGCAGTTTAACTAAATGAAGCAAAATAGTTAAATCTTACAAACTCGGCATTTATGTCGGAGCGGAGCTACCTTTAGATGCTGCTGGAAGGAATGGCTTACTTGATTCGATTTTTTGTTTATTAACGTCACACTCAGAGGGTTGTACTAGATAAATGACGAGGACAATGTGGGAGCTCTCATTTCCGTCTCCCCCACCACTTCAACCTGAGAAATTTAAGCCTAGACAGATCTCGCATCAGCTCCTGTACATGGCGAGTCTTTAGTGGATAAGGACTTGAACCTAAGTCTTGGCAGAAATAACATTAGTCTTGAATTCTAAGTCAACCTCTACGCTACCACAGCCTCCATGAACAAAGTCGTACACAGCGTCAAGAATATAACGGTCGACTGAGATCCATGGCAGATCGTCAGGATGGTTGATCTGAACTTACAGTCCCGTATACGTTCCTGTAAGGATCCGAGTGCGTTATGGATGTGCTGTGGGATAGTTCAACTGTTCAGCTGGCTTGTGTATGTAAATATACAAGATTTGTTTCAAAAAATTCTCTGTTTTGGTGCTATCACGGTATTAGTAATTAAACTTTTTTTTATAATTAAATTTAAAAAAAATTAGTTAACGCTGTTGTAAGTCAAAACTTGTTGCATTGCAAGTATAAAATGTTTTTTGCTTCCCTAGCCATCTCCTGAGCAAGTTAGTAATTGGCTTTATAATAAATTAAAATGATTGTTAAAATCCTTTACAATGACCATCGATAGATGACTCAGGCATGAAGGCTGATACCAAGGAGGCCATTGCACCAAATTGTCACTCATTGACGCACACTGCCAGGTTTCTTTGCAGTGGTACCCGACACATTTAACTGAGAATCTTATGGAACTACAGAAGAATTATTTCAGCAATTAGTCTTGATTCAAATTTATCCAAGATGACCAAATACGTATATGATGACGTGTCAGGGCATTAATGTGATACCTGCCTGATATATTCCTCCACAACCCGACAACCATAAGCTGAAGAGACGCTATTTTATTTTATGCTCGACCTATTTGGTCACTTTCTGTATGCAACCTTACAAAATAACGATATATAAAGACGAGGTTCTTGTCTCCTGAATGTTTCCCTTCCTTTCTCAGAATCATGGGATTTCTTTTTAACAGGATAAGACTCAGACACCCTATGGCTTTTTGCTACTTGTCTTTCTCCTTCATCAACATTTCTTTTCCCAATGGAGCACGTTTGGGCTCTGAAGAACATTTCCGATCGCCTCTGGATCACGCCGATCTAATTCTCCACCTGGAACGAGTATCGTAAGCAATCTCACACAGAAGCACATCCGTCAAATGTGCAAGGCAAGGCCCAACCGGAAAAGTTCTTGGATCAAGACTAGAACTTGGCCAAAGTATTATTGATTTGTTTCGGTTATTGTAACTGTTTTTTAAGAAAAATGCTTTCAATATCTATAATACTGTTAGTGAACAGTTTTCAATACTTTTACATCACATCTACTGATTTTCATTCGATTCCGATAATTCTTCTGGGTGCATCGCTTCTTATGTTATAGAGTGTATGAAAACATTTTTATCGATAATAAATATTTGTTTGAAGTATGTATATATTAATAAGCTTATTAAAAAAATTTAATGGAGCAAAATATATACAAGCTGTTATTTTTTGTTTACCAAATTATGGAATGCGTAAAACGTTTCAAGTAAAAGCAAAAGTTGTAATCAATTTTAAATTTAAATAAAAAGGAAGGAAACAATTTTGATAAAAATGGAATACTATATTAGTTTATGCATTTCTGAAAATATACCCCTGATCCACAATTAGTATTTTAAATAAGATTTCCTTTTAGAATGCAGGATAACTATTTCGCATAATATCTTGTTAATAGCTCAAACTACTTAACAATTCAAACGCAATTCAAAAGACATCGTTTATTCATTGTATTAATTTTAATCCGTACTATTTTATTAAATATTTATATAAAATTTAACCTATTATATAATGAACAGTATTTGACGCCATCAAATTTTTAGGTTAACTAAGGAAATTAAACAACACTGGTGCTCCAAATGTCTTTCCAAAGATTGAGACATTTTCTAAAATTATGCACTTTAGTATGACTATCTAATAACCATCTAAATTCGACCTAAGCTATGGGAAAGTTTCAGCTTAAATAGTTTTCTAACTATCTAGAATCTAAATATACTTATCAAAGGAGGATCATCAACTAATGCTAGTCCTAGAATTTCCCATTGGATCCTTTCAACTTGAACCACGACAATTTCCAGGATTAACTTCTCAAACCTCTTAACTTTCGTATGACAACAATCAATATCCTTTTAACCTACTTCTTAACTTGACTTTAATTAGCAACCCTGATTAACAAAAAGAGGTTTTATATATAATCATATAACTTCGTAATAAGTATTTAACTTGGAGAATTAGTAAGAATAACGTATAAAACTTGTTACAAACTTTTAGTAACCTCCAAACTAGCTGCCATACTGCTTCGAGAAATGCTTGTTGTAATAAATAATATTCTTCCAAAAGCAAGGTTCTGTACACCTGGAGGATCATAGGAGGGAAAGACGAATATTATTTTCTCAGATCATTAAAAACATACGTAGAATGATCCAAAAATTCGGGGTTTGCTGGCATTGCTGATAACGAAAACAAGTATCTAAAGTTAAACAACTTGAAATGATACTCTCAACCCTCCCCTATCTAGCCAGATTGATTTAGTCCATATCATGTGACCTAACCGCATGCGCAACTGTTATCTTCCGAAGCTAGTTAGCTTCGCTCCGCAATGTAAGAAAGATGGCTTTTCTTGAACAGCGTTGAACATCAAATTCGCTTAGCACGCTTATGTAAGACACCAATGTGGACTTTGGAAATGCTAAGTATATAAGGTATATGGGGAAACTACCATGCCTAGACCCATGGCTTACGATTAGCATAGGCGTTTTAAAGAAGAACGAGAATCCATCGAAGACAATGTACGTGTTGGACGACCTTCGACTTTACGGAACGCAGAAAATGTTGCATTGGTGTCTGAATGTGTTCGAAAAAATCTTCGCCAAACACTTGCACCAATCGCTGAGGCTACACACTTCTCGAAGACGTCATTAGAGGGAATTCCTTCGCCGTAAACGGCCTTAGTTCCGGTAGAGTGACGGCTGGTACCTTCTGTATGACAACGAACCAGCTCATCGATTCCAATAGGTAAAAGAGTTCCTCGCCAAAACTCGCACGAACATGCTTCCACATCCCCCTTATTCACCAGACTTAGCCCCGTCTGACTTTTATCTGTTCTCCTCAATAAAAAACATTTACAGGGTAGCCGTTTTGTGTCATCAGATGTGGGGAAAGTAGCATCGTAGGAGGTTTTACGAGAGGTTGCGAAAAATGGCTCTCAGATGTTATACGAATGCTGGCAGAAGTGCGCCCAAGGTGACTACTTTGAAGGTAGATGTGCTTTGGTGTTCTGAACAATTCAGGGTAAGGTTTCTTACATCTTGTCCCCGAACTTTTGGATCATACTACGTATTACAGATGATTGAAATTCGCAGATGTTCATACTGCGACTATCATCTACTTCCCAAAAATTATTAGCAGTGTGAAACTGTATGTGGTCTATTATCGTCCATAGAAAATAAGACCCGCCCTTTTGTATCCCTGAAAATCATCAGACTTCAAGAACCTCCTCCTTACAGCGCTGTGCTGTGATACTATGTTCATCAAAGACTTACAACAGTGCTCAACTGCCCAAAATGATACCAGTTCAGACAAGGATTTATCTGCCACCAAATTGTGAATTTCCTTTAAGTTTGAGGGATGATGATGATCTTCTCATGCTTTCCAGATGAAGACTTCCCAAGTATACTTTTGTGTAATGAATCTCGATGCATCACTAAAAAGCCCATGCCCACATTATTGGTATATTGAAGAATGGTGCGTTTCGTTGCATGGCAATTGATCTTTCATTTGCTACGTGCTCAGAGGAAGACAAGCCACTTAACGCCGGCCAAAAAGAGCCTTCCCTAGAAGACATTTGTATACAGTTTACTTGAAAGTTATTTTTTCAGATGCTGCAGCAAAGTCAAGAGAAAACTTTGAGTCTGTTGTCTGTGCTGTCGTGCACTTAATGCAAAGTTACAATCCTGTGCAGTTGTCGTTCTTGACCGGCATTCCTGGTGATAGAACAATTTATTTGAAATAGATTACAAAACTTAGTATCTATTCCAAATTTGTTGGCTTTACCACTTTCGATGTCACTTCTAAACATCGAGCAATTTTCGCTGTCAAAAGCTCTTGATCTCATGGAATCGTCTAAATGTTTATGGAAAAAGTCAGATTCACACTGGAAACAGTCAGATTTGTGGGCATTAACACAATATTTTTTCCACAACAGTAAAAAATTCCTGATGCTTAAATGTCAGATTCCACATTGTATAACAAAGCTAACGCCAGACATAGTTTATTTCAAATTGGAGTTTAACATTGTGCTCTATATATTTTTCAAAATATATAAATTAAGAATATTATGAATTTCATGGGTGGCAATTTTGAGTTATTCTGAAAAACATGTCTGTGATTTTAATTTTGGACACCAGTATAAAACCACTGTTACTCTATGTAATTAATTTTTGCCATGTGATTATGTAAATTTCTAGAGAGTAAATGAACGATTTTTTCCGAGGCAGATAAACCAAAATACAGATAAACACAGCTGAAGGATCTTAATCCTTTCATTGGGTGTCTATAAATTGGTAGTTAAAGTAAAAAATTCCGAAACTTACAGCATTGGTCACGAGTATTTATTCTATGAACGAACTTCGTGTACAATATGAATGTAGTGTAGTGCTGAAATGGGAGTCACTGCTGCATGTTAACTTGAGTTTGGCTTCTTATTTCTCAAGTTGTGGGTGTGACGTTTGGGATAAATAAAGGTAGCGTGATATTTATAAATTTAAATATTTAGTTTATTTACGTCACAACTATTAATTACAGTATATATATTGAAGTTATTAAAAATGTTGCTGATATCTCTTTTATCTGTTGTTTTTTTTTAGAGAGAACACCACGTTCAGTCTCTGTCAAAGTTTCCAACCACCTCCTCTCTGCCTTCTCTAGACTTCAATGGTAGCGGTCGATCCCTTTACTCTCGATCTACACCCGCTACGTGGGTGGAGTAGGGATTCTCTCACGGTGTCAAAGGTTGCCGGGGTGATCCCAAAGGCAAGCCCGAACAACATTTTAAGGATGCAGGAGTTCATAAAGACGTGGATATACCAATTACAAAAAGAAGCCTATTTCCAGCTGAGTGACTGGATACGTTACACGGGAAATGGAAGTTTGATAAAATGGATAATAATTCAGTTGACAGGCGTTTTATTTTATGTAATAATTAGAATTAAAGAAGTCTATTATAGGAAAGTATTTGATGTGTTGTTCTAATTCAGCTTGAACATTAGGCAAATAAAGAAATCAAAACATTCGTAACGTAATGGTAAGCACACAAATTTAAATATTACATTTGTAATGCGGTTTCGTTATAGTTTTGGTTTCTCTACTTGCTATTTTTATACTCTTTTCAGTATCAGAAAGAATTTCTTATCTATAGGCTTTAGAAAATCATCCCTTACATTTCACAAATTGTGTTTATTTCTGAGAATCAATACATACACTGCAATAAAAGGAGCATTCAATACGATTTTATGCAACGTTGCTAAATCTATAACAGAAGGGAAAGTATAACACAGCATAACGTACTAATAGAAAATATATTTCTTGATAATATGTGAATAAAAATAAATAGCTGAGGAAAATAAGATTTCGAGGTAGAAAAAACGTAGATGGATCACCTAAGTTTCCAGGGACGCATCACCCATGCTACCAACAGACATTTACCTTTAGATAAAGAAAAATCATTGGGTTACTCTTATCACCTAAGAAAGATTAATCCTTGAGGTGTTTTTCATTTAGAAGAGAACTTTGGTCTGAGTATCGTGATATATATTTATATAAATAACGTACCATTCAATAAAAATATATCTATTATCTACTAATGTGGTACTAATGAGCCATATCCAATAATATTTGAATTCTTTAGTGAAACGATTTATTTTGTTTCAGGTGAAAATCATTTGAATGCTTCTACCCGAAATCCAGAGTATATATAGCATGGGTGGCAAACCTTTATGAATCAACGTGCCATTTTTTCTACAGAAATTTTTAATGAGGTATAGACGTGCCGTCAAATAATTTTGACTTGTGATTATTGGGAAAAAATAAAACCAAATACTAAGAACTAAAAACACTTTATTCACTACGAAAAAATACATTTTATACTGTATCGTAATAAACGTTTTAGTACTACTTGTAAGTCAAATTTTAAGGTAACATTAATGTAACTTTTGATGTTGCAGATAAGATGGCAAATAACTTATAATAGAAATGTAAAATGTTACTTTTAGTACAATGCATGCTGAATTGGAGTCATCCGTGAAACGGTTTCTAAGTGAGGCTTTAATATTATTCATCTCTGAAAATAATGACTCGCAAGCATAGACGGATGAAAATGTGATTATAACAGCATGAGTCAGCTTCTTCAAACAGTTAAATGTGTCTAGAATCGAATTCCGTGTTTTCAAACTTTGATTACTGGCATTTTTACACAATACATCAATTCCATCTTTTTACTTGTTTCAAAAAAATTTGAATCCATATTGAACTATTTTGGAAATCAATCAGTTGCTTATCAAATTCTTCAATTTCCAATCAGTAGAACTGGGATAAGTTTAGTTTATGAAATAAAGTCACATCAGAGTACTTATTAAACTTGAGAGTTTCCTATAATTATTCGAACTGAGACCATCTGACCATTTCCCTGATTGAAGAATCAATTATGGAAATAAATTCTGCTATAACTTTTTCTTTGTCTGGTTTCTTATGTATATCTAAATCTTTGATAGTTTTTTCAAGTTTGAGAAATACTTGTAGATTTTTTTGTAATAATATCGTTCATGAAAGCATGAAGTTTAGCGTCAAAAGTGAGGATGAGATCCTTCGTGAGGATTACTTCATAGTGAAATTTGTTATTTTGGACTAAAATGCAAACTATTCCAATTGGTGGCGTGCCCAAAATATTGTGTCACGTGTCATTGATGGCACTCGCACCACTGATTTGCCATCCTTGATATATAACATATCCGGAGTTAATGGTTTGAATAAAAATATTCTTTGCCAGATTTTGGTTTGAATTTAAGCCTTGATTCATTTGTTTAAAAAATAAAACAATATCCAAAGAACCTAAAAATGTACACTAAATATTTATTAATAGCTTTCTTTTTTTTTACTCGATTAAAATATATGCCTATTATTTATTGCTTAATTTTATTGATTGAAATAATGAAATAAAGTATTTGAAGAAAAACGAGTAAGGGTTTGAATTCTGGAGTGATAAAATTAATGTTGATAAAATCAATTAATGATAAGTTTGTTCTTACCGAACAAAGAAATAGAATTTTTTTTCCAATCTCTTTTCTAGAACACTTCAATTTAAGAAGAAAAGTAATTTATAAAGCAAATTGGAAAATGATTTGAGTTCCGGTAGAATTTCATAACCCTTTATTCCTGTGCTATCATTTTACCCATTTTAAATTGCGAGTTTCCACGCCAATAGCTTTTTTGGATCTCCAGAGCAGTGGTCTATATCCCTGAGATTTCCTAAGGTATACTCAAAGGCTCTACGAGTCACAATAAAAAATCGAAAACAAAACTATAAATGTGCATGCAAAATAGATTCACTATCTTCATGAAGTTTCTATGATCACAAATATCTAAACCTCGTCTCAGTCATCAAAACTAAAATTTTATTTACACATAGCTTTATTTTGTGTAATACTTTTTAAAATTTATTATAACATAATAAGAGAAAACATTTAAGATGTTTTTCCTGTATATCTACTACCTACTGAATTGCAAATATTCTACTGTTTACTAACCCGGCACAGCTCCTAAATTTTAGGTTGAAAATTCATTCAAAATGCACACGATTTCTCACACAGTTATAAGCATTTTAATAATATTCAGAACATTATATTTAAGTGAAAAATATGTTTCACTGTGAGAGGCTACAAAGGCAATATGTAAAAAGTAATGAAATGAGATTGCAGATAATTTGAATAGACTTAGACTTGAGCAGTTTATATGGGAAAAAAAGTACAAGTACGTCCCAGTTACTAAATATAATGCAAGGGTTAGTGACCCTTGGATCACAAATTAATATTATTAATTATTAAATTATATTAAAAATTTTTAATATTGAATGCAATACTTTTTATCTTTATATAAAATACCTATAACAAATTAAAATCTAAACTAAACTCATTGGTGCAACAGCCCATGAGGATCAAAGCCTATTCTACCCGTCTCATTATACGCGACCATTGGGTTCTGAGGTGCATCAACAAATGTCCCGATCAAGTCTGAAGCGAAACCCCCAGTGTTTAGTTCTCAAGAAAGCTTGGAACTCATTTATCGACCCACTGAAGGGATGAAAGGCTGATTGGACTTTTCTCAGCCCGAGGATAGAACCACGGACCTGTGGTATGGAAGTACGATATTAAAATCTACTTTAAATATTATTTTAAGATATATTCCTTAAATATTATATTTTAAGGTGTATATCAAGTGAGTTGTAAGGGTAGGGGAGTTCTCTAAAATGGTCTTATAGTTTTAAGGTTTCCGTGAGTCGAAAAATTTTGAAGACCACTGGTGTAGAGTATTCTTAATTCATACCGAATTACATATGCATAGAATTAATATGTATGTGAAAATAAATAATTACCAAAATTACATAATATTCATGGAACACGATTCAAAATTACTCTAAAAAGTATTTGTAGTTATAAACTTTTGGTATCTCAGTTTATATTAAATTCATTCATTCCGTTTGTTGAAAAATCTAAGAGCATTAAATGCATTACTTATCTTACTAATCGTAAAAGCTTGGTATAAGAGGGTTTTAATAGATTTACTGGAATTGTAAAGACTGTGAAACAACTTTAAAGAAATAACAGAACCTGATAATATATAGCTTTTTATGTTACATAATGCCAGTTTTTCCACTTACAAAGTACATAACCCCCACATTTATTTATTTTACACATTACCAGATTTAACATGATTTCTTTCTTCCCTCAGCACAATGAAACTTTGTAGACACAACACATTCTAGTTATTTTATAGTTGAAAAATAAATAGACTCCTTCATTTTATACTGTAATCCATCCTATGTATTAAAACATTTTCAGTTTTTTTTAATATAATGTTGCAAGCTTAGTTTTAGTTTAGTCCTAATTTACCTAACTAAACTCAAACTCCGTGGAGCAACAGACCATAAGGGTCAGAACCTACTGTGCTCATCCCAGTATACGCGACCATTGGGCGCTGAGATACAAAAGCAGATGTCCCGATTAGGTGGTCAGTCTGATGCGAGTCCCCCAGTATTTAAGTCCCTAAGCAAGCTTGCTACTCATTTATATACCCACTGCAGTAGAAATTAAAGGCTGAGTTGACTTTGCCCAGCCCTAGAATAATTAACCTAATTAGTTTTAATTTTAAATACTCTATATTCTATACATTATTTTATTTTACCAAGCTTTTAATTAGTTACCATACATAATATAAGTGAATTGGTTATATTTATTTTTTCCTGAACATGAGCTAGAGCTCATTCAGGACATTTGTATAATTTTGTATGTACTATTATTATTTTTTTTAAAAAGTGTAACTTATAACGAATCTATTTGGCACAATAAAAATGTTCATTATTGCGAAAAAATAAGCGGAATTCATTTTGTACTTGTAAAGAAGATGATCCTCAAAAGCGTGGTGGTACATTTTTTGGTCTCTCATATTTTCATACTAGCAATATACTCATGTGACGTACTAATTATTGTAATACTGACTTATTTAGTTACATAAACATATGTACTTGCCTGATTTGTATCAAATATCACAAGAATCACTTTCATTTACACTTTAAAATATACAACACTGTCATTTCCTTAAAATACTTAACAGACTCACAGTTGATCAAAAAATGAACTAATGCATAAATCCATTGCTCACAATTAGCTTCTGATATCTGCTGGAAAATTGAGCAACTTTTAGGAGTTGACATCTGTGGTAATTCAGAGAATTTACCATATAGCATCAATTTCTGAGGCATTTAAACAAGTGGTGCGTTTATGTACCACCACACAATAAACGAATAAGAATCGGTGGTACATCATATGTACCACCAAGCATGAAAGAGATAAAAGGGTAGTGCCAATATTAAAAAAATCTCATTTTTCATTAATGTTATCCATAAATCTTCTTTTGCTGTGTTGACAAAAAGTATGAACTCATATAAAAATGATTTTTCTTCTCGTCTGTTTTTGAAATACAACACTTTCAGCATTTTTCTTAGCATCCATAAAAACAGAAGAGTTCTCTGAATCTGTAGAGTTTCTTACTTATATCTATATGGAAAAGATGCAAAAAATTCTACATAGATTATCGCAATTCTTTTTTTAGTGCGGGATACATTTTACGTAGTACATTATGTAAGCCTCCAAAAGGAAAAATTACTTTTAGTTGTGAATTATTATTTATTTTCCGTTTATATACATTAAAAGTGTTACATCAGCTTCTTTATCAAAATGCCTTAGAATTTAAAATTAGTATTCCTCCATGTAACCCTTTTTTTCTGTATAAAAAAAGCTGGAGTTCCTATAAAAGCGATTTATATTCCTCCCCCTGTGCTTCCTCAATACAATATTTTCTACTATCTTCTAGAGATTCATAGAAACAGGAGAGCAACTGTAAGGCCTGAGGCATGTCTGTTATGTTCTTCGTATCAATAATACAGGCGTAGATATACATCTCTACGATTACAATAGCTATCAAATCAAGAAAGAAATCCCGAACATTGCTTTTATATCTATTCAATTCGATTCTGTGCTCTCTTTCGTTATTTTTTCTTCTTTTTTTCTTTTCTTTTTCCTTATCATTCTATTCCTATCCTTCAACAGGAGACTGTTTTACAAAAGCAAAATCGTACTTTTTTCGGAAAAGAAACTACGCTATGCGCTTTGTTTCAGACAAAAGACGCTACAATAGAAAGTTTCTGTAGCTATTTCTTTCTTTGTGATTTTATTTCGGGACGGTGCAATTCTGACTAGAAGAGCAAATTTAGGAGCGTATTGCCAATGAAATTATTTATTTTGATTGTATAAGCCGCACGACATCCTTCTTTGCTTTTTTGTGATCTTTTTTCATACGTTTCATGTTTTGTGGACCATGGTAGGGTTGAATTTCAAAATTCACTTTTCGAGACGTTCTATGTTTGCTGTTGAAAATAATCTATAATTTTATAGTGATACTTTTTTTCAAACATATTGATTCAGGGTCTCATAGAATATGAATATCAGTATTCATTTTTCTTCAAAAATGTTTTCTACTGGAACATATAATGTTTTATATGCCTTTTTTTTGTCTACATACAAAAAGTTATTTTATGGTGAGAAATAACATATTTATCTTTCTTTTACAGCATAATCTTAGCAAAATAGTTCCACATTCTTAAGTTTTAAAATTGTTTTTACTATATAAAACAGTGTCGTTAAAGCATTTTAATTATTGTCGGAGTAATCAAGTAGTATATCCAAAAAAATCCGTTCTTAAGGTATTCGACTACCCTAAAATCATGAATTTTTTTAAAAATTGACAATTTTTTTATGATTTTATTTTATATGCCATCTCATTAGCTTCACAAAAATACCAAAGGTTTTATTTCCCATTCACTAGAACAAAAACTGCAGGTGTTTTAGTAAAAGCAGATGCCATAACTTTACACAAAATGCCAAACTTTAAAATGCGTTTTTCTCGAAATGTGTTTTTTTTCCAAAAACTCAAACGGGGACAGCGATTGCTCAAAAAGTTTTTTAAATAATTTGCTTAAATTTTGTGTGTATGTTCTGTGTAACAGTAGAAGTGTTTTAACCTTCATATTTATCAATCACTGTTTTATTACAAAATTTGCAATTCTGTATGTGAATATAACCACTGTTTTTTAAGTAATTTCATATAACAACTAAGACAAAGCGCTCTCGTTTTTGTAAAAATTAAAATATCTCTTATCCTGAAGGTCACTTCAAAAAGGAATAGCAAAGTAATACATCAAAATTGAAAAATTTAGAATTTGTTCATAAAATTTTTGTACAGAATGGGACCCGTTTATGCAATATTTTGTCAATTTTTACCCATTTTTTCCCATTTTAGTAGTAATTTATTTCTCAATTCTTAATTTTAGTCTTTATTTCTTAAAAGGTACTAAATAAGTTAAAAACCACAAAAAAATCTCCATATATCCATTATTTTAAAAAAAAATTGTCGCAAGTATTCGGATACCTTAAAAAAAGGGAAATTATTTTTTGAAAGTTTACAAAACGAATAGCCTTTTTTAACTAAAAGGATTAATCTGTCCTCTAAGTCAATAGTAATTTGAAGACATGAACAGTTTTGGGAAAATCCTTACATTTGTTGACCATTTATTATATTTCTTATATTTAAAATTATAACGGAAGAAATTATTTCTCAGTACTTTTTACGCACCATGGATTCACGAGTATTTTGTCTCCTAATGCTTCATTATTGATCATTCATGAATAGGCTGAACAAAAAGAATAAAACATGAAAGCAAAGGAAAAACATCCCTCTGTATTGTTTTTCAAAAAGAACATTCACCCATTTATGCTGCTTAGAAAGATTACTATAAATCCTTCCAATTTAGGCAATTAAGCGATCATGATTCGATTGGAGGTGTGAATATTGATTCTCTATTTGGAACCCTATTGGTTTTTAAAAAACTGGTGGAATTGGCAGCATTTCACTGAAAGTACATTGACAAACAAATCCTTTTGACTCATAAGAACGGAAATTATAAACTTAATGATAAATTCGCTTTTTGTTACAGTTAATAGAGATATTCTGAATTTGATTTTAGTACTAAAGTTAAATCTTATTTTAGTTAAATTAATGGAACAGTTAAGTTAAATTAAAATTATGGCATAAACTACTAAATTATGGATTTATATTGCTAACTTTTCTTTTTTGTTGTTTCAATTCCTTATACTTATAGTATCCGACTACATTCGGAACAGTGATTTTAAAAAAGCGCATAAATGGATAATTTTCAAGATATTTAGTGTCACATAGATTGAAATACATGAATAAAATTGTTTTAAGGACATTATGACAAAAAAAATATTTAAATACACAATTTTTGCAAAAAAATTGTGACGGGTCTTTCATCGCGATTTCATATAGCTGTCATCTTGGGTTCTTTGGGCCCAGAATGGCAATTCTTTCCAACCAATTCAAGAAGAAGAACGGGGTTATGTAAATTAGGAATTATATATATATTGGAAGTTAGCATTCACGTGAGGTCTATGTCTATGTGCAGAAGGGATTGCTAAGTGGAAAGTGAAGTAGCTAAGTAGAGAGGTAGATGTAAAGAGTGATTTGAGATAAAGATTAGAAGAATCCTAAGCCCGTGAATTAGCCTAGCCGGGCCACTACAGACGAACCAAAACTGTGTCCGAGACTAAAAGGAACATAGTCAGATTAAAGCTACAACAGAAGTGATAAGGACGTAGCTGTTAACCTAGGATATAGCGGTGAGTGAATTTATATAAGCTATAAGGAAAGTGCGTAGATTTGTGAGATAGAAATTCATCTATAAAGCTAGATTCAGTGGTCAATTGAGCGATTATTAGGTAATACGTGTTGCTTCTTCTTATTTTGGATCATCCTCCTTAGATATTATTGTTGTGTATTGTGTTTAAACTAAAATCTTAATAAACGGATTTCAGTATGAATGATTTGAGTGGTTCTTCATTCTTCTACACAGAAACAGGTTGCGTAGATAATGTAGAACGTGAGTCTCCAGGGACGGGAGGCTTCACAAATTTACTTAGAATAACCTTTTTTCAAAACGTTCTCCTTTAATAAAAAATGTTTCTATAATAATAATATTTTGCTAACATAAAATAGTCTTCTCTCTCCAGAGAGTCTGAACTAGGATTTTTGAAAAATTCATTTTATTTTCTGACTTACCTCCAACTGAAACAATTATCGGCTTTTTTTTAAATCTCCCCCCATCTCTTGTAGTAAAATATGGATAAATGCACTTCTAAGTTATGTATTTCAAAAATTCTAGTTCAGCCTCTGTACAGAATTCTGAGCTGTATACAGACAAAATATTATTATAATAGAAGCATTTTTTCATAATAGGAGAATGTTTTGAAAATTGGTCATTCTATGTTCATTTTTTCATTTTTTGTCAAAATATGACACTTAAATAATTTTTTATTGTAATAATATTCTTAAAACAATTTTATATATGTTTTCTAAACTAAGTGACACTAAATTACATAAATATTATCCATTTATATGCTTTTGCTAAATCACGGTTCCAAACGTATCCGACTACGTTCGGTCCGTGTAGAGCAGCGATGCACGTTAAATCTGTCGAGAGCTGAAACGTCCTCCCGTTGGTGTGGTGTGGTAGTTAGGAGAGGTGGTGCTAGCTCAGGTGTCGTCCACGTCACTTGATCATGGTTCAAAATTACGTGGTCCGTCGCCAAAAAGCCCTCGTGTAGCTGAACAGTGCGACGTGAATATTCAATCAATCAACCGACTACGTTCGGAACCATGATTCTAAAAAGGCACATAAAAGGATAATTTTCATGATATTTAGTGTTACTTAGATTGGAATACATGCATAAAATTATTTTAAGAACATTTTGACAAAAAAAATTATTCAAATACAATATTTCGGGAAAAAATTAACTTTGAATAACCTTTTTTTTCAAAATGTTCTCCTTTTATGAAAAATGTTTCTATTATAACAATATTTTGCCTGTATATAGCTCAGACCTCTGTACAGAGGCTCAACTATAATTTTTGAAAAATTCAAATTATTTTCAGAGGTACAACCATTTGAAATAATTATGGGCGTTTTTTTCTTAAAATTTCTCCCCTCTGTTGTAAAACATGGATAAACCCACTTCTAATTTATATATTTCAAAACTTCTAGTTGAGCATCTGTATAGAGGACTAAGCTATATACAGGCAAAACTTTATTATAATAGAAGCATTTTTCACAAAAGGTGAATATTTTGAAAATTGGTCATTCTATGTTTATTTTTTGTCAAAATATTTTACTTTTTTTTTAATATTATAATATTCTTAAAACAATTTTATATACGTTTTCTAATCTAAGTGACACTAAATATCATAAATATTATGCAATTATTTTCTTTTGAAAAATCACGGTACTGAACGTAGTCGGATACCTTAACGGAAAACTATCTTAAACGTTAAAAAGTACTCGAGAGACACTAAAATAGTTTTCCAAAAAATAACATAGTAAATTTTTACCATGTTTTTAAGGTTAATTGAACATCTATTATACTCTTATGCTGATTTTCCGATTAAAATGATTATTGCTGTGACAGAGCGATTTAATAATACAAATAATGTTATGGCGTTACAATTATTAATAAGAAAAGAAATAGATCTGCTTAATTTTTTGTTAGGGCATAAATACATAAATTGTTGCATAGTTTTTAATAAAACTAATTAGAGTTTCTGCAATGAAAAATCTTCTCCATTGGCTTCCATTTTTTCTGGTTTACTCCTTAATTTGTAGCTGTTTTTAATTCTTTACAATTGTTTTAACTAGTAATATGTCTTAATTTACGTTCAATTATATCGACACATTATCTAAAAATGATAAAGATACACATTTTTTACTATCTTATTTTAATTGTTTGACTTGTCTAAATATGCGTACAAATTTTCGTAACACAAGCTGCATCATTTAGTGAGTTATTTAACTTTTTTTTAACAGTTAATCGAAGCAATAACCAAAACTAGATCACGTGGCGTCTGCAATCATGGAGGGTAAACAATTTCAATTTATTTACTTTAGCAAGCATTCCTAAAAGTTGATACTCTTAGCTAGAAGAGAAGTAAATCAAGTCACTTGTCTTTTGTTCATGAGAAAGATGTTATTTTGTTGTTATTTGCAATTTTTCCCGATTATAAACTAATTTATCACTGCAAACAAATAAATTATTTCGTGGGGCCATTCCTGCAATTAGTTCATTGCGAAAAAAGCTCTTGAGTTATTCAGTTATTTCTAAATGTCTTACAAATATTTACTCAATATCTTTTTGATGTATTATTAAGCTAATTTTATTTGTCACAATCCAAAACGAAAACGCGCGTTCTAATACACAATTCCTTCTATTAGTTCACACACTCCCTATATATATATATATATATATATATATATATATATATATATATATATATATATATATATATATATATATATATATATTTAAATATATAAAATCAATCATAATTATCAATTGAAAAATTGAAATGTATGAATCTTATAATACTAAATCCCATTTCAAAATATCAATGGCGAATATAAAAGATAAAATTCCATCGTTTTCAAACAAAATTAAAAAATTATAAAATAAAATAAAAAATTATAAAATATCCAAGTGCAATCTCGGACTTAGGACCGATAAGTGGGGTTAAACTAGTTTGATGGCGCCAACCTTCCCCCTATTTCAACTTGGTAAGTTAATTGAAAAATATCCAAATTTCAAAAATTTAAAAATTAAAAATTAAAAAGTTAAAATTAAACCATTATACTTGAAAAATTAAAAAAGTTAAAATTAAATCATACTTGAAAAATTAAACTATTCGCCATCGCATTCTGAAATATATTACAACATTAAAATATTAAAATTTAAAAACAATTTAGTGCATAATATAAGTGAACCATCAAACACCTAAGATGATGCACCCATCCTTAAAATAGTTGCATAGGTAGAAAAAGTAGTTGTATATGTATAAAAAATATTTGAGATCCGAAAATTCAAATTAAAAATATTTGAGATCCGAAAGTTCAAATTGAAAAATATTTGAGATCCAATAGTTCAGATTAAAAATATCTAAAATCAAAAAGTTCAAACTAAAAATCTGAAAGTTCAAACTAAAAATCCGAAAGTTCAAACTAAAAAATCCGAAAGTTCAAATTAAAAATCCGAAAGTTCAAAATAAAAATCCGAAAGTTCAAACTAAAAAATCCGAAAGTTCAAACTAAAAAATCCGAAAGTTCAAACTAAAAAATCCGAAAGTTCAAATTAAAAATATCTAAAAACCGAATGTTCAAATTAAAAACACAGTATATTCACAAATGAATAACTTAAATCATTAAAAACTCACCAAAGAGTATCCTATCAGGAATTCAATCCATATAGAACGATTTTTCATATTTAATATATCAATTACCACATCCATATTTTGCTCATAACATCTACCAATGCCATGTCAATCCAAACGTTTCATAATCTAACACTAGAGTTTAATCACTTGGCATTAGATGCAAACCAGACCACATGATATATATATATATATATATATATATATATATATATATATATATATATATATATATATATATATATTATATATATATATATTTATATATATATATATATTTATATATATATATATATATATATATATATATATATATATATATATATATATATATATATATATATATATATATATATATCTTGTTCAAATGTTCTATCGTAAATAAAATACTTATTATTCATCAACTCAAGTTCAAATACATTTTTAAACTTGTAGTGGATGACACTTGCTGTTAATACAGTTTTTTCAAATATTAATTCATTAATTAAATTTAATTAATTAAGTATAGTTAAAGAGATATATTTCAGTCGATATTATTCCTATCGATAAATAATCATATACTAGTTAGACGTCAGCATTCCTTTTACACTGGTCCTAAGATAAATTTTGACCTATTATTCAACTTGTATTAAAAAATGCAATTACAAATTTATATAATGTGGTTAAAAAGTTTTTAATGATAATTTAAAAGGTGTTTTGCCACTTAATATTGTGATACTGTCATATGTATATACATATTCATATTAATTGCAATTATTTAATAAATAATAACTAAAATAAAAAAAAAATTCTTTGTTAATCTAAGTAGGAATTGATTTTAATTTTTTTTTTATGTTACCTGTTTTGTTGGTAAGTAGAAAGGCTGCAAGGAGAGGGTAGATCGGAGGTCGGCAACCTATGGCACGCGTGTCAGATGTGGCATGCCGATCAGTTCTCAGTGGCATTCACAAATCTACAAAATTGTAAGATGAAGTTAAATTGCTCAGTCACTCCTCTCTACGCCTCGCTTTAATTAAAGGTCATTTCTCACTTTCAACTCTCTGTTACAAAACGGTTCTGCTGAATCACTTTGCATGTAGCTTGTGTGCTCTATGTAAAAGAAAGTATCATCTTTTTAAAGGCGACTCAATATTAATGTTAAATATTCAACGGAAATCAAAATGTTTGTGTATTACTTGTAAAATGTAGCATTTACTGCATAATCAATAAAAAACAGAGAAAGTAGCTGTTTTTCCCCACCAAAAGATTTTGGCACCGACAGCGAAAAAAACAAAAACAAAAAAAAGCCTTAGGAATAAATCAAATTTTTTTTCACAAATATTCTTAAAAAATACATATTTATGTGTTAAGTTTTATTTTTATGTTTATGTTAAATAAATAGTTGTATTTTATGCTGTTTATTTTTATGGCAATCAATATCTTTAAATGATGCATATATATATATATATATATATATATATATATATATATATATATATATATATATAATATATAATTTAAATTCTAAATCAATATTTTTGACCTCTATTCCTTAACTCTGCATTTACTGCCACGGGAGTTGAACTGCTACAAATATTTTGTATTGCATGGCACAGTGAATCATATTGGCAAATTGATTTGCAGCTAAAATGTTGCCAACCCCTTGGGGGCTGTAGTAGCCCAGTATCACTAAAGTACCACCGTGTAGGGAGCGATGAACGTTAAATCTGTCGAGGGCTCAAACGTCCACCCATTGGTGTGGTGTGTTAGTTAGGAGAGGGAGTGCCAGCTCAAGTGTCGTTCTCGTTACTTGACCATGGTTCAAAATTACGAGTTCCGTTTCCAAAAGCCCTCGTGTAGCTGAACAGTGCGACGTTAAGAGGACGCAGTACGATTCAATTGACAAAAATCGGTCAAAAAAATCAAATTTAATTTTTTTAGTCTAAATTATTTCTGTATAGTTTTCTACAAACTCACCGAATTTGAAAGATCTAAATTTAAAAACGCAGAGTTATGATAACTTTTACGTTTGTTTTTATTCACATTCCAATGGTAAATCAAAACTTTAAACTGACTTATCTCAGAAAGGTAAAATAACTGGTTTGTCTTCATTTAAAATTTTAAGGCATTTTTTTTCAATTGTGCTTAATACTTGGAATTTTTTTCACTTGTTGCTAATAGTACTGAAACAAAAGTTGGTATATATTTTTCAATCAAGGCAATACTTATTTTTTTTAAAAAAATTCAAGTTGGGATCTACACATTATTTAAGGAATTTTCAATAATCATTTATAAAAAGAAGTATTGTACAGATACCAATCATGTTATCCCAAAACCCAATCCGAATTTGGTTATACATAGTTTGACGTACTTGTAAATCAAATTTCATAAGTGTACGTCAAATTTGTAGGAGGAAAATAGCATTTTAAAATCACTTCATAAGTATCAAGTTTTTACCTTAAATTGTTAGCTTTTTATGAAATTTTGAGCACAAAATCTGTTTTACAATGTACATATACATAAGAGGCAACCGAAAAAATTATGAAAAGTATTAAAAATTAAAAACTTTTGTGTAAATCGTACCATGCCCCCTTAATATTCACTCACTTGCCGACCCCTGTGTTAGATGAATGATATAGCAAAGATATTGTTGTTTTTGTGAATGATGCATCATACATTCACACTTAAAAACATTTCATTAAAATTTTAAGTTGTAAATATGAAATGACAAAATTTTGGGGCCTTATATAACAAACATTCGGTGATTAATGAAATTCCAAAATATTCGATAAAGGGTGAAGAGTTTATAAAAGAACTTTTCGAAAACTTGTTTGCAATTCTTTTTAAACTTATTTAATAAATATTGAAGTCGGTAAGAAGCTAAGATTTTCTTGAAAAACATTTATTTTATGATCCATTGTGCTGATAGGAGAATGTCTGTTTTAATACGTTAATGCAAGTGAAGCTTCACAACATTATTTGAAAAAGTACTTAAAAGAAACATGTGTGTCACGGCATCTAGTGCCGGCTACATTTTGCGATGTAGACTGTAAATTCAATACAGAAACTGAAAAAGAGAATAATAACTAAGAAAATTTCTAAAATTTTGGGAGAAAGTTTTTTTAAGGTATCCGACTGTGTTCGGAACCGTGATATTCAAAAGCGCATAAATGAATAATTTTAATGATATTTAGTGTCACTTAGGTTAGAATATATGCATAAAACTGTTTTAAGGACATTTTGACAAAAAGATTTATTTAAAGAGAATATTTTGGCAAAAAATTAACTTAGAATAATCTTTTTTCCAAAAGTTCTCCTTTTGTGAAAAATGCTTCTATTAGAATAATATTTTTCCTGTATATAGCTCAGACCTCTGTTCAGAGGCTCAATTAGAATTTTTAAAATATATAACTTAGAAGTGAGTTTATTCATATTTTACAACAGAGGGGAGCAATTTTAAGAAAAAACGTGAATAATTATTTCAATGGGTTGTAACTCTGAAAATAATGTGAATTTTTCAAAAATTCTAGTTGAGCCTCTGTAGAGAGGTCTAAGCTATGTACAGGCAGAATATTATTATAGTAGAACCATTTTTTTCACAAAAGGAGAACATTTGGAAAAAAGATTATTCTAAGTTAATTTTTTGCCAAAATATTATATTTAAATACATTTTTTTTGTCAAAATGTCCTTAAAACAATTTTATGCATGTATTCTAATCTGAGTGACACTAAATATCATGAAAATTATCCATTTATGAGCTTTTTTAAAATCACGGTTTCGAACGTAGTCGAATACCTTAAATAAACGATAAAAAATATATTAGCTGTTTGGTATGTGTGCGGAGCATTACTGTACAACAGGGGTGTCAAACTCGCGGTGCACAACGAACATTTTTAAGACCTGTCCAGGATATCGGCACACAATAATATATAGTTTAGTATCAAAATTTCTCCGGAAATAGGAAAGATAGAAACAGAGAAGAGATGTAAAGTATCAGGATGTAAACATTAAATTTTTCTTGTTCTTTTATTTAAGTTTATCATAATGTATTATTCGAAATGAGCTTACGTTTATCTGAATATTGATTTTTTTACGAATCACCAAAAGTTAAGCCTTGTTTGTTTGGCCCAAGTTAGCCATTGAGTTTGATATCCTTGATGTATAATGTATGAAGTAAAAAAGAAGCTGCAATTGCTAAAAACAATCTTTAAGAAAAAATCAATAAAAACTCTTATTAATTATAAAGAAAGGAATTACTTATCATCATAGTGTTTTTGCAATATTTCTTTAAATAAAATTAGAATTAAGGATAATATAAAAGCAAAATGTAATTTTTTTAAGTGTACAAATTTATAGTGCACTTGATAAAGCTTGTAATCTCTTTGAAAAGTTTAAGCCACTTCTTTTCAGCTTTCTCTCTTTTATGATGATCAGGCATTTAATTGCTTAAAAGTAATAGAATTTGCAAAATTAGTAGAAATTTTACATATTGATTTTCTTTCATTTTAATTTTTTTAAAAAATTGACGTTTTGTGTTTATGAAATTTATATTTTACGTGTGTTTAGATATCGTACAAAAAAAAACACATGCACACACTTTTTTTTTCTAAATTTCTAAAAAAAACACTGGTCTCTGGATACAATGTCCCTATTAAGTTACGTACGTGAACTCATTACGTTTCAGTATATACACCGTAAAATCTGGCATATATATAAGGCTCACCGGTGTATATATAACGCGCACCTATAATTTCAAGCTATATTCTTTAAGTTTAAGGTATATTCGCCGTATAACGCGCAACCCCTTTTGTACAAAGGAACCTGCAAAGGACGTTAGCAATACTCTTATGTTTTAAAATCATTTATTCGAGATATTGCATCAGGATTTTGAAAAAATAGTATGTATCTAGAAAATCAACCCTTTAAGTTCATAAGGTAGGACATTTCTTTTAAATAAACAGTGTATTCCAATCTTTGTGGAAGTCTAAGTTTTTATTTTTTTTGTGCTCATCTTTTTTTTTATTTTTGAAGCTATCATTTTTATACCCGGCGTATAACGCATCTTATTTTTGAGTTAAAAGTGCATGTTATACCTTGATTAAACGGTAGTTTCGAGATAAAAGGGATAAATATAAACACTTAGCAATACATATTTAAACACAATTTTTTTTTGCTTTGTTAAAGGCTAGCACAAATACTCTGAACCTTCTTTTGCATGTTTGACAAGGGTTTTTCTTAGGAAAAGTACTAAATCAACAGATAGATTCTCTCATAGTAAGTAGACTGTAAGTTTTAAGAACGAAAAGATTCAGTGCATCCAGATTTCTTAGAATAATGATAGTTTCAGTGACACGAGTACAAATTTTTTTTTTATGCTTTTATATATTCAAAACATCCCTCGATATTTTTCTCATCTCTCAAATATTAGAAAAATGCACAATTTTGCCTTTATTTAGAAATGGTATCAAAATCATGTAATATTTGAGCAAAATACATGACTTAATTAGAAACAAAAAATATGTAGAAAAAAGATAGTTCGTTTTTTTACTTTTATTACATTTCGAAGTTGCACCAGGACTATTGTCACGGACCTCAATTTTTTTAAAAATGATCTGGTGCTGTGGTTGGCAAACTTTCGATTGAAAAGAGTTAGATAGTTAGGAAGTCAAGGTAGTTAAGTAATCAAAGAACCATTACATATCATACCCATCTTTAGGAAAGCCCGGAGACCTAGAGTTACCGTCACGATTAAGGTATCCGACTTCGTTCGGAACCGTGATTTTAAAAAAGCGCATAAATAGATAATTTTCATGATATTTAGTGGCACTCAGATTAAAATATATGCATAAAATTGTTTTAAGGACATTTTGATAAAAAATATTTAAATATAATATTTTGGCAAAAAATTAACTTAGAATAATCTTTTTCCCAAATGCTCTCCTTTAGTGAAAAATGCTTCTATTATAATAATATATTTGCCTGTATATAGCTCAGACCTCTCTACAGAGGCTCAACTAGAATTTTTGAAAAATTCACATTATTTTCAGAGCTACCACCAATTGAAATAATTAGTCGCGTTTTTTTCTTAAAATTGCTCCCATCAATTGTCGTAAAATATGAATAATCCCTCTTCTAAGTTATATATTTCAAAAAACTAGTTGAGCCTCTGAACAGAGGCCTGAGCTATATACAGGCAAAATATTATTCTAATAGAAGCATTTTTAACAAAAGGATAACTTTTGGAAAAAAGATTATTCTAAGTTAATTTTTTACCAAAATATTGTATTTAAATAATTGTTTTTGTCGAAATGTCCTTAAAACAATTTTATGCATATATTCTAATCTAAGTGACACTAATTATCAGGAAAATCATCCATTTATGCACTTTTGAAAATCACGGTTCCGAACGTAGTCGGATACCTTAAGTCTGTGATGCTCCAAATAACATTTTTTATAAAAGATTTATACAAAGTAAAATTTTCAGCTCCTACAAAAATTATCGAAGATATTTTTATTTCTGCGGTTCATTGCAAAAGCAATTATTGTCAAAACATCATATTGGAAAATAAACTTTTAAGCTTCGTGAAAAATTATTGTACAATAATACAGAAGATCATCCGCTCTTTATGGAAACGATTCTGATAGTTAATTTTTATCAATAAATAATGTGTTTTTTATGGAAATTTTTTTGCTTCTGTCTGATAGATATGACTCTTGATAATAGCTCTAACTCGAATTTTTCATGAAAGTAAACTCTTTCTTAGTACAGTTATGCAAATTTAACTCCCTTTCTCTTGTATCGTTTTTTAAAGAACGTTCAGTGTTCTCGGATGCTGTTTTTCTAAGGCTCGTTTTAATAAACCGATTGCACAAAAATCCATTGGAGAAGCGTAAATTGATTTTACACGTATTTCATCAATTGATTTTCACGTTCTTTTTCTGTGAATCTTCCTTTGCTAAATAAGTGGGAGTTGACTCAGACGAGTGACTAGATGCTTTTTGTATGTATAAAGTTCAACATTGTCAATGTCCTTTCCTTATAAAGTTAGAATTTCTTCTTTAAAAATTGGTTCTAAAATATTCTTCTGGTAGTAGAGTGAATTAATTTTGGCCTTACTTGAGACTTTTTTTGATTTTTAACTCGCCATTGTTTGAAAATCGCGCAACTATCATGAATCCCTTTAAAACAGAACTTCTCAAACTTTCAATATTTGGGACCCAATATTCAATCATTATTTTTTCGCGCCCCCCCTCCATACAATAGCAATGCATTGAATTCAGTAATACTATACATTGAAGCTAAAGCTACAATACGACTTTAACTTCTTAAGAGCCACTGGCGTATATAAACGTCTCGCTCATCCAGTGTGTTAATTGTCATGGACGTATATATACGTCTTTCCGAAGTATGATATTTTCTGTGCATTGATTTTCATGAAACTATTCCGATGGCTTTGGAATGCAATAAAATGATCTTGACAGTGTTTGGAAGGATTTACTGTCTCTCTCTTACTTCAGGGGATTTGCTTATTTATTCCTTTTCTGCCCCCCCCTTCCCATACACCAGATACGCTCACTTACATGTTAAACGTACGTGAGCGTATCTGAGCATATTAACTTCATTGGGGGAGCGAATCGAGTAATTTTTAATCGGCTTTTAAGGAATTAATTATAAACCGTATACATTATCAAGATAAGTGTTAATTTTTGTTTTAATTTTATATATGATATTATTGCATATTGGAACATAGGTAATTATTAAACTTTTTTTAAACTTGGTATTGTTTAATTTTTTATAAAACTTACTGCGTAGTACTGATATATTTATGAGTGCATTATATCAGTGTAAATGAGTATTTTATTTTTTTATTTGTTTGCTTTCAGTAAAATTAATAATTTTTTAAATATTTTTTTTTTGTTTTTGACTTTTCAATATGCTCACGTCCCCTAGGGAGGCGCACCCCACAGTTTAAGAAACACTGCTTTAAAAACTTTACTGCACACTGACAAAGCCTTTTCCTAGTCATTCCCATTAGTTAAGTAATAAAAAATTGATCTTCTTTCATTACAATCACTTAAATATCCCATACCTCATCGAGTGTTAACACAAATTTCCATTTTTCAGTAACAGCGGTATTTTACATAATTTTCTACAATTTGCTTTTTTTCCCAGCAAATATGTTTTTAAAAAGGAGATGAACTTGAGGTTTGAACATCTATTTTAACTTTAAATCTTCATGAATTATTTTACTTAAACTTCCGGAAGATATTTCTAGTTTCGATGTAATGAATCCTTCAGTTGGCGGATGTTCTTTCAGGATCAGAGACTTCACTTTCTTGATAGTTGCTTGCGTTACAGCAGTCTTAGGATGAGTTTCGTGGTCATGTTTTCACTTTTCCTTCTTGCTAGACGCTTTTTTTCTTTTTCAAATTTAATATATTATAAATACCTTTGATTGATATGCAGTAACACACCACCTTTTAATTTGTTGATATGAATATTTCTCCTTGGAAAGCGTAATTTCGTAACCTTCAAGTCATATATCACTTTTAGGAGCCATTTTTTTAAAAAAAATCTATTATTTTACATTCCAATCAAAAGAAAACTTTAGCATACGATTATTGTGAAGTTCTCAAAGTGTTATCTCAAATTGCAAACGAGAAAACGAACTACAAAATCGTTTTCATAAAGTGCTAACGACCTTCTGTACATAGGTATTTTAATCTTAAAATTCGTGTTTATACTAGAAATTATAAAAATTTTCGTTTGTTTTTGTACGTGAGAGTCATTTCATCATTCTCTTTTGATAATCCTTAAGCATACCATAAAGTATCTGATACGTCTTTATCACTTCTGTTTGGGGTAAGGGGGAGGAAAGTGTATCTCTTGTTCATTCATGTGAGTGCTCCCCAACTCATGTATGCCAACAAATAACCGTTCCTAGATATCAGTTGGAAGTCTTTCCATGACGACATTTTTACCAATAAACTGGACTCTTAAAGTTTTAGAACTAATTCTAATTTTTTCACCAATTCCGTATAAATTTTGTGTTAATGGGAAAACATTTAATTAAACATTTAAACGGAAGTAACTATTGGAAGCCTGTCAGATGTTTAAATGCATATGAAAGAGATTTATTTTTTTCATTGTATAGTAATGAAAGAAAAAGAGACACATTAATTTGTTGTAGATATAATTATTTTTTGCATGCTACATGGAGTCAGAAAAGCCCAACCTGGAAGTGCAATGAGCCGCAAGTGGCTCACGAGCCACAATTTGGCATACCCTGATCTAATTGTAGCTACCCGGGGATCACGGGTTTAAGAGGGTTCAGGGAAGAAGTAGATTTGATCTTAAAAATAGCTACTTTTATTCTATTTTTCACACTTTATGAAAAAATATAACTTTATAGCTTAAATCTGGGAGCAATCTGAAATCCGAACACTTAATGTGACATAAAATTATTTAAAATCATTTAGCTTCAATCGGAGATCCTTGTGACGACCCTCCTCGAGCCCCTTTAGCTCGGTCAGCTCCATTGATATTTACTTCCACAACTCCAAGTGGATTCTTCGACGAATGTTAATTTCAGGACACGCGACCTCTCAGTCACAATTCACTCTTTCTTATTCTTATATTCCACGATTAACGATCAACGATTAATCATTCGCCTCACATACCCAACCTCATCGTTTAAATTGTAGTTACATTTGCATAAAATTAAGTCATCTCTACGGAAAGCGGTTTTTAAACGAAAATAATTGTTAATGAATAGTTTTCCCTTATATAATTTGTAGAAGAATCTGAATAGTACCCGTTACATAGTGGCTCCCCATTCTCCAAGTGTCCATTACTCGCCAACGTGAGAACTTAAAACATTGTCAGATTTAATTGTCATCAGCCCTTTTAAAAGGTGGGTATCTGATAGAAATAACACCTAATTAAAAAAATGTATCTGTTTTGCATTTAAAATATTTCAGAAATTTAAAGCATTATTATTTTCTCCTTGTTTACAATTGGACCATTATATACACTACAAGCTTTGTCTTACTAATTAAAATGAAAGCAAAATAGAAAAATTATTTGAGTGCTATTTTGCATAGATCAAACTAAAGATAAGTAAAGTGAAAGAGAGAAAATAATATATTCAGAGGTGACAGTGATATAATAAAGTCCAATGGGACAATAAAAAAAAAGAATATGACAGCAAAGAAAAACAAAGATAAACTTTAAGCCCTGCAAAAAATAAAATATTCGATAAGAAATATTTGCAGTAACTACAGCAAAACATGTTAAATTTCTGACACGTTTTTTAAAATACTCTGGATTTTTTTAAAGAAAAAAGTACATTATACATACCTCCAGCTTTCTAACTTGTTTTGAGGCTTATCCTAAACAAGAAGACAGGATTTAAACAAATGATGTTATGACATTATTTTCAATTATCGCTGCTGACACATTAATTTCGATAATACCCTTAATTAGTTGCTACAATTCCCATAGAAGTTTTGGGGGAAACCGCATTAAAAAAAATTTGCAAAAACACGTCAAGGTGACGTTTTTGAAAGCAGCGGTATGATCGAGACGTTGATTGTTTTAATTAATGAATATGTGTTGTTTATGGCGTTGGTTGCTTTTTAGTGGAAAAGCAGATGATTGTCGATAAGGAATTCAAATCTGAGTTAGACGCTGTGGGATTTAATGCGGGCAAAGTCTTTGTATGTATGTTATGCCCTGTGGGTACCCTAGAAGCAAAAAATATCCGTAAATAAGCTTGGGTCCTGTCAACATTTTTAGAGATTAGAAATTCTCAACAAAAATTTTTTCGTATATGCGCTTAAAAAATAATAGGCTTAGAGAAAGTAAAAAAAGTATTTTTTTGAGTAGTCTAAGAAGTTAAAATGTTTATGTGCATTTTTGTGGCAAAAAAAGAGAATACTATTTTAAATATACACGTTATTTTGGTATTAAATTTAATTCATACCCGTAAGTCACTTATTCTATGTTTTGTTATTATACTGCTCCAAGTTAGAATATAAAGAGGTTATCTGTAATCTTTGGTTGTGAAGGCAAATAACTTAGAATATGTTCTTACTTGTTTGTAATAACAATTATAAATGCTTTCGAGTGTTAATTTTTTATGATAAAAGATTATGGAACTTTGGGTTTTTGTAACCAAACATTAAAATTTAAAACTACAAAAAAGTTAAGAAGCATTTTAATTAGTTAGGATTTCTTTGCAAAAAATGCGTGTCGCATAAAATGTAACTAATGAAGATTATTTTATAGGCTGAAAATCTTAAGAAATAAAGTCTGACTTTCTTAGAGAACCAATTTATTTTTTAAAATAACAAAAATAATAATAAACTGAATTAAGTGAATCATCTTAAGACTTTCAGTTTAAATTTTCTAGTACTTCAAATAAAACTGAATTATTCATCATAAATTGTTCTATTATTTGAAGTTGCTGCTCATCTAATAAAAATGACGAAGTCATTTTTGTATGAACATGAAGCAACAATATTTTATTTTCCCCCCTAAATATTAATAACAATTTTATCGGGATACAAGCATCCATAGAGCGCTTGTTATGAATAATCTCAATAATCAATTCAATCTAATTGCTGGAAAAAGAAGAAAAAATATTCTTCAAAAATGATTTTAGTATAATTTATTACATACAGCTCAATTATACAGGTCTTTGAAAAGGACTTATGTCAAAGTCCAATTGTACTGTAATTCCTTAAAAAATCAACTGGGTGACATCATATTCATACTACTACTCAAAGGATAAAGAAATAACAGCTACAAAATAAATAAACAGTGCGCATACAGTTGAGAATGAAGCAGATAGTCTTTATTGATAGAGAATCGAATTCGGGGAAAACACTCTCTCCAAGAGATAGAACAATATATCTAAGTCCCTTAATAAGGGAGATGACCTCCACTAACAACAACGAAAATCATCCATTCACATTCAAGATCAGATTAACTATTAGTTCCTAAGATAATTTTCATTTCTCAATGATCATCTGAATATAGCTGTGTAAATAAGGTACTCTAAAATGTACTGTCATGCCACCAGGAGTGTCTCAAAATCATCCGATACATGTTCAATGGAATTTTATTCAAGGGAACGTTCTGGCCAATTCCTCTTCTGCAGTTATTCTCATTTTAAAAAAGCTTCTCAACGACAGAAGTATCATGCGGACGTGCACTTTCGTCTACAAAAATAAAATCTGGACCAATGGCGCAGCGGAATAGAAGCACGGGAGAATAATTTCATCGCAGTAACAATATCCGGTAAGAGAGTCACTGTAGAAAATTTGGAGCTCCACTCTCCCGTTCAACATAATGCCTTCCCACACAAGCACTCCGGGATTGGTCTCTTTCCCTGATGTTAGTGGGATGAATCTGTGTCCCTACCTACCACTATAACAATTGTCACCGAGAAAGTTTTTTTTCGGAATGAAACGACTCATCTGTATAGAGCCGGGGTGGGCATTATGTGGATTGCAATCGAACGGTGGACCACCAAGATATTTTAGGTTGACCGCCTGAAGATTTTAGCAGTTAGAGTAATTATACACGAAAATATTCAAGCTTGGCTGAAGTATGCAGACTATAACAACAAAAACTAACTTTAGATAAAAACGTTTTAATTTTATGTAATTTGAATTTTTTGATAATAAATGCATCATTTGATATTATTATATTTGTGGCTGTTATTGTTATGTTTGTATTTTGCGTTTTGCTTTAAACACAGTTTTAAAAGCGTTAGTTTTTTTTATTTAAATCTGTAAGTAAAAGTAAGTACATTTTCCGTATTTATTATTAATTTATAATAAATATTGTTAATCTTTTACTACCTCATCCCCCCTACGACGCTGGGCATTGGCGCACACAAGAATTTTACAAGGGGGCGTGGTCGAGGGTCGAAAGTCTGCCCCATTCTCGTATCATACCACAATACGCTGCCATACATATTTTTTTAATTTTGTAGAGTGTCCGGAACAAAAAACAGTAAAAAAGTAAATTACTAAATAAATACTCAACATTAAATAATAAAAAAAGTTATTAATAGCAAATACTTAATTAAGTCTTACGTATTGTATACATGGGATTAAAATTAATCTGTAAAAAAAATCAATGGCTGTGGGAGAGGGTCTGGATCAGTGCCCCCTCCTTGTGTGCGTCCTTGACATTGGGTGGAGTGCAACAGCTTGAAAAAATTAAAAGTAGCCCGCATCCTGGAAAGGTCTGCCAATTCCTGGTTTAGAGTATGTGATTCCATTGACGAAGTATCCAAACTTTGTGTTCATTACACCACTGTAAAATGTAACACTGATGAGTTTCTGTCAATGATATGCAGCGTTCAGGATGACACACGATTAGGCCTCTTTCCCGAAGTCATCTGGCCACATCTAGCTGGGATACCTGCCGTATGCAGATACTGAACTCTCTCTTTGTTTTGGTTTCTTCACCTTGTGACGGGCTCACGCATCTCTTCTTTAACATGTCCTTTGGATTCTTTGGGGCCAGAATTAATAGCAACTCTTTTCCAACCAAATCCAAGAAGTGAAGTGTGAATGAAAGATGCAAATTAGGAAGCTTTTAAATATCAGAAGTTAGAGTAAGCAGGTTGGCAATTAGAGAAATGTAAGCAGTTCGTAGTTCGAGAGTGAAGAAGTTGTAGATAACGTTACGTGGCGAATAGTAGGATTTATACGTGAAGCGATCTATCGAATCAAGGTGCATACAATTGCACTTGAGTCATTGCACGGCTTCATCTAGTTGTTATAATTGTTTCTTCAAACTACAGCAAGGTAGGATTGATTATTTAATATTAGTATCGGCGATATTATTGGAATTGAGTTTAGGAGAGTCAGTTATTGATAGTGGTCCGGGTTAGGTAATTTATTATCTATATATTGTGTGTTGTATGTTTTGCCATCGTAGATTCTCTCACATAAATTATTATAATCTAAATTGTTAAAGCTTTAAGTTGAAAATCTTAATAAAGCTATAATTAGATTATGTATGATTCTAGTTCTTCCGTTAATCCTACACCTCTAGCTCACGCTGATACCCAAAGAGATAATCACCTCGGGGGGGATTATCACAACCTGTACAATGATACATCAGTCATAACTTGTTGTAATTTTTCTTGGTCTACTACCACCACTTTTTTCCAACATCCCCTTTAGACGACTTTTAAAGCTCACGATACAACGTGAGAGTCAATTCCAAACATACAGGCAACACTTATTAAGCGTCTCGTATCTTCTTCTCTAAGCTTGGCGACCTTTTCATCACGAAAAGTCATCCTAGTGTTTTATAATTGCAGCCCTACTACATTATCACTTCCTAATGCAACAAATGTCTGCCACTGCGTGGGCTGACTCCATGCATCATGCGTCATCTTTGATATTATACTGCTAATTATTTGTATATACATCCCCTTTCTGTTGAGTGCACTTTTCATCGAACTGATCTCAAAAAGTTAATTTTGTTTACAATTTCGTGGCCTGTATACTGAAAAATGATTTTGTTGCAAACTGTTTTGCAGGCAAATATATTTCCATTACTTACTTGATATTTAACATTTTAAAAAGTATTAATATTCGTGAGCAATACAAAAGATTGCTTTTGTACTTTTTGTAGCATGGATCTTATCACCAAAGAAAGTTTCTCCGAAAAGCGGAAATTTAAATTATTCACACATAAAAGATAAAAAGATTTTTATATTTTTCTTCAGTCTGCTAGTTTTATAACTTATATTTTCTATTCATGCCTTATATTTTGGCATCGTGAGCACTCAAAATTACTTCATTTCTTGATAGTGAGAGGAATAACACAGCTTTTGGCCAGAGGGTATTTTATTTGCAAATTAATTAAAAAAGTTGAATCCATTATTAATTATTTTTATCTTCACAGCCTTCCGCTAGAAAAAGTCCATGCCCTGATCAATGTTCGTAGACCTTCAGATGATGCCTTATGTTTTGGCATCGTGAGCACTCAAAATTACTTCATTCCTTGGTAGTGAGAGGGTCACACAGCTTTTGGCCATAAGGTATTTTATTTACAAATTAATTAAAAAAGTTAAATCCATTATTAATTATTCTTACCTTCACAGAAAAAGTTCATAGCCCTGATCAATGTTCGTAGACCTTCAGATGATCGTCTCCTGGCGCAGCTGTTCCCGCAACCTCTATCGCTTGTACCGTACAATATCAATCACTGATGCAACTGCCTTATACACTCTATCACTCCGTCTTCAAGATGTCTTCGTAGTTCCTTGATATCTTAATTCTCTCGGATGCGGCTGCCCCCGTAACCTCTTTCGCTTGGGTCCAGAGAGGAAGAAGGTGATCATCGTCACCTTCGAACTCCTTAAACCCACTGGGGGGTCCTCTTTCTCGCCCCTAATAACTGGTATCAACTCCATTTGTTCTTTGAGATAAAATTCCAATCGTGGAATGAAGACCATCCACAGGACACGGTAACACAATAACTGATACTCATTAAAAAACACAATCTCTAAAATGAACTGCAAATTTTAATTAAACTTCTTTGATGACTAAATTTCAAAGGATTTACACGAAGGAAGACGAAAATATGCAAATTTTTTCGACGTCACACCGCAACTGTTATAAAAGCAATAAACTTTCATGGAAGATTAGTTTATTTTCAATGTGCTCGGTATTGCTAATCAGAATGTCATTATGTTTACCAGATCGAGCGTTGTTAGTAAAGTTATTCTATCAAAACGATAATTCCGCAATAGTTGCTCTACGAAAATTTCGGACATTAAAGGGGTTGCGAAAAGGTCCATTGACTGCTAAAAATCTTCGATTGATGGTAACCAAATTTGAAGAAACAGGATCGTTGAATGTTCGTTCTGGAAGAGGAAAAAAACCCGTTTCTGCGGAAGCAATAGAGAAAGTAGCACTTCAGGTGGAAGAGGACAAATCATCCAACGTGCTGGCTAGTACAAGTGTTCGCCGTGTGGCAGAAGCATTGGATCTGCCTTGTTCAACTGTCCAGAAGATCATGCGAAACATCCTCCGTTACTATCCATACAAGCTTCAATTTGTGCAGGAATTGCTTCCACATGATTCGACATCTGTTCTCACTGCAGTTTCTTGCTCGTTTGGAAGTTGATCTAGAATGGCCTTCGAATGTCCTCAGGACAGACGAAGCCCACTTTCATTTGGACGGTTCGGTGAATACTCACAACTGCCTAATTTGGGAAACAGACAATTCGCATTCCACCTTACGAGTTCCGCTACACTCACCAAAAGTAACGGTGTAGTGTGGGTTTTCCGCGTCTTTTATTCTTGGCCCGGAATTAGGTGCTAGAGGTCTAGTAACATGTCCTATCACTGGACAGCGATGTGCATCGTTTTTACGGAATAAAATTATTCCAGATCTGCAAGCACGTCAGTGCCTTTCACGCATAATTTTTATGCAAGATGGAGCTCCTCCACACATTACACGTTGTGTTACGGACGTTCTCAAACATCACTTCCCAGAAGAACGTGTGATCAGCCGCCAATTTCGTCATCTGTGGCCTCCCCGATCGCCTGACCTCAATCCAAGTGATTTTTGCCTTTGGGGCCATTTAAGGTATGTGACTACCTTCGGAGCACTTTTTTTGAAATACATAAAATTTCAATTAAATAAACCTTTTTTTATTTGAAATGGGACATAAAAGTAAGAATTCCAATACAGTTCTTACAAAGTTAAAAGTAATTTTGGAAATATTGGGAATTTTGAGTGAAATTTTAGTGAAAAATTGCAGTTGCGGTAAGGATTGTATTGAAAATTCTAATTAATATATTCTTATAATATTTATACAGTACATAAATGACATCATTATCTGTGTTGATAGCTATAAAATTTGTAAATACTTCTGAAAGTTTTTGAGATATGTCAATTTTTATGCAAAAACTCAATTTTTTACAAAACACTAATGTTATTTTCTCACAAAAAGTGCAATAAAATAAATAAATATATACACAGAGATTAGATTATAGTCTAGAATACAGATAACACTAAATAAAATATTTTCTAAAAATTTCAAGTCAATATCTTAAAAGAAATTCTGTAGTGAGCTGTACCGTGAAGAAAAAAAAAATTGAAAAACATAGTTTTTCAGGAAATGCATTTAAAGATTTTAATACTACATGAAAAATTTCTACTAATTTTACACTTTTTAAACTCACTATATTTATAGCTCAAGCTCTTTTTAGCTTCATGTAAAGCTGATTTGACCTTTATTTTACCATTTTGTTGTTTTCTGGAGAGTTTTGTAGACTATAACATTTTTTTGTTTTTAGCGAAATTTTGGTGAAAAATTGCAGTTACGACAAATCTTGTACACAAAATTCTAATAAAAGTATTTAAATAATATTTATAGAGTACATAAACAACATCTTTTTCTGTGGTAGGAATAAAAAAAAATTGTAATGTTTTTGAAAGTTTTTAAATATGCCAAATTTTATGCAAAAACTCAAATTTTTAAAAATTAATGCTTTTTCTTTCATAAAAAGCAATAAAGTACATAAATATATACACAGAGATTAGATTTTGATTCATAACACAGATATAACTATATAAAACATGTTCTGAAAATTTTGATTTAGTATCTTAACAATATTTTGTGTAGTGAGCTTTATTGTGAATAAAAATATTTAATAACAGTTTCTCGTAAAACACATTTAATAATTTTAACTCAAAATAATTACTTTTCTACTCACTAAACATTTTCAAAACTCCCCATATTTATAGCTTAAGCCCTCTTTAGCTTCATTTTTAGCTAATTTGGACTTTTCTTGGCTTTTTGTTTTTTTCTGGAGAGTTTTGTTGAGGGTAATGACTGGCATTTCGATTTTTGAATTCTCTCCTTGTCAATTCCCTATATAGTTTTTAAGTGTCGTTGGATCAATTCCTATACCTAAATAATTAAATACAGGCAATAGCCCTAAATAACCCGAATTATATAAGAGGACAGCCATGTATGAACCCAAAACAAAGTTTTTTTATGAACAAAAATTTCTTTCGGCAAAACAGACCACAATACATTATTAAAGCTTTCATTATTATTTTGAGTCTTGCCATGGAGGCATTTTTTAGTAACTTCTTATCACAGAGTGCTAAATAAGTAGGCTTTATCACTTTAATCACGTAATTTGAAAGGCCTGCTGTTTTGTGCACATATACTTTGCCATCACTTAATGCTTGTTTATATTTGCACCAGCTGTCTTTCCTTGTTGGACATTGCCCATGCATGGGATTTTAATTGTTAGAGCAGCAGTGAAAGAAGGCAGCTATTACAGCAGATTGCAATTTTTCGAGGCATCCAACATTGCTGCGGATGGCAATCCCATAATAGTTCTGCAGTTTATCGATAAATTTATCAGTTAATTTCCCCTTCCCACCAAGTCCTTTTGTGTTCTTTTTTAGTTTCCTTAAACGTGAGCATACTCTTTTTTGTATATGTCCTATACATTCAAGTTTTGTGACACTGTTTTCACTATATATATCCTTCACTTGTAAAAATCCCTTGGAATCACCATCACCATAGTACTCGGTGTATTGCAGGTCTCGTTTGATTAGTGACCTTTCAAAAATTCTAAAAGCTCCAACAGCTTCCATGTTTCCAGAGGATCCTTTATAATTTGAACATACATGCTCACGTTTCACATTCAATTCACACATTTTACAATACTGAGTCATTACTTCCAGATCTAAAATTTTTCCCGTATCAATGGAAATAACTGAAACGCAGCCATTAAGTGACATATGGCCTCTCCGCTGCCATGAGCCATCTACCGAAACACCACAAGTTGTACTTTTTTTAAAATTTTGCACTTCTTTAGATGCAGCTTTCATATTTTCTTCAGAACATAACTGTACTGCTTCCAGCAGTTTGAGTTCATGAGCTCTGAAGGTATTTTTAGAAATGCATGGCAAATTTAAAGTGCATAACAACTTCTTACCAGCTGTGAATCCTCTGCCAATCAAACTCAATCCAAATACCAATAAAGTATTGAGAGAGAATTTCTTATTTTCTTTAGGAGTAGAAGTAAAGCCAGTCATGAACCCACAACTGCAAGCCACACACAAATTAGAGCAAAGTCCTTCCTTAGAATCTTCTGCCAGTTTCAATCCAGTTGCATAACATTCCGGACAACACAAGATTGAAATAATTCCCATCAAAGCTTGAAATTAATAATTGTATTTCCTGTAGAACCATGAAATTCAGGTTCAGGCACATGAAAACTGTCAAAAGTGCTCAATTTTTGCTTGACTTGCAGACGTACTATTATTACTGTTAAGTGCTAACTTGGTAAACCTATTACCATAAAATTTTCTCTTTCTAGATACTTTCGATCTAGCTTTCGGCATTTTGAAATTACTCACAATCAAATAAAACGTTAAAATTAAATGAAAATTAATGAATTAACTGAAAAATTATCAAAAGTAAGTAATAATTAAGAAGAACGCTTTAGAATGAACAATGTAAACAAACTATAAACGATATTATTATTGCCATTCAGTAAAACAAGCTTGAATTAAAAAAACAGTTGCCAGATTAAAAAAATAAGTAACGGATACTTAATAAATAAGTAAAGGATACGTTGATCTATATTTACAATAAATATTAGATATTTATATTGCTTAAAAGTCACGAAAAAGACGTTCAAACTTTTTGTTTACATTTTTATGTCTCTTTAAACACCCATTTCCGGTTTTGAAAATTCCATTTCCGGTTTACTAAATAAGCTATAACTTAGCTTCTAAATATCGTAGGAACTAAAATAAAGTATTTTTTGAATCTTAAGAGTATGGGCTATAATATAAAAACATAAAAAAATTTCGAAAATTTTCTCCAAACCGAGGATTTTGGGGTAGTCACATATCTTAAAACAGCTGGTAAGTTGTGATCAACCAAAAACTTTACCTGATCTCAAAGACAGTATTTCACGACATGTTCTTAACATTTCCCAGAATGCACTGCGTTCAACGGTGGAACATGTTATCTTAAGATTTCAAATAGTAGCTGAAAACGATGGTCATCAGGTTGAGCATTTATTGTTGTAACAAAATTTGTAAACTGTTATAAATGTATGCTAAATATGATCTCCAATAAAAACGCCCTCTAGTGGTGAAATTTTGAACTAATTATTTTATTCGCTCAAACAAATTCCCATCCCTTCTTTATGTCGTACACAACATTTTACAACTTTCTGAACAATAGTTTCGTCTGTAGACAATTTTGAAGTAGGGTCATTTAATTGTGGACACCTGGTACATATTTTAAAATAAACAAGTATTAAGTAAAGCATTTTTAGCAATTCAAATAACAGTACATGAATTTCTTGATTTCATTCTGTGATTTTTAATGCTACGATTAGTGTATATATATGTATACAATGATTTGTGAGTTCATCCTTCAATATGTATTTAATTGTTTCGTTGAATACAAATACATTAATCTGGCTTACAATCCTGATTTAATGCGCAATGTTAAATTTCTAATCAGGAGAGAAGTGTGTAAATATATTATTTTAATTAACTAGAGATTCAAGGCTTAATTTCAATTGAATACGTATATTTAATCTTATTAGAGAGCTTCCTACTTAAGAGGTCACAAAATACACATCAGTCAATATTAACTAAACTTAATTTCCTTCAGTATGAATGTCTTCATTAGTGCTTACGAAACGGTTAATTTTTCAGCTTTTGTAGATTTCAGTAATCATTTCATGAATTATTTTTAAAATTAAATTTAGTTTCTATAATTGTATTGTCAAAGAAATGAAGAAATTTTAGATAGTTATCTTAATCCCATTAATTAGAAAATTGTATACATTGATTGAATATTTTCGTTTTTATTATCAGAGAAAATATCTTATATTAGCATTTCTTAAACTGATGGACGTGCTAGCCCTAAGTAGGGGGCACGAAAAGTAAAAAAATAAGAGATTTAAAAAAAATTGTTAATTTACGGAAAGGAAGCAAAACAAAAAGTTCTGACATAATAAAAAATAAAATACACGTATACCCAACTTACATACTTATAAAAGTATCAGTACTTCACAAAATATATGTGATATTAATTCAGCAATATAATAATTTAAGAACAATTTTAATAATTACTAGGGACTCCCATGGGCTTGTCAGCAAAAGGAGCTTGAGAGCATTTTTTCAAAGGAACACGGTTATACAGACGTCTGAAGGTTGCACAGAAGTCCACGAGAATGCCAGTTGACAGATTAGACTATTTTTATATTGACATTTATACATATAGAGAAATGGATGATTGAGGAAATAAATACTTAAATTAGTTAAAAATAATTTTGCAGTCTATTTCAATTTAAACGTTAGAATGGAAAAGTAACATTATACCCTATTACTTAAGGTATCCGACTGCGTTCGGAACCGTGATTTTAAAAAAGCGCATAAATGGAAAATTTTCATAATATTTAGTGTCACTTAGATTAGAATTCATATATAAAATTGTTTTAAGGAAATTTTGCCAAAAAAATTATTTAAATACAATATTTCGAGAAAAAATTAACTTAGAATAAACTTTTTCAAAATGTTCTCCTTTTGTGAAAAATACTTCTATTACAATAATATTTTGCCTGTATATATCTCAGACCTCTGTACAGAGGCTCAAAAATGATTTTTGAAAGATTCCCATTATTTTCAGAGTTACAACCCATTAAAATAATTACCGGCGTTTTTTCTTAAAATTTCCCCCCTCTGTTGTCGTGAAACATAGATAAACCCAATTCTAAGCTATATATTTCAAAAATTCTAGCTGAGCCTCTGTACAGAGGTTTAAGCTATATACAGACAAAATATTATTATAATAGAAGCATTTTTCACAAAAGGAGAATATTTTGAAATTTGGTCCTTCTATGTTCATTTTTTGTCAAAATATTGTACTTAGATAATTTTTTACCGTAATACTATTTTTAAAATAATTTTATATGAATTTTCTAATCTAAGTGACACTAAATATCATAAATATTATCCATTTATACGCTTTTGTAAAATCATGGATCCGAACGTGGTCGGATACCTTAAAGGTAAATTATTTAAAATATCTATTACTTATATATATATATATATATATATATATATATATATATATATATATATATATATATATATATATATATAAAAGAAACACGTTTAAAATTTTTATAATCTGTACGGCTTATGATTAAGGTCGTATTGTAGCTTTAGCACCTAATTACATTATTACTGCATTTAATACATAATTATTGTATGGAGGGGGTGATGGAAATTCCGATTGATATTGAATTGTCGGAAATATTGAAAGTTTGAGAAGCACTGTCTTTTATCATAAAATAATATAAGCAGTTTTTTTGCATCCATTTCGTTTTTTATGTGTTCATGTTTCTAAAAGTATTTTATTTAGAACTATTTGATGCAAAAGAGAGAGAGGGATAGTACAGGAAGTTCAGTATCAATAGGAAAAGAAACATTGAAAAACTGGGCTGTTTTTGAAGGGAGTTATAAATATATGTATTTTTGCCTCTTGCAATTCCTTTCGAAATAGATAACAATAAATGCCAATTATCAAAACTTCAAACTTAGTGTAATTATATACTTAATCTACCTTTTATACGTGTAATGTTAACTCTCCATTTTATTATAATAATACAAATTGCATAATTGCAATAATAAACAAAGCTTACATACTCTATTTTTAGTTTAAACATTCTTAATCTGCAAAATTTTACTTTCGCTGATATTTAAATAAAAAAAAACATTATGAATATTTACTTCAATGTGTAATTCAACACATTAATCCTAGATATATCTGAGTATTATTAGTTTAGAAAATAATCGTCATTTTAACTTACGGTATCCGACTACGTTCGGAACCGCTATTTTAAAAAAACGCATAAATGGATAGTTTCCATGATATTTAGTGTCACTCAGATTAGAATATATGCATAAAATTGTTTTAAGGACATTTTGACAAAAAAAACTATTTGAAAATAATATTTTGTCAAAAAATTAACAGAATAATCTTTTTTCCAAATGTTCTCCTTTTATGAAAAAGGGTTCTATTACAATGATGTTTTGCCTGTATATAGCTCAGACCTCTCTACAGAGACTCAACTAGAATTTTTTTAAATATATAAATTATAAACAGGGTTTTTATTCATATTTTATGACAACAGAGGCGAGCAATTTTATGAAAAAAACGTAAATAATTATTTCAATTGGTGGTAAGTCTGAAAATAATGTAAATTTTTCAAAACTTCTAGTTGAGCTTCTATAGAGAGGTCTGAGCTATATACAGGCAAAATATTATTATAATAGAATAATTTTTCACAAAAGGAGAACATTTAGAAAAAAGATTATTCTAAGTTAATTTTTCAGCAAAATATTATGTTTAAATAAATTTTTTTCTTCAAAATGTCCTAAAACAATTTTATACATGTATTCTAATCTGAATGATACTAAATATCATGAACATTATCCATTTATGCACTTTTTTAATATCACGGTTCCTAACGTAGTCGGATACCTTAAATTTTAGAACAAATTTTTAATGTGAGCTCTAAATTTCTTTCGAATGCATTGTTACTGCTGACAATAAAAAAAAACATTTAGTTTGAAAATAAATCCTATAGTTAGTCAAATTATATATATTAGAGGAAGGAAAATTTTAAAAAACTACTTGTGCCAAAGCCACCAAGTGCTCTTAAATTTTTGTTTCATAAAGGAAGATATGAATTTCGAGCAATCAAAATGTGTACCCACGCCCAAGCCGCTGAGAAAAAAAAATACAAAATTTATGAATTAAAGAGACCGAAAATTAAAATGATAAAGAATAAAGGCAAAAATAAAACACCGTAAAGAAAGGGGAAAAAACACGAGGTACAAAAAAAAGCAACATTTTTCTTTCTTCTCCGTAGCAGTGACTAAATTCATTTAAGTTGCAACTAAAACTGTTGCAAAGTGTAGGATGGATTAAAGAGCAGAGTTTTTTTCCTTTTTTTTAACTTTACGTTCTCTTCTTTTAAGTAGCTCGGGGAAAAAATTAAATATTATTTTTTGCCCCAGAAAAAAAGAAGGGAAAAAAACCGAAATCTTGGAAAATCCGAAGTCATTCATCAAGTGTGAAGAAAAGTCAGAGGAGGCGGGGTCTGTGGAAGGCAGAAGAAAAATGAGGCAGTTAAACCAATTAAATGGTGGATCTTTTGTGACATTCCCAAAAGGCCTTATCTGCCGTCATGGTCCGATGTAAATTTCCTCTTGATACTCTTGCCAGTGAAGCGGTGAATGTTGTGCCGTTTATCACTAAGAACTGGTGAATAATTAAGGGAACTCCTGAAAACGAACTTTGTCGTTTATCGGGCGTTGCTTGTTAGTCGCTTGGGGATCTAACCTGGCCTGATGAGACACACTTCCGCGCCAGTTATTTGTTGTGTGGAAGATTTTAATTAATCTCGCTTGTCTTTAAACCTTCCTCCAGGGTTAGCTTTAAATGACAAATAAAGATCCGGCACTTCTTGCGTCGCTCAACAAAACTCTGCATTTCCATTCCAGGGCTCGGAATTCTTGGATATTTAATGATTTGCAATTACAACTTCGGCTTCCTTATCTCATCTTCTGTTCGCCCTCAACAAAGGATTCAACCCACCATTTAACACCTGAGCCAATTGTCCTGGTGCTCTCTTTTAAATATTTAACACATGATTATTTTTAGTCTCTTTTCCATATGCATGACGTCCCTTTTCATCTTACCTCTCTCTCTCTCTGTCTTTCTAACTTCGTCTCACTTTTCCAACTGAAAGAATAATGAAAGCTTTTACCTTTTTGAAACGACTTCCCGAAGGAGGTATTTATAAAATTCCGAGTGACTCGAGAAGTCTTTGGACTGGAACCACGGGTAGATATTAAAGTGTGATTGTATTCATGAGTTTGGTGTTGAAAAGGAGCTTTCTTAATTCAAGTTTAATAACTGATAGTTGCAAAGTTCATCCATGAGTATGAGTAATGTCTAATCTCACAATATTTTGTGGAACAGGAACGAAACATATTAGGATATGCTTAAGCAAAACAATTTTCAATAGCTTTTCTATAGTCCTGAGTTGACTATTCTTGATAAACATTTTAAAAACATCATTTACTCTATACTTTGTAATAGTTTCAAAGTGATTTTATCAAACCTACCTTTATTTATTGAAATTCTACTTAACTAAATAAAATTTCTTTGACACACAAGCAATTTAAAAATTATTATATAAGATAAGCAAAAAATATATATAATGCTACAGGTAGAAACCTAAGTTTGTTTAAAAATAACAATATTTTCAGATAAAAATGGGTAACTCTCTTAAATTGTATTTTAGTGTGTGCAGTAAAGTTCAAATGAAATTTGTATGGTAAAATTTGGATGAGGTGAGTTAAGACAATAACATGAAATTTTTTCTGAAAGATATAATTATGTTTTATCTCATTTCCACAATCTTAATATGAATTTAAAAGTAGGAACAGATAAACTTCCATAAATAGTTAGGAACTTACGAAATCTTTCTCCAAAACCACACATTTGCCCCCAATATTTAACAACTAATAATCGGCGATGTTTGTTTTTGCTCTTAAAGAACATTAAATGAAAATTCCAAGATTCATTCATAAATCTTTTGATCAAAATTATAATAAAAACTATCTTTGATAATAGTAGTCTGTTAATTTTATGAAAGTTTTAATTTTTACTTTAAAATAACATCTCAGACTATTTTAATTTCGCTCAGTAAATTCAATATCAGATGTTACATTTCTTTCTATGACTATTTAAAATCCATACATATTTAAATTACTGTAAATAATAATTATACCAGTTAGGTTCACATCAAATTTCTTTATTTTTAAGGGTTGTTGAGTAACAAAAAAATCTTATGCAGAATTTTTGGAATAAAATTGGAATTCTATCCACGTTGCTATTGTGCTATTAAGCTACAAATATTAACAAAAAATATATAACATATCCAAAATATTGTTCAATATCACTAAACATTTGTATTTAGAGAAAGCAAAGTTTAAACTACCATATCAAAACCAATGGCATACCGTAGTGCTTCTCAAACTTTCAATATTTACGTCCCAATTTTAAATCATAAGTTTCAACGCGTCTCTCTTCTATGCTATAATAATGTATTGAAATTAACAATAATGTACTTTTACGTAAAGCTGCAATACTACATTAATTATAAACCGTACAAATTATCAAGATGAGTATTAAGTTTTGTATATATTTTTGTATATGATAAGCCCATACTGGATCACTAGTAATTATTAAATTTGTTTTTAACTTAGTATTGATGAATTAATGATCAAATACATTGAGCAGGACTGATACATTTATAAGCATATTATATAAGTGTAAATGTGTATTTTAATGTATGCTTTATTTTGCTTCCTTTCAGTAAATTCATAATTTTTTAAATAATCTTTTATTTTCAACTTTTCGATTTGCTCGCCCCCCACGCCACCTTAGGAGGAGGAGGAACGCCCCATAAATTGAGGAATACGTTGCACTGCCTTCCATATCAACTTATGGAAAATGAGTAAACCAATCAGGAAGAAGGGATAATATTTGTTATTAATTAAATCAATCTCAAAGTTAAATATTCGTCAACCAATTACTTTTCTTTATGAAAACAGTATTTTGTTTTCTTATAATAAAATATATGCATAATACATTTTATCTCCCCTGAGGGATTTTGAGACTATTATCTACTAAAAATTGTAAACAAACTTAAATACATTTATCATTTACATTTTTATGGAGAAATATTAAAAGGATAAGTAATAAGATTATACAGATTAATTTTACTCATATTACTTCTCAGCACAATAAACTATATTATTTAATTCATTTTTATAAGTAGGCTTCCCTGTTACGAATATATCAAGAAATGTGTGTGCAAAATGCTAAATATAGAAATTTAAATACATTTGATACGATTATATGAGTGTTAAATTTGGTTAAGCTGAATAGGGAATTTGGTTTCTGAATTCACCTTTTCCTTCACTGTATTATACAAAGTAAAATTTAAAAACAGATTAACTTCAATTTAATCTTCTAATATTAAAAGTAATTTTTCAAAATCCCTCTGTTTCAACAACTTTGAACTTAGCATTGAAAGAAAAAAATGTTTACTAAGCTTCAATGACATTAGAGGTCAAATTACAGATATGAAACATTCGAATCGATTGTAAATTTTGAAAACCGCAGTTCCCTCCACTGAACTTTTATCAATAACAAATTAAGTTATTTTTTTTTACATATATCTCAACAGAATTTAACTGAATAGCTTGAAACAATTTTATCCATATTCAAAACAGTCGTTAATATCATTAAGCCTCTGGAAATTGTTTACATCATAAGGCTTAATGTCTTAAAATGATTTTAATATACAAATTGTTGCTTTGAAATAAATGAAGCATTAATTTTTCTATTTAATAAGCCTTTTCATGAAGTAGTACTTCGTATATGAGGCTGTTGTAGAACACAAAAAATTTTTTGGAAATATAACATTAATAATCTTTAAAGTAAGTAATGACCGACAAATTCAATTAACTTTAATCTTGCAAAACAGTTTTTTCAGGTGTTTATAAAAGTACGTGCACAATTATATTTATTCAATTAATTTTAAATGTATACTTAAATGTGGGGGGTGCACGTACACGTATTTTTGGAACACCTTAAAGTTGGAGTGGGAATGTTTACTGACAAATTCCCCATTGAGATTTACTGCGACGTATTGTAAAATATACTAGGAGATTACGGACATTTCTACAGGAGTTCAAAAATTAAAATGAATAAAAATTAGTATAATGTTATATAGTGACACAGTTAAAAATTCATATTTTAATAATTATGTTTATAAAAAATACTTAGAAGTCATGTTTTAGAAATTCTTATTTATACTTACCCTTTAGTTATTCCTCCAATAATTACTTTACTTACCTGTGCCACATACCCTTTTCTGTAAATTTATTTTTTAACGTTTTATTTTAGGATAATTTTCTTAGAAGATAGATCTTAAAAGATTTCTATTAAATAGGAAATATCTATCAAAAGTCTTGAGGAAAACTAATTAAACAAACATAATAGTATAAAGTCACAATTACAAAATCACATGTTTTTAATAATTATGCTTATATCAGTCATAGAAGTCATATTTAAATAATTCTTAATTAAAGATATACTTGTGCTAAACCCTTTTCTGTTGAGTTATTTTCGATTTCTTATATTAAGCTAATTTTCTTAGAAGAATGATTTTAATAGTTTTCTAATAATAAGGAAATGTTCATCAAAAATCTGGAGGAAAAACTAGATACAAAACATTATATTATAGAGATGGTATATAGTCAAGATTACACATTGATGTGCTTTTATAATTATGTTTATAACTATTAATTATAAGTCATATTTAAATAAGTCTTAGAGATATGCTTGTGTGCTATACACTTTTCTATTGACTTTTTCGATTCCTTATGTTAAATGAATTTTCTTAGAAAAGAAATCTTAAATGTTTTCTGTTAATTAGGAAGTTTTCAACAAAAATTTGGTGGAAAACTAGTAAAAGAAACATAATGGTACATTGACACTATTACAAACTAATATGTTTCAATAATTATGTATTTATAAAAATTAATTAGAATCAGAAAATTTTCGCAATGCAACACTCACTAGCATGAAAGCTTACTTCATAACAGTTTAATTGGATTGAAACGTCAAGGCTTTCCAGGAGTTTCTTTTCAATAATTCGTAAATACTTTTACAGGAAATAAGAAGATTTTCTTTCATGTGCCACCTAAACTAGTTGAAGCTCATGTTTTATATTCCTTTCCCATACCGTTATGAAACCTCTTCACCCCTTGTTTTATCCTCTATGTATCAGCCGCTAGAGCACGTACAGCCTCTAATTTTGCCCAAGACACTGTTTGTTCATTACCGGGGGGAGTCGAGGTTTCGGGGCTATTTACCTAGGTGCCTCCTTGGTCACGGGCCTCCGCAGTAATAAGATCAGTTCATCCCGCTATGGCTGATAAGTTATTATGAGCACTTAACACCAGCGTTGGCTTTTCCTCCTTTTTTTCGTGGTCTGCAATTAAGGAGAAATGTTTGATTCACGTTTTTCTGATGACAAAATGAGCGAGGAGAAATTTCTTTCACGCAAAATAAACGTCTGGCAAAAGATGTGAAATGAGTTTAAATGATCCTAATTTGTTTAAGCTCCTCACCCCTGCACTTAGGGGAAAAAAGAAAAAGGGAAAAAATGGTATGGTGAGACCGCAAAAATGTTCTTTCCGATCGAATGTGGCTCAGCTCTTTTACTGAAAACTTTTAATGTGTGCTATTTTGAGCAGCTTGGCATTTACGAGAAACTGTTTAAGCGTTGTGAACAAACAGATGGAAGAAAAGACCAGATGAAAATCTACTTTTTTTCCTTAAAAAATTGCGTTATTTCTAAGATTATTCGTTTATTTAGGGTTTGCGTTATTTAAAGATTATTCATTGAAGAAATACATTTTTTTTAAATATTTTTTCCCTATAATTTTATTGAATATGTTTTATGAGACATCAATGTATCTTATTTTCAATAATTAATAACTACTTTTTTTAACGAAAAGAAGATCGATAATTATTTAAAAAATAGTCCGTGTGAATTATTTCATTTGATTTACTCAATGTTTACTTGTTTTTATTCTAAAAGAGCTACTACATTAATAATCAACTCCCTGATAGCATCTAGCTGTATCCATTTCCAGCCAATTTGGAGCATGATACGTTAAATTATTAGTCATTTATATTAATATTCCACTTCTGCTACTATTAATATGCCAACCATCTATGCCTACTATCTACCAGGGGTGACAAACCTTTATAGAGCAACGCGTCGTTTTTTTCTAAAGAAATGTTTGATGAAGTGTAGACGTGCCGTCAAATAGTTCTGACTTGTAATTATTGGGAAAATATTAAAATTAAATACAAAAAAAAACACAAAACTATTTCCTACGAAAAAATTCATTTTGCACTGTATAGTAGTAAATGTTTTAGTTATACGTGTAATTCTAATTGTATAAAAATATTGCAGATTAAGTAGCAACTTATATTACGATTGCAAGATGTTACTTTTAGCAGAATGCATGCTGAATTGGAGTCATCTGACCCCCAAAAAGCAGTTTCTAAGTAAGCCTTTTATGTTATTCATCTCTAACAGCAATGACTAACAGCCATAGGTAGATGAAAATATAGTTAAAATAGCATAAGCCAGCTTCTGTAAACAGTTAAATGTGACTAGAATCGAATTCCATGTTTCGAAAACTTCGTTATTGGCATTTTTACTTATATTTCTTGTAAATCCTTCTGTTTCGATCAACACCAACTTTTTCCTTGTTTCAATAAATTTCTGAATCCATATTGAACTATACTAGAAACTAATTAGTTGAGATTTAATTTCTTTAATTTCCAACCAATCGAATTGGGACAAATTCAGTTTATTAAATGAAGTCTCATCAAGGTACAAAATAAATTTGAGCGTTTCCGAGAATTCATGAAACTGAGAAAACCTTGTTGAAAATTCCTTGATTGAAGAATTGATTACGGAAATATAACACAAACAAGTTTTAAAATACAGTTGTATCAATGAAATTGTAACTATGCTATGCATAGACAAACTTAGCTTCATTAGTAATTGAAGTTCACGACGTAACTAAGGCAAGGCAATAACAAATGAGTGTGCTCCGCTCCGTGCCACAATACTTCATGGTGAACTTTGTTATTTTGAAATAAAATCTAAACTGTTTTGATCGGTGGAGTGCCAAAAATATTGTGACACGTGCCATTGGTTTGACATCGCTGATCTAAACATTCATATTAAATTACTTTAATAATGTTTTGGCTTAAGCTCTTTCCGGCCATGGGAATACTTACATTTATATAATCATTTGTTCAATAAAACGACCTAACTTTCAATGTAATACAGAGTACAAGACAAACAGTAAGTCATGCATTAATTTTTATAGAAACTTAAAAAATATAGAATTTAGTGAAATTCCAGATTCATCTAAGATAAATAAAAGGACAAAAACAACACGATATTTATATATTAAATTATATATAATCAACTTTGTAATGAAAAGTAAAAAAACACGAACTACTATTATAAATTCAGTGATTTTTAAAAAAAATATTAACAAAATCTCACGTTTCATTCTTAAAAAAAGGCTTTAGTTTTAAAATATGTTGTGCTTTAGAATTCATTTTACTAGGTATAGTAAATATTGAAAATATTAGAAGATATTTATTAAAAGTTCATAACTCAGAAACAATACAAAGCGTAAGTGAGCCTGTTATAAAAGGTCGTTCTTTTAATGTAATTACCTTAAACTTCTGCTGTATTTTTACACTACTCTCAAATTAGAGCATGACATTTTAAGAGATGGAATTTCATTGTGCAGAAGCATATTACTTGAATGAATTAATTTAAAAATAATTCATACATATATAGTATTATATTCAACAGCCCTATTTTCTAAATATTTATTGACTTTCATTGAATATATTTTGAAAAAGTGACGAAAATCATTTTCTTCAAATGCATCGAGTATGATATATTAACATGTTCGTATCAAAATGTGTTCTTTTCAAATGTTTATAAAGAAAAATCAGTTACATTTCATACACACACAGAGATAAAAAGCGAAATCAAACGCGATAAATTCAAATCAAAGTACAAAATGTGTGAGAGTAAATATAAAGTATACATATATGTATATATATAATAGTAATTGAGAATTTTTTTTTTAATAATTGGCAAAAGTTTATCTTTTTTTTTTCTTCGCAGACAATTAAAATTTTAAGTAAGTCAATGGAGTCGATTTTTATAGACTGCTGGAAAAATTTATTTTAAAATAATTATATAAAAAGACTTATATAATTATAATATTTATATTAAAATTTAAAATGATACATTTAAACAATAAAACTATACTAATAGATATTTCAAGAAATGTTTATAAATACAAAAGAAGAAGATGCTTTCAAATTAATGAATAAGGACTATTTGTACTCGAATATACTTGAATATAAATTTTAAATTTACATGGCATTTAAAATTAACTTACATGGCAAAGAGTATACGAGTTACTATGTACCTACCCAAATATTAACAGAATGAGCTTTCCAAAGGTATTTGTACATACATACTTCTGATTTCGAAAATGTTTTAAGTGGTATGTTTCTCTATTGTTTCAATAAGTGTCAATAGCTTTAAAATAAATCAAATCATAAAATTTTTGAAAAATCAGACCTGAATGTGATTTACTGAATCAAACAAAGAAATCAGTAATAAAATAATAAACCCTAGAGCAGGGGTACTCAATTTTTTTTTCTGCTGGGCCGCATACATATGTCAGTTATTTCGCGCGGCTACAACATGTGAATAAATGAGGGGGGAGAGAAATGCTTAAAAACCAAGATAACATTGGAAATTTAAAATGTGGAAAATATTGATCAAAATATTATAGCTCCTGTTGCTTTTTTTAAATATTTTTTTACTTTTGTCACTAACACTAAATTAGAAGCATTTAAGAAACACTCCTTTACAATTTATGGATCAGTAAACGGTTTCGTATGATTATCAATAATACAACATACTTCATATGATGTCTTTGTTTCTGCTGTTATATTACCACTGATAAAACACTTTGTTGCTGTTGCAAAGATTATTCAAGAAAGCTTATTTATCACCTCTTCAAAGAGATCTTCGAGGAAAATTGTCAGTGAATGATTCATGTTGATTGGTATTTTTTAAATGCAGCACTTTGTGACAAATCTATACGGAACTTTATCACTAACCTTCTGAGTCGTCTTTTTTAGGGAAATTTAATTCCCTACCTATTTCCAATCAGCTCCAAAAGGGGGACGGGATTCCTTGTTATGCAGATTAGATAAAGTATTTAAGTCAAACGGAATCGTAAAGTTAGAGCAGTAGGAGAAAGAGATTGAAGTAAGAAGTTATAATAGTGAAATTAGAAAGATATTATTGGAGATTTCTAGGAGGAAAAAATCTCTGAAAAAGCTGAGCTGAACTACAGTGTGGTAAATATTGATTAAAGTCTCATTAAAGTTTTATATTAGGAGGGAGATTAAAGTTAAATGTTCAATAGGAACATTATAGAATATAATTCTGGGATCTCTTATCGTGGTAATCTCTGCGTGATCTATATTCTAATTGTTAATTAATTGGATCATTAAATATTTAAGTTAATTTAAAGGAAAGACCCTTATTAAACCTCATAATACTATTTAGATATATTTGTTAATAAGTCTTTGATTCTATATTTGGGAAAGATTACCAAATAAAGAAAGTTATGTTATTTATAAAAATGGCTACTGGTTCTTATATGACTCCAACTTATTCTCGTTCTCAAAGTGAGGTCCAAGGGGACCTTCACAACTTTCGTGACAAATCAAACAATTACTAATCTGTGTTTGTTTTTCACTAAAAATAGTCAACTTCCAAATCGTTTTGAAACGATATATTTTCTTCGAATATTTTTCACTTGTAAGATATAAAAGATAGTTAAAAATTAGTTCCACCCATAAAATAGTCGCTACTCCACTGTTGTCGGTTATCACTAACCGTAACCGTTCAAAATAGAAAAAAAGAACATCAATTCCTACCCGTACGACACCAACAGCAAAAAGAAAAATTAGTATATTTGATTTCTTGACAGAGAATTTCCCACCAAAATGTTAATACGATGTTCTTAAACATGTAAATTCCTTAGAGCAATAGGTCATACCCGGTCCACTTAAAAAGGCTCGGGGGGCCATAGGTTGAGTATCACAGCCCTAGAGTTAAAACAATTAAGTTAAGCTTAGAAACTACACTCTACGTATAAGCTAATGCTTAGTAAAACACTCTTAAAGAAGTTTTTAGAAATAATATCTCAGTTAGTTTTATTTTTTTAATCTATATTGAATAACCCCATGTTTCTCTGCCTGATATCTCTTCACAAAATTAATTTTACATGATATTAATTTTTTTTTTGAAATTCAGAGAATTTATTAAAAATATACGCATGAAAAAAAATTATTACCAATAACTTCCATTGGCAGTGTGTAACAAGTAAGAACGGATTAAAAATATAACTAAAACCCCGAAGAAAATCATGTCACTTAAATGTTTATATATATTAAATATTATCTTTATTTTAGTTTGAAATTTCTCGAACAAGAGAAAAATAAAATTAAAGAAAAAAAAATAACGTATAAAATAAAATCTGAAATATATCGTTCTTATATTGATTTGCTGCATATTTGCTGCATTCTAATACTTTTTCGTATAAATGAATATCTTATGAAAAATAAAAATCCAGTTTTAGCATAATAAAATAATTAAATCAGAAGGCCGTAAATGTATACATCCTTCTAGCGTTAAGATTTACTGAATCCAATTAGTATAGATTGTTTTGGAAGCCAAATTCATTTTTATTATTGGTTAAATTAATCTTATTAAAAACTGAGTTCTTTTTCTTACACTTTTTTATTTTCCATGCAATCAAAATGAGAAATACAGTAAAAGTTTCAGCATAATATTGAAACAATTCAAAACTAAGAGGTTTAAATTAATATTGAAGATATATATTTATTTAACCGTGTTTATTATATTTACTCAAACTATTTCATCATTCACACACACACGCACACACGTTTGAATTAACAATAACAATTTTTTAAATAACAATATTGGGCAAATTTATATATATGGAGTGAACCACAATAAATGTAAATAAATTTGTTGCCCTTAAATTAAATTCTGCGAATATTATTCTTCGTATGATAAGAAAAGCATTGATTTCTAATGCAGCTGGGTGTTATACATACGACGTGGAGTTTTTAAAATCGTTTAATGAAAGATATAAGTCAGCAAACTGTTAGCATAACTTTAAAAAGTTTTACAGCACCTAAGTTTAAAATTCATGGTGATAATTTATATTTCTTTTTTTAAATAATAGGAATAAACAGGATTTATAAAAATTAGGATCGAAATAAGAGTTAATAAGTTTTATTATCTCTGCAAAATATCATGTCCCCAAAATGTGCGCTAGACATTGCGGAAGATAGATTAAAACCACACATGCATAATATATATAGTACAAAAATTAGATTTATTAAAAAAAGATGCCTCGTAGTTAATTTCGGTGAAAAACTATATTGTTTAATTAACTAAAAACCAATGATTTTATATGCTAATTGAAATATATTAAAGTAATTGACAATGGTTTTCTAAATAAATTATCATGTATTAGCTAATTTTTCAATAAAAGTTAGGTATCTCAAATTAGTGTGAATTAACTTTTATGGGTCAATGGTATGTTTAAAAGCTTACTTGGTTAAATAAGTGTTCCACATTTCGTATGATAATGCTCTATTAAAAGAGATGCATTTTTTCGGTAATTTATTATATAAATATATTTTACACATAATATACCACATTTATTCGAATCTAAGCTGCATTTTTTTCAATATTAATGCTGTTGAAAATCGGGAGTGACTTAGAATCGAAGGCGGAAAATTTGTTGGATGGGGAAAATTGAACATGATACAGACGATTAAAGCAATTGGAGGATCATGTATGTATTTAAACGTTTTTAATACTGGTAAAATAAATTAATTATTAACTTCTTATTAGTTATTTTAATTTTCTTTAATTTCATCAATACCACATAGCGAAACACTTTTTTGAACTGCTTTCTTTTCACAAAAATGTGTTGAGAATTTGTGATGCGGCTTAGAATCGATGGTGGCTTAGATTCGAATAAATAAAGGTATTCTTTTGTTTTCTAAATGGATACAAAGTAAATAAATAAATAAAGCACCCATAACGTCTAATATTTATAACTAGCTTGTTGAATAAGTTCACAAAAAGAGCGGAATTTTTTCATCGCGAAAACAGAAGTCAACTCTCTCTCATATCTTCATAATGTCTCTAAAATATACGTATCATATAGGAAAAAATACATTCTGCAAATAAGTTTCCATTCTAGTAAAGGAATAAAATATGACCAAATCTGTCCCATCTGCTCACAGTATGGTAGCATTTGAAAGATGTGAGGTAACTCTCCGAGACATTAGTTCTTGGAACAGTGTGAAAAAGTTTGGAAGTTAGAAAAGACACAAACCCTTGCTGCAGAAGAAGAGGCAGGAGGGAGGGAGAGAAAGACGCGGAGAGTTCCTTTCTCGGGGTGGTAGCCTATGTTCATGCGTCCTGAATAATTGAAACAGAATCCCTGGATTGGCAAAGTGCAAGTCTCTGCACGTTCACGGCGTGCTTCATGCTGGAAAATTGGGAGATAAGTAAATCCAGTTTGCCCATGCTCCGGTTTGCTAGAGAGAACGAGTTCGGAATGCGATAGTATTCCTTCATCTCATCCCTTTCCTATGGCTGTTTTCGTCCTTTTCCTTTTCTTCCCCAATCTCTTCTGAAGACCCAGCCAATTCTAGGTTATTGACAGACGCTATCGTTCTACCAACGAAATGTGTTCGGGATACGCAACCGGACCAGCTTGAGATTCCTCCGGCGGCCAATTTCTTCCTAGATTTCTCATCACCTGTAAAGAAATCTAGGGGATTTTTTTCTTTTTTCTTATAGGAATTTTTCAGACCTTTGAATAAGAATTGTTACAATTTGGAGTAAATTGAATCACTAAAGGAAATAATGAAATTTTAAAGAGGGCAATCTTAAGATACTGTTTTGTGCATGATCCAATTAAATATCAATTGTAATGTAACAATTTTTTGTACTTATTTAATTTACTTTAAAAAAATAGGTTGATATACATATGATCTGTGCTTAACAACTTCGCTATGTTCTTGTTACTCTCAAACATGAATAAATAGATAAAAGGATCGAATTTGCAATATTTTCTGCATAGGGCCTCCAATATTTATCATTACCTGTATAAAAATGTAAATGGTCTTTTTTTTGCAGAAATGTGTGATTTTTGAATAAAACTTATAAATATTCAGAATGCGAACTCCTGTATGAAATAAGGAATAATCTAGTTTGATTTTAAATTATTTTTAATGTGGTATCCATTCACATGCAAATTTTTAAGAGTAATGTGGTGGTATATTAGCTTCTTAACAATGTTACGAATACGAGAGATAAATATAAATAAATAAATTTGTAACGGGTCTATTCGGAGGCTCCTTCTAATACTCTTGGGCAAAAACTATTTCTTTAAATATTGTTCAATTGAAAACTTTCTCCTGAAGAAGAAGATGCGGTTTATGTAAATTAAGGCTTTTATTTAAGCATTAACTTTTAGGTTCTAGGGAGAGAGAGAGAGGTTAGGAGGTAGATGATAGAAGTTAGTTATTAACGTAAAGTAGTAGATAGCTATTCGAGAGTGACTTGTTGATTAATTACTTAATATTTAAAATTGGTAATTGACGATTTAGTCAATAAGATATTCGAATTAGAATTGTATCGACTAGAAGTCGAATAGCTAAGAACGAAATTACGATTATTTAGAACGCATATTACCCAAAACGTTCCAAATATAAGTGATTCGATTCATAATTAAATGATAAATATCTTGTCTACCTCACTTTTGCTCCAATACTTAATTATAGGTGCATTTCCTAGCCTGGGTTGTTGAGACTTGTAAAAGAATTAATAAATTATATTTGTTCTGATTATGGCTGATCTTCATTCTAACTCCCGAACAATGATGGATGTGAGAGGAAATCCATCACAAATTGAATAAGATAAATTAACCTTGTTTTGTTTTGATAATAATTTCTTTCCCCAAATTTATCATCTCAAAAGAAAGCTACCTTCCGACTAAAAGTATTTCTGAGTATTCTCTTTTCCTCAATTCAAAATATTTTCTTATTGAATAAATTTACATAATAAGAGAATTATTACAAGAGGAAATTAAGACATTAAAAGAAATGTTAATTATTTTAGGGATTCTTCGTATTTAATCTATTTTTACGCTAATATCAGATATATTGTATTATAATTCATGATTCCACATGCGCAAAAAAGAAGCAGAAATACAAACAGAAATTCATGAGACGAGCAATTTAATTATGCTGTCTTTTTAATGCCGAGGTTCACAGCATAGAATTTTTTAATATTAACAATAAAACTATTATTTCTTTAAAAAAGTGTTTGACTTCTTTAAAAAAAATATTTAATGAAATTTATAAAAATTTAGAAGACGGAAACACACACACACACACATATTGATAAGGTACATTATTTATATATTTTTTGACTTTTGAACATTACAGCCTGCTTCAGCGTTCAACCTGACAATAAGCTAATTCTAATCTGGAGAGAACCTGGTACTTATAGAATAATTCTACATTAGATCTCGAAACAGTCTTATTTGGTGAAGACGGACTGATGGCCTGGTATCAGGGGCGAAGCTACCGCCGAATGAAACGTATCAATGATACGGGGCTCCCAACCTACAGGGGCATCAACATGTGTAATATTGTGACACTTTCAGATAAATATTAATGCCATCATTTTTAATTATTCTCCAAAAGAGGCCTCAAAGGAATTTTGATATAGGGCCCATTCAGAACTAGCTACGTCAGTGCCTGGTATTTCCGGAATGGAGTACTAGCGGCTCAACGATTTTGGATATTAGATCCTGAGACATATTGGGATCTTTTACGCTACAGCAATCGGGGAGGAATTCATTCTCAGGAGTGATAACGCCTGTTCGCTTTGTGCTCAGCTGGTGGACAATCTCCTTTTCTATGAATGAATCCTTCGAATTAATTGCCCAATATATTCCCCAGATATTAACTCAAATTAACATGTTTGCGACATTCTAGGGAAAAGAGTTGCTAGTCGCTTATCACCTCCTGAAACATTTCAGCAGTTGGAAAGCGATCTTCTACAGAAGTGGATGAGTATACTTCAGTCTCTCATTGATCATCACTCGTGTTGCCTATGGCACGCGTGCCACATTTGGCACACGGAACTATTCTCAGTGGCACTCTACACCAGTGTTTCTCAAACTTTCAATACTGGCGACCCAATTTTCAATCATAATTTTTGTCGCCCCCCCCTGTACAACAATAATGTATTTACTGCAATAAAAATGCATTTTGAGAGAGAGACGCTAAAGTTACAATACGATCTTAATTATAAACTGTACAAATTAATACGATAAGTATATTAAATTTTGTGTATATGTAACTTTTAAGTAATATATATTTTAAGAAAAAATTACTTAAAATATATATTACTTACTTATTATTATGTTATTTTTCTTTCTCTAATTTTTAAATTGGAACAGATCGCAAAATGATATATTTAATTAAAGATTTATTTCCTTCAGCATTCATTTCTCAAAGTACAAATGTCATTAGAAAAATAGTCTAGTCTATGTTGCTCTCTATCATATCCATCACATCTGGCATTATAGGGTACGTTTGCGTGAGTCTGGGCAACCTATCGGACGTCTGCGCAAAACATGTAAAAATGCTTTCCCTCGTACAATTCCAGTCAGTTTTGGTCGAATCGATACTTCTATAGCTACCGAATCTAGCTTGAACGAACATTTTTTTTAATTTACATGTTAATTGTAATTCATGGTAATTAAGTATTTTCGGCAGTAGATTAAAACAAAATCATACATATATTTTTAAGTCGTAAGCAAACATTCGACGATAATAAAGAATCAACAAGTAAACAGACGAACGAGCATGGTTCCGAAAATAAAATCAAGGCGATCTTCTCAAAAATACTTAAATTTTGGATTTACCACTACTGAAGTAAATGATGGAAAAAAGCCCCGGCTCTATATGTGTTAAAACTTACAAATCTGTAGAACAACATGTGAAAGTTGTTTTTAAAACATGTAAAATCATTTAGCTATGTTGGTAAAGAATTTTAAAAGAATTTTCTGGATGAAAATACTTTTTAGTATTTTCTGATGAGGACAGCTTGGTAGCAAGTTACGAGTGGATTAAGGATTTATTTCAAGATACTCCAAAAGGGCTCTCAACTTCCGAAGAAGATATCTTCATAGATTTCAGATGCAGTGAAAAATTAAAAGACAATTTTGTAATAAATCGCTCTTTGAATTTGGGGTAGAGGTGGATGAGGAATTATCTGTACTGAAAACAAAAGCACTTCGTATACTATTACCATTTTCAACATCCTACCTTTTTAAACCGGATTTTCTGCAGTGGATGCTTTGAAGACAAAATATAGATATCAGCTAAATATAGAAAAATAACTCTTTAAGTGTCAATTTCTGATATTAAACCTTCCTTTGAAAAACTTTCCTCTACAAGACAAGCCCGTGGAAGTCCCTAATAATTATTAAACTTGTTCTTATATTTAGTAATAAAATTGATTGATTGAATATTAACGTCGCACTGTTCAGCTGCACGAGGGCTTTTGACGATGGACCACGTAATTTTGAACCATGGTCAAGTGACGTGGACGACACCTGAGCTGGCACCCCTCTCTCCTAACTACCACACCACACCACGGGAAACGTTTCAACTCTCAACAGATTTAACGTGCATCGCTGCCCTACACGGCGGGTCTTTAGTGGTACTGGGCTCGAACTCGTGACAAGGCAAGCCACAATCCGATACCTATACCACTCGGCTACTGCGGCCAAATTTAGTAATAAGAATTTATTTATAAAATACCTTCTTCAGTACTGATACATCAAACGTATACTGGCTGAAACACCGACTCTTCGCACGAGTTTATTTTTAAAAAAATAAAATATTATTCTTGATATAATAGCTGAACTGTAAGGAGAGTAAAACTGTGTGCACGACATTGTATACAAAAATGTAAAATGATTTTTTTTTTTAGATAAATGCTATAATTGTAAATAACTGTTTAAAAGAACTGTAATTTTAAACCTCACAGAATTGGCATTTAGAATTAATGTTAAATTATGAAAAAGAATATAAAATTCCGATGAAAAATAATTGTGTCACTTTTTAACATTTAAAGCGAGAAGACTTTAAAATGTTTTAACCCGGGAGCAGGCGCGTACTCGATACTAACGCTAATGGTAGTGCGGGGGGAATCAGTCACCCTACTCATTTGTTTATAATTATTTTTACTCTACACGATACAAATCGGAATTCTAGTGAATATTTTAATTTATAGAAAGCATACTTACCTTCTTTCAAGGACTAATCAATTCTTTGATGATTTGAGAAAAAATCCAATAAAACTGAACTAAAATGATTCAAAAGTACAAAGCCATAATAAAGGACTCAAATCAGACATTTTTCACTAATATTACAGAAATGTTAAATCAATCAATTCTTTTCCAAATATAAACTCTATTATTTACAATTTCCCTAAGCGAGAAGCAAACGCATAAAAGATGGGACAGAACTAATATTGAATAACCATGCCCTAAGATTGAAGGTCAATCAAATGATTAGCAAACGTACTATGCCTGGCTGAAAAGTGAATCATGTCTTTCTTTTCTTTTTCTACAACTAATGTACAGTATTTCAATTGTTTATCTTCTTAGAATTTTTCTCAGGGTCTGGGTTTCGTTTTTTCTTTTAACGAGTAATATTTTATGTTAAAACGTAATAAAAAAAATCGCTCATTGAGGAAATACAGCAAATGAAACAAAAATTTTTTTTCTCTTTAATTTGGTTTTGGGATCAAAGATAGCTATTTGATGACGGAAAAATGCCAGGTAATAAACATAAATTATGTCAGTGTTGTTGTGTGTGAAATTTTTTTATTATGGAAGAAAGCATTTTGTTTTACTTCTCTTTCCGGTTATTTTTTTTTAAAAAAATCTTTAAATTTTCGATATGCTCGCGCCCCCCTTGTAGGGTCATCGCGCCCCCCCAGGGGGCGCGCCCCACACTTTGAGAAACACTGCTCTACACTACTCCACAAATTTGTCAATTTTTGAGGGGATGGAAGTTGACAAACTTGTAATAGACCTTATTTGATAAACACCTTCAGAATTATAGACATTTACGGGGAATTACGAAAAATTCTGACAGCCTATTTTGAAGATTATTGAATGTCATCGCTGGAGAGATTTAATTGTTTGAAGAGAGAAAATTCCATGGACCCTACTTTCTCCTTTCGGTTCTACATACCTATGTAAAAAATCTTTTCTAGTGTGTGAAAAATATTTAGAGTCCGCAACGAAATTGTTTAACAACTGAATGCTCAAATTAAAAGTCACCAATAATTCCCCTTATCTTGCGACAGGAGTAGAACGGTGCAAGCACTAGGTTCACATTAAAGTTTTTATTTAACTATAATAAAGGGTAATACTTATATATTTTATGTGTGTGATGTCTATTTCTTAATTTATTAAATATGTTTAAAAATGCGTAATGTATGTACCATGTGAACTTTTTTTTTATTTATGTGGAAGAAAGAGTTATTTTATGCTACTTACTTTTATGTTAAGAAATATCTTTAAATGTTCCAAAATTAATACGTAATAAAACTGTGAATCTATGTTATTGACCTCTATTTTCTAATTTTCAGCATGCATTATCGAGGTAATCAAATTGTTTCAAAAATATCCAACTGTGTGGCACGCAGAATCATAATGGTAGATTGGTATGGCACGCCACAGCTAAGAGGTTGCCGATCTCTGCTTTATAGTATGACGTACATAAAAACTCACTCGCAATCTTTCCCATTGCTAACTTCCCTGATTATATGTGTCATAGATTTACGACATTACTTTCGGACGGGTGAAATCATACCTCTTATTAAATTCCGTATTAATCCAAAAAAATCACATTTTTATTTATTTGTAAAGGGTGTTTTTTTGAGAGGTATAGAACTTTAAATTGCAATAAAACAACGATGTATTATTCGATTGACATGAATTTTTTTATTCGAAAGATAATCTTGTGGCATTACATTTTAAATATGATTTCTGGCATATGACTGCCACGGCTGGCTCGGATGTAGTCCAATCTGGACGTCCAATTTTCGATGACTTTTTCCAACATTTGTGGCCGTATATCGGCAATAACACGGCGAATGTTGTCTTCCAAATGGTCAAGCGTTTGTGGCTTATCCGCATAGACCAATGACTTTACATAGCGCCACAGAAAATAGTCTAGCGGTGTTAAATCACAAGATCTTGGAGGCCAATTCACAGTTCCAAAACGGGAAATTAGGCGGTCACCAAACGTGTCTTTCAATAAATCGATTGTGGCACGAGCTGTGTGACATGTTGCGCCGTCTTGTTGGAACCACAGCTCCTGGACATCATGATTGTTCAATTCAGGAATGAAAAAGTTAGTAATCATGGTTCTTTACCGATCACCATTGACTGTAACGTTGTGGCCTTCATCGTTTTTGAAGAAGTACGGACCAATGATTCCACCAGCCCATAAAGCGCACCAAACAGTCAGTTTTTCTGGATGTAACGGTGTTTCGACATACACTTGTGAATTAGCTTCACTCCAAATGCGGCAGTTTTGTTTGTTGACGTAGCCATTCAACCAGAAGTGCGCTTCATCGCTAAACAAAATTCGCTTATGAAAATCAACCATTATTTTCGAAATAAAATTGCATAATTTGAAAGCGTTGTTCAGGCGTGAGTCTATTCATGATGAATTGCCAAACCAAACTGAGAATAAATCACTTGACAGCTGTTAAATCGGTCGCCATCTTGGAAAGTAATGCCAACTTAAACTTCTATACCTGGAAAAAAACACTCTGTATAATATGTATAAATTGTATACTTCTTATTTACCAACAAATATTGTAAATAAAATTTAATTATTCCTTTTACGTGTCCCGTTTTTCTTTTTCATGCCTTACAACACCTATACATCATACATATAGGTCCTCAAAACATTTCCTCATCCGTAGTTTATATCAAAATTCATAAATTACGCTTATTGTTTCTAGAAGTGTACACATATGCGCGTGAGGAAATTTACGAATCAATCATTTATTTTTCATTCGTGCTTGGTTATTTTAGATACCGTTTTTGTAATTCCTTTTAAGCTGTTGAGTTTCGTGAAGAAGTTCCAATGCTACAAGCATAAGAAATATACTTTAAAAAATACATTTAAATAATATTTAGAATTACAATAATGCAACGCATTTTCAAGTAGTAATAAATAGAGATTGTTGTGTAAATTTTATTTTATATTAAAGAACTATCCACGAACATGTTTTTTAATAAAAAAAAAGATTTCGCTTGTAACTAATTACAAGCCATGAAAAATCGTTAAAGATATTTTAAGAGAAAAATTTTTTGGTTATCTGAAAATAAAAAGTTAACAGGTGCTTTAATTACTTTTTGGTCTTTGAAATGTTCAATAACCTTAAATAGTGCAACATAATTTTTAAAAAATTCAATTTTTAGACCCTTATTAAAAAGCACACCATTGATTATCATAAATTTTGATCTTTCTAGAACAAATTTGATTTTTTATATTATTTCATAAAAAATGAAAGATTAAACAAACGTATACAAGTTTTATTTAGAACAAAAAATTAGTTTTTAGCGAAAAAGGAAAGTACACCATACGTACAGTTTCTTAAAATTAGAGATTTTGTATTTAAGTATGACAGTGTGTGTGTACACTTCTAAATACTTGTAAAGAATTTTGATTCAATAGGGCTACAGTTTTAATGGGAAAAAAAACGGTAATTTAAATTAATGTTGTAGATCCCTTTTAATTTAACTATTTCATACCTGGAAATAAATTTATAGAGACAGTATGAAAAACCAAATTCAATCAAAAGTACTAAATAAAAAATCATCATTTGTTAAACTAAAGTGTATACATTTAATTTTCTAAAATTTATTTGAGTGGAGAAATATAACGAGAACAAAAAACAAACATATAGCATTTTACCATTAATTGTATCAAAAAAAAGCATCTAAAGATCAATTACATTAATTATAGAACTTCACTATAATTTTTAATCTTAAATACGCACTATTCATAAATGTACTCTCAGAAGATCTCTTATCTGCGCTCCCAATCTATATATTTTTGTATACTCTCATATTATCACTCTCAAACTTCTTTAAAAAAATTAAAATATTCTTTAAACGATAAAAAAAACTTTATTTTAAGTGGTTGTTTGATATATATATATATATATATATATATATATATATATATATATATTTATTTTTAAAATATTCTTTTGAATTATTATATATCATTCTACTCTGATCTACTAAACATTAAAAAATGCTCTAAAGATTAAATTAAGAGACTAATGATTGTGATATCACTTCAGCACCTGATCATTTGCACTAAACTAAACCAGCATTCAAAAATTGATTGAATTATTAAACGGCAGCAGCCTCTTCATAATTCAACTCATTTCCCTAAGTCATTTCCTTTACAAAACTAAATAAATAAATTAATCTAAGGAACTATGTTTAAAATTTTCCATGGAAGCTTGAACATGTATATGTTTTCCTTCCTTAAAGTAACACACACTGAGGGAATTATTAACACATTATAACATCAATCTTTTGCAGTTCTGACATAATTAAATGTAAGCATAACCATTCTCTGTCTCATTCATATATCATTTGAGCATATACGCTTCACTAAATATTAATAAACGTAAAAGCTTCAGGACAGTGATAAAGTCCCTCCAAACCAGACAAAATAAAATAAATTGAAATTAAAGTCTCTCTGATGAGGCTATCATTATCTTAAGAACACAGCTAAATTTTAGTCTCTTATTGTTTTCAAACGCGTCGGATGATGTACATTTATCACATGCTTTACTTCGTAGCAGACCAAATTTAAATAATTTGCCAACTAGGACTTTGTTTATCTTAAGATATTTTGTGCCATCTATGGCACGCTTGAGCATGAAGATAAATATTTCGTCGGTTGAATATTTATATCACACACACAAATGATTTGTACATGTTTCACAAATGTTTTGTTGGACGTGTGATGAAGATTTTAATGAAAAATTTGAGTGTTTGGTTGTAACTCTGATTCGAATATTCCAAAAAAGTACTGTCAAACGTTCATCACAGCAGAATTGAGTCTCAGAAAAAAATGTGTTTAATTCACAATCAAGTATTTTAAATTTATTTTCAGAGAGCAAATAATATTTTTTTGGTTACATATGAATTTAGTACCAAGAAAAATTTATTTTTGAAAATAAAAATAATTTTCCACTCAGAAACATAAACAGCCAAAAATATTTGTAGTGTTAACAAGGAATTAAACATTAATTTAAATATTCATTAGCTGCCAACTGTTGATATTTTTCAATAGGATTTTACTTTAAAAAAGCAAATGAGAAAAACTTGTAATTGTTTGAAATTAAATTATTTTAGGCATTTCAATTTAATTAAATCAAAGAATTTGATCGCATTCAAGTGTTTTAAAAAATATGTTCTGTTTCCATATACTGAAATTTGAAAATTTAAATTTTCATTGTATAAGCATTTCATAAATTAAATTTTATAAATAATAAATAGAAGCTGTTGTTTATTTTGGAAATTTCAATTATTTTAAGATGGAACTTGGAGCAGAACTTTTGCATGGGATATATTAAAATTTATCATCCTCTTATTTACTTTTACATAACAGTAATAGTTCTTATTGGAAAATTTGCAGGGAAAGAATCAGGCAAGAGTTTTTATATATGTTATTGATTTTATTTTGGATAAAAAAGATTAAATAAGAAAATCAAAGCTCTTTGATAACAAAATACAAGAATAAGGAGAAATCAGTTTTATCTATTCTGGCACTCAGAAACAGCTTCAAAGAATATCATTAAAAATGTATAAGAAGTTTTTATAAAAGACATGCATGACTATTTTAATTAAAATGACAATTTTTACAACATATGATAACATATATTTTTCAGATCTTTAATGTTTTTTTCTTGTTGAAAATTCCTCTCTACTATTGTTATGCATATTCATTAACAATCAGAATTACAAATTAGTGAAACATATATAAAAAAACATGGTAGAAAAAAGTTTTTGTTATGTTCATTTCTACATAAAAATGAGTTGTGGTTTTGTTATAATTATTCCGTAAGTATTCTTAATTAAACAAAAAGAAAGGAATTTCATCATGTTTTAAATATTTTTTTTTTATAATTTATTTAAAATATCTGCTTAAATATTTTAATTTTTGGGAGAATGGAACTTTGTTCAATTTTAAAATACATATATAAAAAATTTGTTTATCCTATGGAAATGCTCTTATATAATGCATAAAGAGGAATATTTTATGTCCTTCTTTAGCTGTGTTCCCTATAATCTCTATAATAAGGAAAAGTTTTTATTATATTCATATCTACATAAAATGAGATCGCGTTATGTCGTAAATATTCTTCTGAATCAAAGAAAAAGGAAATGGATTTCAGCATAAGTTCTTAATAAATTTCTTATAACTAATTTAAGATGTGTGTTTTTTAAATATTTTTAAATATATAAAGAGCTGCACTTTTTTTTATTTAAATTTAAAAAGAAAAAATGGAGAAAGAACTTATTTATACCCATGAAAATGTTCTTATATAATACATAAAGATGTGTATTTTCTTAAAAAATATTTATCTAGCTGATTAACTAGAAATATCAGTTAGAATAACAAGTAAGATTGCATAAATTCAATGTTAAGCTCAATGAGACTCAGTACTATTCAATTGACAAAAATTGGTCAAAAATTCAAATTCATTTTTTCTTAGCTTAAATTATTTTCTATAAAACTTTTAATAATCTCATAAAATTGGAAAGCTCTAAGTTGAAAAAGTCCAGAGCTATGGTAAATTTTACGTTCGTTTCTATTCACATTCCAATGACATATAAAAACTTTAAACTGACCTATCTCAGAAAGAAAAATAACTAGGTTATATCTTTATTTAAAATATTAAGGCTTTTTTTTCATTGTGCCGAAAATGCTTTAAAATTTTTCAACCTATTATAAAACCACACTATTTTCTACCTTAGTACATATAACAAAAGTTGATATGATTTTTTTAACAAAGCAATACTTATTTTCTTGAAAAACAATTGAATTTAAAATTTATACAATTTTCTAGGAATTTTCAATAAACGTTGATAAAGGTAGTATTTTACAAGTATTAATCATGTTAGTAGAAAACTCAGATCAACCTTTATTGCATATAATTTGACGAATGTATAAGTAAAATTTCACGTTACGTCAATTATTGTGTAGGAGGAGTAGCTTTTGAAAATTCCTTCAAAATTTAAAAAAAAAAATACCTTTAAAAAATTAAGTGATTAACTTTTTGAAGCATTTTGAGTTACAAAATTTTTGATACAGTAAATATTCATAGGTTACTAGCAAAATATTATAAAAACCATTAATTTAAAACTCTTTTTTTAAATCGTTCCAGGGCACTTTAACTTCATTTCGAAATAAGAATTAACCAACGCTGCTTTATTTCAAAGCTTACATTTGTAACTTCATTACATTCCAAATGTTTTTTTACCTCCTTTATTAAATAGTCAAACAATCGGTCTCGTATACACGACCTGAGATATAATAACGACGATAAAGAATAATAAATTAAATTATAATATCACAATAAAAATAACCGTTTTATAATGCAGCTTAATGTAAAAATTCTATATATATTGCATATACTACTGCAAAGTCCTACCTCTCTCTCCCTTTTAAAGTGAGGGGTTAAAATTGAGAAAGAATTTTCAATAAAAAAAGAAATGCAAATCCATTAATTCTACGTGTGCACCGTTTTAGCTAATCAAGCCCTCTCCTCTACAGTAGCATAAGGTTCCAATTTGGGTCGATTCTGATAATCAGCCGTATTGGTCATCATATTAGCCCGAGAACCGCCATTGAGTCATTCGTAATCGGGTTATTGTTGGTTTGCCTCCACACCTGCTCCAGAACCTTTCCTCATTACCCCTGCGGCCATTAGAGTTCGAATCCCTCACCAAAGACTACGACTGTCACCAGGGTCAATCTCCTGGTGCTCACTTTGTTCCGTTCGGGGTTGCCACATTGGATTATGGAGCGCACATATATATGAGAGGAAGTTAAAAAAGGGAATAATTGAATTAGTTTTAATGTGATGTTATTTAACGCCAACTGTGTGTGTGTGTGTGAAGGGTTGGCAGGCAAATGCAGTTCAAATTGTAATGCATTTTTAATGAGTAACATTGACTCTTGAGTACTTATTCACATGGTTGAGTCCAAAATGAAACTGTTCAGTCACTTTGAAATGTTGCTGTTAGGCTTGATTTAAATAAAATAATGCTGGGGTTTCTTTTCTCTATAATTATAAAATATTTTAAATGTAATATTTTTCATAATATATATATATATATATATATATATATATATATATATATATATACATAAATCCATTTTAGGGTGTGTTTTTTTTGTGTGTAGCACAAATAAACACATTTAGCTTTCAAATAATATTCAGCAAAATAGTTCACGTATAAAGATGTAAACATAAAGAATGAATAGTTATATACAGTGTGCAATATACCTTTAGATATGTAAAATATAACTAAAACTTAAAAATGATAGAAATTCTGATTTTCGGGGTGAGTTATATGTATATATATATATATATATATATATATATATATATATATATACATAGTATAATAAAATAAAATAAAAGTGAAGAATAACTAGAACCCACAGTACTAAAGAAGTAAGAAATTGGTATTCAGCAAACACAACAAAAGTAGATACAAAAAGTCATAGGACTAAACTGGAGACCTATTATGATTTCTAAAGCTGTCGCTGAATTAGGCCAGCGAATTAGGGTTAGCAATGCTTTATGGTTAATTAAATTTTAAGTAGTACCAGCGTATGTATATATATATGTATATGTATGTATACTACATATATATATGTATACATATATATATATGTATACATATATATATATATATATATATATATATATATATATATATATATATATACGCTCGTACTACTTAAAATTTAATGAACAGTTTTACAATCTAAAAAATAAACGGAAGTTTTAAATTACCGTATTTACTCGAATCTAAGCCTCACTTTTTTCCATTGTTAACGCTAATAAAAATCAGGTGCGGCTAAGAATCGATGGAAAAAATTTCTATGGATGGGTTAATTAGAGCAATCAAAGTTTCATGTATGTATTTAAAAGTTTATAATGATGATAAAATAACTAATTATTCACTTCTTATTAGTTTTCATTTTGAATTTATTTTCATTTCGTAAAATTAAATATCAATAAACCACTTTACACTATTTCGAATTTTTCACAAAAATTTTTTGAGTGCGGCTTAGAATTGATGGCGGCTTAGATTCGAATAAATACAGGAATTCATGAACAGTATTTTTTTATATATTGTATGAAATATTTTTTAAAAAATTAATTGAACTACATTATTTTTACTTACTTCCTCTAGTAATAATAGTATGAGATATGTGTTCTTTTAAATAATGAGCAGTAAATTTTGTTCTCACAAACCTATTTAAGTGATCATAGAAGTTTAAGTTCAATGTATTCAACAGTTAACTGTATTAAGTTTAATATGTAGTTCAACTTTCTGAGGGTTTTTTCTTTCCTTTTTTACTGTTCTTACTCAAAACGCTTAGAAACATTTTTTCTAACAGTTTTGTCTAATAAAGACATAAATTCTTTGTGTACTTACTTTTCATTCACTCAGAACGTATTATTACTCATTTCAAACCCAGAATAAAATTTTGCAGTTATTTCCCTTTACGTTACACACACACACACACATACATATATATATATATATATATATATATATATATATATATATATATATATATATATATATATATATATATATATATATATATATATATATATATATATATATATATATATATATATATATATATATATATATATATATATATATATATATATATATATATATATATATATATATATATATATATATATATATATAGGGTAAGTTACAATTAAAAGGAGAATTAGGTTAGTACAACTATCTGCGACTAGGAAAAATGGCTCTAGAACAATTTTAAACTTATTATTATGCCATTTGGGAGAGCTTTAGAACTTTGGTATAAATCTGAAATTAACCCTAAAACTTATTTTTCAGACACGCAAGTTGACTTAATTAGAAATAATAGTACCAAGAGATTAGCAAAGTTTATGTGATAACAAACAAATTTATTATATTGCTAGGCGTATTTAAATGCATAAGCACTTCCAGAGTACCTTAAAAACTTCGAAAATGTTATCTCAACGTCTACGAGATTTGAATAAAAACTGCTATATTATTCTGATAAGATTTCCTTGCTTTTTCGTGTGTTTAAAGACATTAAATGCACGTCATTGCTTATACATCGCATGAGTTGTCGAAATATTGTGAACTAAGCACTGTACATTTATATTGTATTTATATGTCGATAATAGCATAAATAGTGTTAAATTTGCTCTATATCAGTGATTGTCAACCACTGTGCCGCGGCACTTTTGTATGCCACCAAATTCTTGAATCATGTCATTAAATTTTTTAAAATTATGAATTATACTCTGTGAAAAAATAAAATCCGGAACTGAATCATTTGGCCGTTTTATAGAAATAGAGTAAGGGTATTCGTGGGGGTATTTTTAACATCCTTTGGTGGATAGATGGATAAAAAGTTTTTTGAGTGGGTTCTTAATCAATTTGTGATAAGGATACATTTGTACATGAATTCACTTTGAATGAAGAGGAAAAACTTATCTCGAACTGTGTGAAATAATCAAAATTTAATTTTAAAACATTCGAGTCAATCAATTCATTTGGGATTGAAATTAGAGGCACTTATCTCATAATAGTCAAAAAAGCTTTAAAAACTGTTGCCATTTTCTACACCACATTTGCGGGGATTTGAATTTTCAGCATTAACAAATATAAAAATGAATATATATATATATATATATATATATATATATATATATATATATATATATATATATATATATAGAAAGATACTTTTAAATATGTTTTCTTTTATTTCTAATCGGCTGCGGATTGGTGTTATACCATTGCAGACATAGTACATTCCCAGAAGCTGGTATCTCTTTTTAGAGTGGCACCATATAGAGTGGATATCAATCGCCGTAGGTGATTTTGACGACCAGTTTCCTTCCTAGACGGAGGCACCTAAGCAATTTTAAATGTAGGTGGTGAAATGAAAGTGGCATTACCATTTTTACGCGACCGAATTATCAAATCATCAAACGAAATTATCAAAAATCATCAAGCTCAAATTTCGCATTAAATATATTCTTATAATTATTTTGTAATTAATTACTCAGTAAACATTTCGTTTTCTTTTGGTCGACATATTATTTTATTTAACACACACATTGAAAGTTGTTATCATAAAATATTTTACATGGTGTATTTAAAGCTAATAAAATTCTTATAAACTTATTTTATTGTTAGTGTGCCGCCCAAATTTTTAAATAATTAAAAAGTGTACCGCAAGAAGAAAAAGGTTGAATATCGCTGCTTTAAATCTTTCAATTTAATTATAACAGCAGGGTTGGCTCTAGGGCCGGACAATCCGGACCCATCTCTGGGCGACAAATTTTAAGGGTGGTATTTGGACCGAATTTGAAAAATATATTTTTTTTGTTACAAAAATTCTATATATTTTTTGAATATTTCTGTGTGTGAATTTGGTATTTTATTAAACGTATCTTAATTCCTTATTTTGCACTCTGTAAGTTTATTATAAGTTTTCTTTTACGTTGAAACTTGTGTTAAATGATGAAATTAATATGTTTACACAGATTTCACAAGTAACTTTCTCCCCATCCAGCTGTAGGATCATAATGGACATTCTTTGCACCCATACGATGTCCGGTGTCAGCTATCCATAAGAAGATAGAGGTAATAAGAGTTTTTGGTATATATAGGGAGCCACAAGAGATATTTTATTTATTTTTGTGTGTAATTAATATAAGTTAAAATAAGCGCTTGTGATCCTCACCATCAATAGACTCTATTTCGAAAAAAATTGGTTTGCTGAAAAGGGCGATTCCTTCTCTTACATTTTACTCGTTTTAAATAATAACAAGTAATTATTATGTCCTTAATTTCGCATTCGTTGTTATAATCAAATATTGGTTTCGAGGCTTGATTTCTTTAAAGACTTTTCGAGAAACGGAGTGATACATGTTAAAATTACAAGACTCTAAATCAGTGCTTCTCAAACTTTCAATACTGGCGCCCCCCTTTTCAATCACAATTTTTATCGAGCCCCCCTTATACATTAATAATGTACTGAATGTAATGATAATGCACTTTGACGCTAAAGCTACTATACGCGATCTTAATTATAAACCATACAAATTAATAGCATAAGTATTATAGTTTGTATACTACTTTTTGTGTGCAAAATAAATAAATTAATTAAGTAAGACAGTGCTTCTCAAACTTTCACTACTGGCGACCCAATTTTCAATCATAATTTTCATCGCCCCCCAATAATAATGTATTGAATGCAATAATAATGCACTTTGAGTATTAAATTTTGTATACGATACTTTTATATAATATATATTTTAAGCAAATTACTTTTAAGTAATAATTATAATGTTATGTTATTTTTCCTTTCTCATTTTTTAAATTGGGACAGATTGCAAAATGACATTTAATTAAAAATTTATTTCGTCCATCATGCATTTCTAAAAGTACAAATGTCATTAGAACAAGTAATATAAAAATAAATTTTAAGTCAATTTTCCTACTTAGGCCAACAAAGAAAAAACTTATTTTAGTTACTTTCTATTAAATAGTTTCAATTAATACAAATATGTAATTCATATGACAGAATCACAATGTTAAGCGACAAAAGAGAAAGCGATTTTCCTTGCAATTTTTCCTTTTCTTTTCTATATATGGGGTATTGGAATATTCTTTTTTTTTCATTACTATTTATTCATTAATTAAATTTAATTAGTGTAAGAAAATAGTAAAGTAAAGAAGAAATCACACATTCTTAGAAATTAGGCCATCTCGGATGGAATTCGAACTACTGTCCTTCAGATTAGAAGCCCAGCGCGCTATCCATTGCGTTACAGGGGACAGCACGAAAAATTGTCCTTTCTATAAATGCTTTTGGGCTATAATTTTTGTTTGTTACTATTTATTCATTTTTTAAATTTAATTAATGAATTAAAATTTGAAAGAACTGTATTAACATGAAGTGTCACCCACTACAAGTTTTACAAAATGTATTTGAACTTGAATGAATGAATAGAAAGTATTTTATCAACGATTGAAAATTTGAACAAGATATATATGAGAGAGTGAACTTATAGTAGAAATTGAAAAATAGTGTACTTTATGTTGCGCTCTCTCATATCCATCACATCTGGCATTCTCGCGAGCGTCTGCGTGAGTCTGGCCAAACTATCGGACGTCTGCGCAAAACATGTAATAATGCTGTACCTCGTACAATTCCAATCAGTCTTGGTCCATTCGATGCTTCTATAGCTACCAAATCTATCTTGAATGTACATTTTATAATTTGCGCGTTAGTTGTAATTCACACTATTAAGTATTACTGCAGAAAATTGGAACAAAAAAAATCATGGATAAATTTTTAAGTCGTAAGCGAACATTCGACGATAATAAAGCATCAACAAGTGCACAGACGAGCATAGTTCCGAAAATTAAATCAAGGAAATAATCTCAAGAATACTTGAATTTTGGATTTACCATTACTGAAGTAAATGGAGAAGAAATGCCGCTGTGTGTTATTTGCTCAAAAATATTGGCAGCAGACAGTATGAAACCTAATAAACTTAAAAGACATTTCGAAACGCTTCATGGTGAGTACATTAACAAACCTCGAGAGTTCTTTGAATCAAAATTAAAATCATATGGAAAACAAACATTTAAAAAAAAAACTTTGTCAGTGAATGAAAAAGCTTTACTTACTTCTTACAAAGTATCATAAAATAGCCAGATGTAAAAGCCTCACACTATTGCCGAAGAGCTTATTTTGCCTGCAGCAATTGAGATTGTAGAGAAACTATGTTTGTAGACAATTTTGCCAAAGAGTTGCAGTCCATACCCCTTTCAAATGATACTGTTTCCCGTTGAATTGATGATATCGCTTGGCTGAAGATGTAGAGCAACAGCTTTTCGGTAAGTTGCGTGATAAATTGTTTTCAATTCAGCTTGACGAGGCAACAGATAGCAATAAAGATGCTCATTTCATTGCGTATGTTCGATTTTGGGATGGTATGTCAGCGGTAGAAGAACTACTTTTTTGTAAACCAATAAAACTTAAAGCAACAGCAATAGCATTATTTGATATTTTAAATAATTTTATAAACGAGGCAAATATAGAGTGGAAAAATTGTGTCGGAATATGCACACCGATGGTACTCGTACAGTGTCAGGAAGATTTAAAAGTATACAAGCACTTGTGAAACAAAAATCTCCACTATGAATCTGGACACATTGTATGATCCACAGAGAAGCTCTGGCTTCCAAAGAAATTAGTCCTGGCCTGAATATTGTGCTAATGATAGTTGTGACTGTAGTAAATTACATAAAAATGAGACCCCTAAAATCAAGAATCTTTTCTGGACTTTGCAAAGACATGGACGCAGTGCATTCATCGTTGCTATTTAATTGTGAAGCAAGATGTTATCATGCGGGAAATTTTTACAACGTGTTTATGAATTAAGAAATGAAATTACCATTTTTCTAGAAGAGGAAAACCTACCGGAAGCTGAGAAATTTCGAGATGGTTTATTTCTGATGAAGTTGAGCTACTTAGTCGATATATTTGAGAAATTAAATATATTGAATCTTCAACTTCAAGGATCAAATGTACATATGTTTGACACGAGTGATAAAATTAATGCTTTTTGAAGAAAATTAGAATTATGGAGCCGAAATTTAAAGCAAAAAAATCCTAGAAATGTTTGAAAAAGCGGATATATGTGTAAAAACTTACAAAACTGAAGAACAACATGTGGAAGTTGTTTATAAAACTATTGAATATCATTTAGCTATGTTAGCAAAAAATTTAAAAAAATATTTTTTTGCTGAGGACAACTTGACAGCAAGTTACGAATGAGTGAGAGATCCACTTCAAAATACCCCAGAAGGGCTCTCCACTACCGAAGAAGAAAGTTTCATAGATTTCACATCTAGTGCCGAAATTAAAGGACAATTTTGTAATAAAACTCTCTTTCAATTTTAGGCAGAAGCAGATAATGAATTTTCTGAACTGAAAACAAAAGCATTTCGTATACTTTTACCGTTTTCAACATTGTACCTTTGTCAAACCGGATTTTCTGCGGTGGCTGCTTTGAAGACAAGATATAGATCTCAGCTAAATATAGAAAAAGAACTCAGAGTGTCAATTTCTAATATTAAGCCTTCATTTGAAAACCTTTGCTCTGCAAGACAAGCCCATGGAAGTCACTAATAATAATTAAACTTGCTCTTAAATTAGTATTAGTAAATTAGTTATAAAATACATTGTGCAGTACTGATACATTTATAAGTACACTGGCTGAAGTACCCGTTCTGTGATTATTTTTTAAAAAAATAATACATTATTCTTGATATAATAGCTTAATTGTAAGAAGAGTAAAACCAAGTGCACAACAATGCATACAAAAATATAAAATGATTTTTTAAATGAATGCTCCTATTATAAATAGTTTAAAACGAACTGTAGTTTTAAGCCTCACAGAATTAGCATATAGAATTAATATTAAATAAGGAAAACTAATGAAAAATTCCAATGAAGAATATTTGTGTTATTTTTAATATTTAAAGCGAGAAACCTTCAAAATGTTTTAACCCGGAAGCAGGCGCCCACTCCACACTAACGTTAATGGTCCCGCGATCACTTCACCAAGTCACCCCAATCCTTTTTTTTTTAATTATTTTTTTCTGTGCTCGATAAAAATCACAATTGCAGTGTGAATAATTTAACTAAAAGAAAATATACTTACCTACTTTAAAGGACTTTTAATTTTTCTTTGATGATTTGAGAAAAATCCAATAAAACTAAAGAAACCGTTCCAAATGTGCGTGACCTTAATAAAGAACATAAATCACAGACACTTTTCACTAACAATACAAGAACGTTATTTGCAATCAAAACTGTCATATTTTGCTCACGTTATTGTAATTTTTCTATTCTTCGATGATCTACAAATAGCATGTGTAACCTTTTCTTGCTTGTGTCTTTTTGACAAGGCGAAGTGTTACATTTATGGCTTCTTAGTTTTCTTGATATCTTAATTTTCTTGATAGAGTTCTTTAGGCAGCATTTGAAAATTACAATTCAACTCAAACGTTTCATGCCTATCACTTTTGTCATATTTACTTTCGCTATCACGATTAATATGCATTATTTCATCAGGTTCTTCAATTGCTTGATCAGTTTCATCTTCCTTCAATAGAGAGATCACAGATGCCCATTTTTTTATATTCTGCTCATTTACATTTATAAACCATAATAAGTTGTACAACACAGCAATTAAAACCACAAAGTTAATCGTAGGGGAAAGTATAGCATATTCATAGAAAATATTTCTGAACAAAAGTGGTCGTGAAGGGAACTCGATCAAAACAAGTACCTTGATTGTAAAAACCGTTTGCCACTCTCAAAAAAGAGGCATAAATGTGACAAATTCATTTTAGTTTCCATTAAGACTGTCATATCGGAGGATACTGTCAAGAAATTGTTAACGAATAAACAGTTTTACCAGAATTTGGAGTGATTCAGCGCCTCATGCGACCGCTCCCATGAAACAAATGTATTCGATACAAAAACATCGATGTCAGTTATAAAAAATAATTATGTAAAACGTTTTTTATAATGAAATTTCAGATTACTCATAAAATACATCTTGGCCAATTAATCCTTCAAAGTGCTCAATATGCTTATCCATACATCATAAAACTCATTTACGTGGGGGGAAAAGCAACAGAGAAATACTATTTACAACTTTCCCAAAAGAAAAGTAGACGGAGTTAAGCATACCAGTAAGTTTGAAGGTCAAAGAGATGATAATCAAAAGTACTATTCTAGAGGTTACAAGAAACGTAATAAAAATCTCTCATTGCAGGATTACAGCAAAGCAAACAAAATATCTTTTTTTATTTTGTTTTGGGATCAAAGATAGCTAATGAGCGTTTGAAGTGGAATCTTTGAAAGTGGAAAACCAGATGATATATATAATTTATTTATCAGAAAGCATTTTGTTTTACTTCATTCCAAAAAATAATTTTTTAAGCCTTTTATATTTTCAAGATGCTCGCGCCCCCCTTGAAGGGTTATCGCGCCCCCCCAGGGGGGCGCGCCCCACAGTTTGAGAAGCACTGCTCTAAATCCTTATGTTAGATCGGTGTGAAAATTTGGGCCAGCTCATTTGTCGTCCTCGTAACTTGAACGCTTTGTTCAAAATTACAAACCCCTGGCCAGTAATCATCCTGTTGAGATTTTAGGCAATATGTTAATAAACAATCAACTAATCCAAAACTAAATTGACAATTAGCATTCGTCTATGAGCTTATTAAAAAACACAGAGATTACAGTTACAGGTTTTATGGGAAAAGGATCAACAAAGGCTATTATCCCCATCTAGAGGTTCAGTTCAGTTCTGGTTTTGTGGAATATGGAGCAACAAAAACGCTATTATCCCCACATAGAGGTTCATTTTATTACCATTAAAGTAGTTATTTTTTGCATTCACTTCAGTTGAAGTAAAATATTAATTTTAGCTTCATATATATTGGTAGGAGTAAAGAATAACATCTTTACATCTCAGTTTTTAAATAAATGATAAAAATATATTTGAATGAATTTCATTACTTTTTTCACATCATTTCTAGTTTTTACTCTCAAAACAGCATTGTTAGAATACAGCAACTATATTTATAATATTAAAGAAAAATTAGACATTTTTTTTTTATATTTACTTGGATCATTGCATTTCTTTTAGATTAGAGTTCACGATATTAGAATAGATAGTTAGCAGGGGCCATTTTTAAGCCCAAAATCAACCTGTAACAATTGTAAGAATTAAATGGACCACATTGGTCTATGCAGCTACAGTGGCCTAGTAGTTATGGCCAGAAACGCGTGGCCGGGTATCGCGGGTTCGAGTCCTGGTACCGCTGAAAGCCCGCCATATAGAGGGGAGTAATGCACGTTAATTTTGTCAAGGCTTAATATCTTCCCGTTGGTGTGGAAGTTAGTAGTGGGAGTGCCAATTCGGGTGTCGTCCTCGTCATTTGACCGAGTTCCTAAATATTAAGGTGCGATGGCATTAGCCATCGTGTTTCTTTATAGTACGATGTTAACATAGCTCTCACTCACAGTAATATATTCTTCATTTTACTTCATTCTGAATTTTTTACTTATTTTCTTATTTATAAAATAATACTTATTTTTTATCATGGTTAATATGGAAATAAAAATTTATTTTTAAGTTCAAATATTGAAATACTCTAACAACAAAGTATTAATTATTGTAATTAAAAATCATATTTTAATAACATTTTATAAAATAAATGAAATTCTGTTTAATTTTTAAGAGCTCCTAAGACAAATTTATGAATGAAAGAAATAAAAATGTGTGCTGATAAATACGAAACAGAATTAACAAAGCATTAAATAATTATTTATTAATTATTAATCTAAATTGTAAGGTTTCGTCTATCATAAAAAATGAACATATAGCCCTCGTGTTGATTTGGAGTGCGATGTTATACAAAATCAAATCAAATCAAGTCCGTAACATGATTTCGAGTTAAATAAAATTAAATTATTTAAAATTCTATAGAGAGAAAAGCCTTAATGTGTTTTAGTAAAGATAAGACTTTAAATTTAATCACAACTACAATACGTTTCAACATGTTTGTGTTTCTATAAATTATATTCAAAAGCACTATAATTGATGAAATTCATAACATATATAGTTTCCATAATCATAAAAAGGTAATGGATTCAATAAAATCTATAAAATGTTACATAAATAGATTTAAAAATCTCTACTGTGGAGAGACAAAAATTATTTGAACACCAAAGACAAAAGAAACAAACAAATATTAGAATTCAAAACAATGGATGCAGCAGAATAACAAACATTGCTGACTTAAGACAGCTCTTAATGTATAAAAATATTTTGTATAAAAGTGGGAGGTTTAACCAGTTTTGCAGTTAATGCATAAAAATATTTTGTATAAAAGTGGGGTTTAACCAGTTTTGCAGCTAGCCAACCTTCCCCCTTTTTGCTTATAATACTGAGCGAAATCATATTAAAAATAATAGATAAAAGCTCCAAATCCATTATAAGAAAAAAGTAAATTACTTAAAGTTGCATTCAAAAATGCATATACCACGATAAATCTGTGTACGATAAGCAAATCATTGCCAGACCTAGGGCACTGAGGTGCAGCAGTTGATGCTTCTGCCAGGTAGTCAGTCTGACACGAAATTCCCAGGGTTTAGTTCCCAAGCAAGCTTGGTACTCATTTATCGACCCACTGAAGTATGAAAGGCTGAGTCGACCATGCCCGAGGCTTCAGCCTGGGGTTTGAATCCCGAACCTGTGGTGTGCATGCGAGATAAGTTACCACTCAGCTTCTGGGGTAATATAAATATATATGTATATATATATATATATATATATATATATATATATATATATATATATATATATATATACATATATATATTTGCCTATTTTTCGTTGGCAGTTTAGTTTATCTATCATATTTTTTCCGTTTTAAATTACATCAATTTTATTACTTAAGGTATCCGACTACTTGCGACAGCTTTTTTTTAAAAAAATGGAGATATGAGGACTTTTTTGTGATTTTTAGATGTATTTAGTATATTTTAAGAAAAAAATCTAAAATTGAAAACCCCCAAAAAATTTATTACTAATAAAAAGTGAAAAAACTGGTAAAAATGTACAAAAAATTACACAAACAGGGGCCCGCACTACACAAAATTTTTATGAACAAATTCTCAATTTTTCAATTTTGATGTGTTATTTTGTTATTCATGTTTGAAATGACCTTCAGGATAAGAGATATTTTAATTTTTACAAAGACTAGAGCACTTTATCTTAGTGACTACATAAAATTGCTTAAAAAACAGTGATTATATTCACATAAAGGACTGTAAATTTCGAAATATAACAGTGATTGGTAAATCTGAAGATTAAAACACTTTTATTGTTATACATAATATACACAAAAATTTTCAGCAAATTATTTTAAAAACCTTTTGAGCAATCGCTGTCCCCGTTGGAGTTTTTCGAAAAAAACACATTTCGAGTAAAACGCATTTTAAAGTTTGACATCTTGTGTAAAGTTATGGCATCTGTTTTTACTAAAACATTTGCAGTTTTTGTTCTAGTGTTTGGAAAATAAAAAACTTGGTATTTATATAAAACTAATGAAATGGCCTATAAAAAAAATCCTAATAAAAATTTGTCAATTTTTGAAAAAAAAATCATGATTTTAGGGTAGTCGGATACCTTAATCGGCTCTTTAGATTTCTAACTAAAATCTGTATCTAATGTCTTTGATTACCACCTTAAACAATTGCACTAATTTCGTGATATGTAATAAATATTTTATGTGTGATGTTGGGATTATATATATATTCTCAAAAGTTTTTTTTTCTGTTATAGGAATATACTTCATAATTTATTTTGTCTTTGTGAATCCATTTATTAAACATTAGGCAGTTTAGTAGTCCGAATTATTTTTAGGACTTAATTGATTTAATTTTTTTTTCCTTAACTCACGAATTTTAGTAAAAGATTGCTTGTAATCATCAATACATTACATTTTTACCTACACTTTTTTAGAAGATACTTATGATTCCTTTATAAATCTTTCTTCCTAGGATTTCGTGCGTGTATGCTGGAATTTTTAAATCTCCCTAGATAAGAGAAAGCAATTTGATTTTAAAATTCAAAGAAAGTTTTATCATAAAAAAATAAATTAAAATAAAAATTGCACGTGTGGAATCGAAAAATGTTTCAGTATATTTATAGCTTCTATTTTATACTTCAAAAAAAAGAAAAAAAACATTCCATTCTTATTGCTTATTTTTAAATCATTATACAAAAATTGCTACCTAAACAAAGGTTTTTCACTTTCGTCTAAATGAAGAAATTACGGTTCCCACCAGTGTCACTCGGTTCCATGAGATTGCAAGGGGGAGGTGAAAAAAGTTCCATATAATCTCTTTTTATTTCAATTTCAACTCCAAAGGAAGATTAAAAGAAGAATAAAAGTGGGGGGTACCATTTCTTTGTGTCGTTAACAGCTACAAAGTGAGCAATAAATCACCAAAGGTGGGAGCGTTTCTTGAAAGAAATGCAAAGCAAAAAACTCGGCGTACGTTCAATTATAATGATGATGATGATGATGATGTGGCGTGTGCTCGTTGGTTAATGGGATTGGAAATGAAATTTCTTGCCGAGTCCTGTAATTACTTGTGCGCACAGAAAGCGCTCAAAGGGGCAATTACACAACGACAACTCCAAACAAGCAAGAGGGGGCGCAGGGCTTCACAAAATATTCTCAAATAAAATGAGTAGATGAAGTCGGAAAAAGAAAACTCCTGACTTAAGGGAGTTCTCCAACGCAAATGCGCTTTCTAACTTTTAGACTCCAACAAAACTGTTTTCTTAGTTAGTTGGCTTTGCGGTCCTTTTTCTTTGGCTTCGCGCTTTTTGCTATTTGCTTGATTGGTCTTCGAGGAATTTCATTTTCCCTTTTAATGTAAATTTTATGCTTTTCTGTGCAAAAAGAAAACTTTTTTTGTTTCCTTTTCTTCTTCTTGTTCTCATTCCTTTCTTTTTTTGTATTTTAAAACGAAGTTGCGTAAGCGGGTGTAATCTTTTAATGATGGATTTTTCCCTCTTCCAACATTCTTCATTATTCCAAAAACGAAAAACTTAATCGAATAGAAGACGCGCAAAAAGCGCAAAGGTCAATAAGTTAACGATTTTTATTCGGAGTGGGCTTTTTATGTGTTTCGCCCACTGAGAAATGAGTCATTTGTGCCTAAGTACTTTTGTCGCCTTAAAAAAATTATTAGTCAGAGACTGGAGCAATTCCACAGCCCGTCAGGGACTCATTTTGTAAACCGAGGGAACAAATTAAGTTGAAAGAGCCGAGGAAAATCATGGTAACGGCAATCACTTGTAAGATTTAATCCTATGCCCTGGAGTATTTCAATCATAAAATTCAAAAAGATGTATTGGAATAGGCACGCTTTATTTCTAATAGGGCAACTAAATGCACACAAGTTCGGCAGAAGTAGTTGTTTCAGAATTCAAATGATCGTCATAATTTTGAATTTTGATTGCTAATCTACAAAACTCGTAATTTACAACCATAAATTCAAATCTCGAACATTGTGAAATTTATTGCGAATATTTGCTATAATTAGTATGTTCGAGCAATGTTGGAACGTATTGAAAAGAAAGAATGGGTTCATTAAAAGAAATATTACAAGTCGCATTTATGTGATTTATTTTTATTCGTATAAAAATACAACTCGTTTTGAAATGGCTTTAATTTTGGAATAAAAGCGTTTTAAAAGCAGGCTTTTTAGCATAGCTTTATTTATTTTAATTCTTAATTCTTCTCTTTAATTATTATAAAATTATTATATATTTTTCTATTATTTTGTAAGTATTGCTTTATTATTTGCTTTATTATGTACATATTATCAAAAAATATGTGAAATTTTAGATTAGATTCATGTATATTATTTGTATTTGTATTTTTAAGAAATATATCATTGATAAATTAATTTCCATTTTAATCTTCGCAACAAATGTGAAAACAATAAATTTCTTTGTAATTTTTTGAATAATGTTGCTTTGCTGTTACTGTTAAAATGAATAAGAACAAAGAAGATTAAATCTTCTAAAAGGTGTTTTATGAGTAAAAGTTTTAAACATTTAATTTTCTAGATTTATTTTTCTTGAAAAATACTATGGAATATTTTTAGTTAGGATTTCAATTCTATTTTCAGTTCCACTAAACAATAACTGTATTGTAATCATTAATCAAAAAATATTTTCAACGTAATTTTCCTTTAAAAGCATACCCATTCTGAAAATTATTCACTCATCCTGCCTTTCGAGATATCTGACAAAGGAAGTAATAATAAGCCAACTCATATGCACATCTCTGTTTCTGAGATTGGATTCCACCCACTAAGATTTCTATTCCAGTGCTATATAAAATAAAAAAAATGAGTATCCAGTCGGACCTCTATATGTAATGAAGTCTCTAAATCCAGGGAAAAAAGTTCGTTATATGGAAAATTCGTTACATAGAAGTTCATCTTTTAATATACTTTATGAACTACACTAAACAGATTTTAAATTCATAAACACTGTATATAAAAAAAGTAATTATCCACACCTTTTTAAAGTTCATGTATGTCTATGCTATATATCTTACCGATCAAAAAAAAAAAAAAAAAAAGAAAGAAAAAGAAAAACTGCAAGGAAAACAAGAAAAAACAATGTCGAATGTGTCACTGTATTTTTAATATAAAGAAAATAATTTTAAATTAAAATTAATGAATTTTAAGGACATTTTCTAATTTAAAGCATACAAATAAAATAAACATACATTATTTTATGACTATAACACGAGGACACGGGACAACTTCATTGAATATGAAAGGGGATATTGAAGATGTTTCTAGTGAACTGGATAATGGGGGTTGCAGGTTGCGCTTTTTGGATGAAACGTTCAGAACTCTATTTTTCTCGGCGAGTTAGGATCTAATAAAACCAGTTCAAGATTTATGACCACCATAAAATGTGTTAAAGAGGGGATAACTTGAAATGTTCAGAAATACTTTAAAAATGGGGGGGAATTGAATCACAAAAGAGAAAAAGTTCGTTAGATAGAAAATGCACTTCACAATAGAAAGGTTATTTAACAAAAAAAATCGTGAAATCTTCAAGGTTCCAGGAAAAAGTTCGCTATATAGAGAAATTCGCAATATAGAGGTTATAAATCTCTTTCGATGTATTTCACTTATATAACTGATACAATACTTATTATTCCTTCAACAATTACGAGTGGCCGAAGTAACCTAGTGGTTCTGGACACGAACTCTTGGCCAAGGTGTCATAATTTATAAATCCTAGGGCCACTGAAGGCCCGTTGGTTGCACTCTGAGGAGAATTGAAACAATCAAGGCTGAAAATCCTCTTGTTGGTGGGGTGTGGTAGTTTGATGGGGGAGGCAGCTCAGGTGTCATCCTCCTTACTAGCCTGAGGCTCAAAATTGTGAGGTTTGTTGTCATTGTAGTCTTTATGTTGTTTCATAGTGCGATGTTAATAAACATACCTTTATTCAAGAATTATGAAACTGGTTTGAGTTAATCTTCAATTTTTATAGAAAACTAGAGCTAATTATTAGTGAAATAATCTGACGTAGTTCCCCAGGTAGAAAATATATCTTTCTATATAAACAAAATCCATGATGCTGTAATAAATTTATAACGTACTATCGCAACAATGATAACGCTCAAGATAATTCGCCAAATTGGAAATCCCGATTTCGTATGTGTCGTACGCGATGAATTGACATCAATGCGTTTCGTTTCAAATAATGCTGCCAATATGATTACAATAGTACACTACTGCAAGCTCTCGTGGGAAAATAACGCAACGATTGCCTGAGCTGGAATCATTCCATGAGAATAAAGGCGTTGTCTTATACGAAGACTTGCTAACAGCCAACGAAACTAAATACTCAACTTTCCTGGAAGCTGCAAAAACTGCAGGTTTATTAAAATCTGAGGATTTTATCATTGAAATGTTGGATCATGCAACCTTAGTGATAAATTTAACTTAAGAGAAGCGTGAAGAAGAAAAAAGAACAAATAAACACAATGCATGTAAATTACAGTTTTACAGTTTGAGCAATGAGTTTGAGCAGTTGTATACTTTTTACAGTAGAGGTTGGTTTGTCGTTAGGAGGTCAGGGTGCGCCCCCATAGTAATTATAAAAACATTCCATATTAATTTAAAAGCAAAACTTTTTCAGTTATTAACTCTGTGTGTCTGTTTAATTTGTTGAAACACATTTTTTTATGTTTTGAATACATTAATATACATAGGCTGAAGTTTTAAGTAGATTCAGTTGCTAATAGAAGACCTTTTTGAATTTAGATTAAGTTAAAGTAGCTTGTGATCATTCATAAATAACCAATCTAAGCGTTCAAAATAAATTAGTATAACGTGTTTTGCATGTGGCATATTACAAGCACATTCCTATCTAACATTTATCAAATTACTTGTTTTTAATGATATCAATTAATATACAAGGTGTGACACACACAAAAAACGACACTAAGTGTGTATCTCGAAAAAAGAGTGGAATTGGCAACAACTGTTTGGGTGACATCACCTCTCGCACCTCCTCTATCCACGTGGCGAATTTCGTTTTATTCGATCTCGCGATTTGGGAGCACTGCGTCATTGAGTGAACACATCCAAATGCATTCTGCTGGAAAAAATGTCGAATTAACATCAAGTTTCTTGTGATATTTAAGGCATCAGTTACGAAATCATTTCAAATACTAAACGAGGCTTACAGAGATGAAACTTTGTTTCGTGCACATATGCTTCAATGGTATAAGAGGTTTTTAGGAGGAGGAGGTAGTGTGGAAAAGAATGATGAAACTGCTGGGTGCCCAAGGGCAGCGATTACAGACCAAAACATTGCCAAAATTCGTGATATGAGTGGTTTCCCTTTCACATCAGTATTCAAACTGTAAAAGAACTCCACTACATTAAAGTACTAAAAAGACTTCGAGAAAAAAAGTAGGAAAAAGGCCAGAATTAGGGAGTGATGAATGACTGTTTCACCAAGACAATGCATCCTCCCACATGGCCTTATCTTTCAAGCAGTTTCTGACCAGCAAAAACATTACTGCGATGGGGCATCCTCCTTATTCACCTGGTTTGGTCCCATACGACTTTTTTTTTATTTCGTACAGTTAAATCTTAATGAAAGGGAACCCATTTTACCTCAGTTGAAGTGATTCAGGCAAAAATTTAAAATCTCCTAACGGGACTTCCAAAAACCTCATTCCAGAACTATTTTTAGCAATGGCAGCACCAAATGCAGAAGTGTGTGAATGCTGAAGGGAACTACATTGCAGGTGGTACTATCACGGAGAACTGATTCTGAAAGTACAATGATTTATCGGACCAGTCTCGTAGTTTTGTGTCATACCTCGTACATTTGTTAAACGCTTGATTCTATTTATATCAGCGCTACTTTTTGACAAAGTAACATATTTAAACATTATAAATGCTTTTTAGGAATAAATACCAATAAATACTAATATTTAACCAACAATATTTTAAATAAATTGCCTAAATTTCACAAAAAGGATAATTATAAGTGAAATTTTAGCAATATTTTTGTAAAACTTCAAAGGAATTAGAGTAAACATTATAAGAAAAGTCACATTCTCTTTATGAGACCATTTTTTAAATAACAATCCCTAACTCAAAAAATATTCTTACAATAAGAAATGTTTTAGTAATTTCTCTAGAAAATAGCATAAATATCCGGTTCAAAAAGTTTTATAGAAATGCATTTGTAATATTTTGAGTAATCAGACTCGCCATGATAGATTTTGAACAATGTGAATGCCCACTTTTGATAGATCAAAGACACATTTCCGGTTTTTCTAACTTTACAAAATTGATTGTAGCTTGGTATCTAGGTAGCGTAGAAACAAAACAAAGTATGTTTTGTAAAGCCAAAAGATAGCTCTATTCAATAAAATAAAAAAACAAAATTATCTATCTTGATCGAATTAGTTAATTTCAACGTATTCGGATACCTTAAGAAAGCCGGTTTTAAAATAGTAAATTTTCTAAAAAAATTTCCAATTTATGCATAAATATTGTATATAATAAAATATTTAAATAATACACGGGGGGGGGGGATAAAATTCATGCGAAAATGTTTAAGACAAAATATCGGCTAACACGCGAAATAACATAACGGTCCAGACAAATTACTATGTGTTTTCACACATTTTTTCCTCTTAACAAAAAACGAAAATCACTTAACACAAAAAGATTTACCTTCTGGAGAGCAGGATATTGAGAAACTGAGCCGACATTTAATAAAATGTTTAAGAAAGTTTTTGCACTATTGAACTGTCTTACTGTATAATTGGATTATTTCGTTGTAGTAGATAATGTGTGTACAGCCCCAATTAAGACAGACAAAGACATATCGGAATTAGTTCAAATCTCAGAAAATACCATTGATGCAGATTCCAACGACGAAAATGAAATGTATAATGCAGCTAATATTAACACGTCATTCGAAATGAGGCACATCGTGAAAAGTATGCGCGGATACTTAGTAACATATTTCAATGGTGATATGAACGACAAAGTGGAACATAACGAATAATTTGTTTACAATTTGAGATGCTAAAAAAGACAATGCAAACAAAAATATCAGATTACTACAAAATAAATTTTTTGTTTTTCAAAAAACTTTGAAACTTTTGTAATCAATTTCATTAAGTTCTTGTGAATGTTTTTTCAATTTTGTTTTTATTTTATCAAATACATGCATGTATCATGTCTATGTAAATAAAATGTATTATATTAAAGTTACTTTTGTTGATTATGTGGGTTTCTCCTTTAATATCCTTTTTAGCACGAAATTCTTTTAACACGAAAAAATATTTCAGGATCATCAGCTTCATGTTAAGGGATGCGGTAGCCCAGTGGCTAATGCATCGGTTGATTGATTGATTCATTGATTGATTGATTGATTGTTTTTTTTTTTTTTTTGCAAGAGCCAAGTTTGGCCATACTGTGCCACACATTCGTTAGTATATTAAAATTTTAAAAATATATACACATTGTATATATAGATATACACTGGTGTGCAAAACTTAAGCAACAATGTAAAAATTAAGCAGATAACCATGAAATTGCAGAAAAGGAGGACTGGAGATCAGTACAGTGAACACGTAAGTCAGTAGAAACGTCACGCGTATGCAAATATCAGGAGCGAAACGTCAGAAGCGACGTGAGCGTACGCAAAACGCGTGATGTCGGCGCGAGCTGCTCAACAGTAAAATAAGATGAAGGACGCAGACGCAATTCAACATATTCGCTGCAAGTGCCAGTGAGTCAGTTCCTGAAATATGGCTAGAAGAAATCACCTGGATGACTTCACACTTGCAAGAATGATCGGAAAGCTGGAGGAGGGGCGTACGGTCACCAGTGTAGCGGCACAGTTAGAAATCAACAAAAGTGTCGTTTCGCGCGTTTGGAAAACGTTCCAAACCACAGGTACAGATGTTAGAAAGGTTGGTGGTGGCCGCCCGAGGACGACAACTGCAGGGCATGACCGATATATCATCCTGCAGGCGAAAAGAGGCCGACGGCAGTCAGCAAGCGTCATTGCTCAGGAACTTTCTACAGCAACGGGGTGACAAGTGTCGCGGTTTACTGTGGCCAGACGCCTTCACAAAGGGGGCCTATTCGCCCGTCGTCCTGAACGCTGCCTCCCGTTGAAAGTTGACCACGGACGCCACCATTTACAGTGGTGCAGAGAGTACAAAAAAACAGGACAACTGATCAATGTAGTCGTGTCCTTTTTACGGGTGAGAGTCGGTTCAGTACCAGAAGCGATTCTCAACGCATTTTGATTTGGAGAGAGATCGGGACACGGTTTTATACCTGTAACATCAAGGAAAGACACCATTACGCTGGTCCTGGAGTTCTTGTCTGGGGAGGCATTATACTGGACGGGCGAACTGAGCTCCACATTTTCGATAGAGGGTCTGTAAGTGGGGATCGCTATTGTAAGGAGGTACTTCTTCCCCATGTGCGTCTGTTCCGAGGTGCCATTGGCCCAGACTTCATTTTTATGGATGACAATGCACGGCCACATTGGACTCTTGCTGTTGAGGAGCTGCTGGAAAGTGAAGATATCACTCGAATTGATTGGCCAGCGTACTCCCCAGATTTAAATCCCATCGAACATGTGTGGGATGCTTTGGGGAGACGTATTGCAGCACGCTTACATCATCCGGGGAACACCCAACAACTCAAACACATGCTGATTGAAGAATGGTCACTCCTACCGCAAGAAATGTTGCACCAGCTGGTTCAGAGTATGCGGAGACGGTGCGAAGCAACCATTGCAGTGAGGGGAGGGCATATACCATATTAAGGAACATCTGCGTCTTGTTCTTCCTGTTGGATAGACCATCATGAGTCACGATACTATGCGTTCAATAAAGCTTGTTTTTGTTTGATTCCATACCGTATGCATTGTATTCCTTTTTCAGCGCCGATGCTTTCGTCATCCTTTACGTACATAATACCCTCCCTCATTTCTGAATTTCATGTCTTTCAGATGATTTTTCGTGAAGTTATGGCAATAAACCCACCTGTTGCTTAAGTTTTGCACACCAGTGTACATATATGACATATATGCATACATTTATCTTTTTATTTTAAAATATCAGAAGAAAAATATAAAATTGAGCAAAGTATTTAAAAGTGCATAAATCTAAAATTTTATAGCCAAATGGTACGATAAAATCCTTATGAAAATTATATTTCATGTAAGACATTAATAGAGTATAAAAAAATGCAAAAAGGTTTGGATGGGGAGTTTCCCCAACCAAATCAAAGTTAAAAGATTTGTTTTAAAAAAGGTGTTTCTTTTAGATGAATATTTTGGACATACTTTAAAAAAATATGTAAAATGGAAAGGTCACATTGATAAAAGTTGCATACTGGGGGACTCTCTCCTAGCATCAAATGTTTATGACTTAGACGGGTGTGTCCAATACGAAGTCGAGTCAGGCTAATGCATCGGATCATGGCAGGCATGCCTTGAGTTTGAGCCCAGTACCACTTAAGACCCACCGTTTAGGGCAGCGATGCACGTTAAAACTGTCGAAAGCTGAAACATTCTCCCGTTGGTGTGGTGTGGTAGTTAGGAGAGAGTGCCAGCTCAGGTGTCGTTCACGTCACTTGACCATGGTTCAAAATTACGAGGTCCGTCGCCAAAAGCCCTCGTGTAGCTAAACAGTGCGACGTTAATATTCACTCACTCACTCACTTCGCCCAGCCAATATGGTGGATATGATCCTCGGCTTGTAACTGAGTATGTTCAAATCCCGACTAAGTGAGTGAATATTAACGTCACACTGTTCAGCTACTCGAGGGCTTTTGGAGATGGACCTCGTAATTTTGAACCATTTTCAAGTGACGAGGACGACACCTGAGATAGCATCCCTCTCTCCTAACAACCACACCACACCAACGCTAGGATGTTTGAGCTCTCGACATATTTAACGTGCATCGCTCCCCTACTCGGCGGGTCTTTAGTTCAAATCCGGAGTAAGGCAGGGTTGTAACTTCTTCGGGAAAAGAAGTCGGACTTTCGCCTGTAATGGAAAGCGGACAGTGCACCCCTTCTGTTATATACTGGAATCATCATTTGTAATGATAGTCGATATTCTTCTGTTTGTATTGTAAGTTACTGTTCTTCCACTCGTATTTCATATGTAAAAACACACAACAACAATTAGCAAATTGTTTTCTTACTTCTTTCCCTATTTTTATTATGTTTATTAGTTCAGCGTCTTAAAATATTATTTTGCCTAATAAAGGCAAATTCACCATATCATGTTTAACTTCAAAGTAAATAGTGGATATCACAATGTTAAGAAATGAAACTGTAAGCATAATTAAAACTACTTTGTATTTGATAACTGTATGATCAGATAAAAATTACCGAAAAAGATTATATAAATTTTACTCTTTTTATCTAGATAAATATATAATTTTTAATGGTGCTGCGGTTTGGTGGTTTACTATTTCAGACCAAGTAAAGGGTGTGTTTTTTAGAGGTAAAGAACTTTAAATTGCAATAAAACAACGATATATTATTCGATTGACATGAATTTTTTTTATTCGAAAGATAATCTTGTGGTATTACATTTTAAATATGATCAAGCAAGGCGTAGATTCGTCGAATGGGCCGAAAACGAGATTGCCGTTGTTTTCGATTTTCATAAGCGAATTCTGTTTAGCGATGAAGCGCACTTCTGGTTGAATGGCTACGTCAACAAACAAAACTGCCGCATTTGGAGTGAAGCTAATCCACAAGTGTATGTCGAAACACCGTTACATCCAGAAAAACTGACTGTTTGGTGCGCTTTATGGGCTGGTGGAATCATTGGTCCGTACTTCTTCAAAAACGATGAAGGCCACAACGTTACAGTCAATGGTGATCGGTAAAGAACTATGATTACTAACTTTTTCATTCCTGAATTGAACAATCATGATGTCCAGTAGCTGTGGTTCCAACAAGCCGGCACAACATGTCACACAGCTCGTGCCACAACCGATTTATTGAAAGACACGTTTGGTGACCGCCTAATTTCACGTTTTGAACCTGTGAATTAGCCTCCAAGATCTTGTGATTTAACACCGCTAGACTACTTTCTGTGGGGCTATGTAAAGTCATTGGTCTATGCGGATAAGCCACAAACGCTTGACCATTTGGAAGACAACATTCGCCGTGTTATTGCCGATATACGGCCACAAATGTTGGAAAAAATCATCGAAAATTGGACGTCCAGATTGGTCTACATCCGAGCCAGCCGTGGCAGTCTTATGCCAGAAATCATATTTAAAATGTAATGCCACAAGATTATCTTTCGAATAAAAAAAATTCATGTCAATCGAATAATACATCGTTGTTTTATTGCAATTTAAAGTTTTATAACTCTAAAAAAACACCCTTTACATTCCCCAGGAACTGGTATCTCTTTTTAGTGCGGCACCATATAGGAGGATACCAATCGCCGCAGGTATAATTTTGACGTACAGTTTACTCCTCAGAGGGAGACATCTGAGCTCTGGTGATACGGAACCGTACTGGAGATTTTAATTTTGCTAAAAGCACCCAATCCAAACAGGCACTCAAGGAATCTTTTACATGCCACTTATCCATGCAGCATGGCCGCTGTCGATTTTCTGCCTCATGAAAATCCACCGACTTGGTTCAGGGTTGAACCCACAGCCTTTGGCGCGCAACCAGTGCAGGTCAGTGACAAACTCGAAATCTGTACCAAAATATGTTAATTTTATTTTTAGAACTGACTTTTAATACATGTTTTGAGATTTTACATTTTATTACTAAAACTCCTTTTTAAAACTTTTTAGGGATTTTATACTTTTAATACTTAAACCAGCAATTAGCGCATCTTAGCCAAAATTGGCTCTTATACCATTAAAACCCACAATCACTCACTCACGCACAGGCCTTGTTACTTGAACATTGGTCAAGAACCAAGGACAACCCCTAACCTGGCATCCCACTCACCAAACTTTCGCATCATTTCAAAATTTACCTGTTGAGTTGTATTTCTTTTTCAAATGAAAATAATATAACTGTAGGAAATATATTTAAGAAGAAACATTAGGTATTTCTTGGTAGACTAGATGTTTTTTTGTTGGCACAAATTTTGCAATACCTACATGTGTAAGTAAATGTACTTTCAGTGCATACATTATTTATTGATTCCCTTCTATAAGTATTTTAACAATTAATTATTTTGCTCATATCAGAATTTTATTTAAGGAAAAGGAAGGAAGAAATGAGAAAAAGACAGTTATTTAATCCTTTAGATTATATTAATTTTTTTAGCCATTTGACATTGAGGTTTATACAAATCTCTTTTAATTGAGAAACAATGAGTCATTGGATAAGATTCAGAAACATAGGATTATTTCTAACCTCAAATTTTAGAATTGTCTTTATACATCGCAAAAAAGCACAGACTGAATTGCTGTTCATATTTCTGTAATCTTTAAAATAGATTCGGTTTTGGAAAAAAAAAAATTAGGCAAGTTTTTTCGCGAAACTAATTAACATTACAGTATTTAAGTTTTTTGTGAAAATGTGATTAACATTAAAGTATTTAATTAATATAAAGATACTTTCATTTGTATAAAAATTGATCATCAACTGGAGATTGTCACGAAAATTGAATAGTAATATTTTGCAATGTTTGTGAAGTATTAAACAATTCATTAGTACGCTTTATTCGTAATTCTTAAGTTGTTTTAAGCAAACCAGAACTCCAACACAGAAAGTATAAATTTAAGAGATGGTTAATGTATCATGTTGATATCGCAGCAAAGAGAACAGTACAAAGGCGAGCAACAGTACTTCGCGAGATTTGAATAGATGCTCTTGTGTATTAAAGATATATATATACGGTTTCTAGAAAATAACACCAAAATGAGAGGGAACAGAGTCTCAAAATACTCTAGAGGCCTACTCCCCGGAGTGTTGTAACGGAGTAATTGTGTAGTGGAGTTTTCTTGTTGCTCTTTGGGCCAACTTGCGAAAACAGTGGTTTAAAGCTTTAGATCCTGCTTACATTCCTTTATTGCTCGAGGAAGTTGAGTCCGTGATCTTTCCTACGCTGAAGATCTAACAATCAACGGTAGACAAAACTTCAGAGAACGATCTAGCACCAAACCTGTTGGGCTTTAGGAGCACTTTATATTCTTTTATATCCAAAGCGTAAACTTCTGCCATTGTTGTTTCGATTTAGAAACCTTTTTTCTGTTTTTTGTTTTTATTTCCCTTTTTTTTTATTTTTACTTTAGGCATTTCTTTCTTTAGGGAGTGATCGTAAGCGTATTTTCAAGGAAGCACTTGAAATATGTTTTTAATATATTTTTATGCAAGATGTATGATATTGGGGATGATAGATAAATTTAATATTCAAGGAAAATACTTAAAATACCATTAAAAAAAGTTGCTTCGCATAGTAGTTTTTCTTGAACATGAAATACTTCTAAATATGAAACCACTCCGGAACTTTACTTTTTAACGATAAAAGTGCATTAAAAGATGATGCATTTTAAAGTAAAGTTTCCAAATAGCAGCGCTTTTTGAATAGTCAAAAGTATACTACTTTTGTATTACACATTTCTGTTTGCTCGATATACAGTTTTGTACCTTTAGACTGAAATTTTAGAATAAAATGGAATGAATTAGAATGAATTCTAATATTTTTTTTGATTAAAATTCATCTAAATTAGAATAATCTTTTAGAATAAATTAATATCCCTTTACGACCCAGCCCGCATAATCGTGCTAGAATACTCCAGTTTCCAGGGGAGTAGCAAAACTTTTTTATTATTTTTTTTTACTGTCATTGGTGTCAGTGTAGTGCTAATGATCAAAATAATGTAATATTTACAGATAAAAAAGATTTGAAATTTTAAAGTGACAAGAATGTCTAACTTACACAAACCCACACAATTGTGCGAGCTAGGTTTTAAAGGGATACATGGATAAATTCAAGAAAACTTTGATAGGTACCATAAAAAATTTGGATCAAGCTGTAAGAATTCTAAAAAAAATCAGACTATTTTATTCACTATGTTGCTTCTTATTTCTAAATACTTAGAGGGCAGCACATTAATAGCATTTATTCACCAGCTACTTTCAACGGGAAATTTCATTTTGAAACAAACATAAATATAACATTGTGTATTGTTTTCAAAATAGTTTTAAAAACTTCAAATGAAAGATCATTGCATAATTAGACTATCTAAGTAAATTTTACTTATTAACAATATATAAAGAAAGATAAATGCGCAATATATATATATATAGATCCAGCATTCATTAAAGCAGTGGTTTTCAAGCTGTGTTCCATGGAACCCTGGGATTCCACATAGCATACCCAGGGGTTCCAAGAGTCACAATAAGAAATCCAAATGAAAATTATAAATGTGTATGTAAAATGTTCATGTTCTCTATGAAATTGTATAACCACAAGTTACTTAAGTTCACCCCCTCATTAAATTGAAAATTTTATTTACACCTAATATAGCTTTTTTTTGTAATTTTTTTAAAACTTTTATTGCAATATAATTAAAGAACATTAAATGTATTTTTTATATGTGCCACCTACTAGATTGAGAATATTCTATATTGTCTGCTATCCCGGTTTAAACGGAATAATTTTACACTCGTTAGTGTAATGTTTTGTACAAATAAATAGTTTTTTAATGAAAATGCGCCTTTTTACACTATGAGAAACAACACCTATAAGAAAGGAGAGGGGACGACTTATCGGCATATCAACAGATTTTACGTTAAAATCTAAATTGTGCAAGAACAGCTCTTGTATTTTAGGTTGCAAATTCATACAAAATACACGGGATTTTTCCCACAGATATAAAAGTTTTAATACCATTCAGAACAATGAATTTAAGTGAAAAAACATTTCTCTCTATGTGAGTGGCTAGATAAACAGAATATAAAAACGAATTAAACGCAAAATATGAAATGCGATTGCAGATAATTTCAATGAGCCTAGACTTCGACAGTTTGTGTAAAAAAAAAAACAAGCACATATCCTAATTACTAAATGTAATCCATGGTTAGGCAATACTTGTGACCTATTATGTTAATAAAAAAATACAGCACTTTTAAAATGTCTTTCCATAAAGTACTTATAACATGTTGTGATCTACTTTAAATATTATCTAAAGTAATATTTTTCTAAGGGGGAGGGTAATTAGGTTCTCCAAAAACACCGTATAGTTCTAAGGGTTCAGTGAGTCGAAGAAGTTTGAAGACTACCGCATTAAAGCAAATAACCAAAATTCAGATGTGGCCACTGTATCCCAGTGGTCATTATCACGAAATAGATTCATTTCCTTGACCTTGGTAAAAAACTACATCACTCTCCGATAACCCTGGTACAACTTCAAAGAGTGACTTTAATGAAAAATCAAATAGAGCCAAAAGCCATTGCTACATACCAGCAAGAAACATTCGAAAAAGAATTTTAATTCATTTTTATTTACCAATAATCATATAATCGAACTGATATACCATACTTTATTTTTCTCGAATTCCTTTTTTCAAATGTAACTACACAGCTTAATTCCAAACAGAAATATGTGAAGTAATATGTGCTATTCCTCTTACATACGATTTATTACCTAATTATTTTTAGTATGAACTCTAATTCAGTGCTTCTCAAATTGTTGGACGCGCCCCGTAAGGGGGCGTCATAACCCTTCGAGGGGCGTGCGAGCCTCTTGAAAAGTAGAAAAATAAATTCTTTGAAAAATTATTAACTTACTGAAAGTAAACAAACAAATACATTCTGACATAATAAAAAATAAAATACTCATTTACAATATAATACACTTGTAAATGTATCAGTAGTGCACAATCTATTTTATGATTAACTTAACAATAATAAGTTAAGTACAAGTTTAATAATTAACAGTTACCCCCTATGGATTCGTCATATATAAAATTGTGTGTGCCAACATTAATACTTATCTTGACAATTTGTGTGGTGTGTGGTTTATAATTAATCTCTTGAATGCCGATTAAAAATTATACGATTCGCTTTCCAATGCCCCCGTTTAGAACGTAGGTAAATGTACGTGGTGTATTGAAGGGGTGGGAGATAGAAAACAAATCCTCTGAAATAAGTGAATCCTTCGCAAACACTGTCAAGATCATTTTATTGCTTTCTAAAGCCTTCGGAATGATTTTATGGATAGCAGTTCACAGAAAAGGTATAACTTCGGAAAGACGTATATATACGTCTGAGGGCAATAAACACAGTATCTGAGCGGGACGTTTATATACGTTGGGGGCTTAAGAGGTTTAACGTCAGAGGAAAATTGAATTTAATACATCGCTATTGTAGGGAAGGGGGCGTGATGCAAATTATGATTGAATATTGGGTCGCAAACATTGGAGGTTTGAGAAGCAATGCTCTAATTGAACCTTTTTTAACCCCTCAACGAGCACGATCGAGTTAACTCGATTGCACTAAACTGTACACACTGTATACAAACGAGATAATTCGCGAGGTACTGTATTTTATGCTACTGTAGTTTTCATATTCGAATATTAGCAATCACAGTCAGCACTCGTGAAACTTACTACGATCTGTCATCATGCTTTCAGAAATTTTGATAAATATTATTAAAAGTACTTTTTCATTTGCTATACTTCAGCATTTGGGACGAAATGATTCGTATTAAAAAATTGAGATAAAAGAAACATGTAAATCTCAATAGAAAATTAGTAGAAAGTTTTTTACAAAGTTATCATGGCGATACAAAAATGTAAAAAAAAAATCGAGTAGACCAAAATCTTTTAGAATTCTGAGACTAATGGCTGGTTATTTTCCCAGTTTTGTACCACCAACATCAAATAAAGAAGTTCCTTCAAGATACTGTGTTGTATATTTAGCTAAAATATATAGTAAATAGAAAAGGAAAAGAGTCGATGTGTATGTATAATAATTGCAATGTAAAACTACGTATTGCATCTTGCTTCCAAATATATAAGGAAAAAAAATTAATAATTTTTTTTAAGTAAAAGCTTTCATTGTTATTATTTTTGTTGAAAAAGTAAAAATATATAATTTTACTTATAAAAATATGTTTTTTCCGAAACAGCTGTTCGAAAAGAAAAATAATAAACTCGACGTTCACACACACACACACAGACACATGCAATATTGCAGTATTCTGCTCTTATCTGCTATGTGGATCAAAATCCAGTACTAAAAAAATTTGATTGTTTTTGTATTTGTTTTAATAAATTTTGGCCAAAAAATAGGTTTTTAAAATGTTTTTTTTTCTTTAACAAAAAAAAATTACTGTTTTTTTTTCCAAAATATGTGAAGGTTTACAGGTTAAGTACTCAGTTCAAAACATTTCTAAATGTGAAAAGGTAAATTTAAGCAACGAAAAAAGCTAGTATTTAAGAATAAAAAAAAATCTAGTGTAAAAAACTATCTTTAATCTGATGCAAAGTAACATAAAACTCTAAATAAGTATCATCCTTTCCACCAGATTAATTCACAGCGAATAATTCATGAACCTATCGAGGACATTATTTCTGAAGGCAGCTTTCACAATTGGATTTGACAGCCTTACTGAGTAACCTAAGAACAATCCGTTAAAGAACGATAGGAAAAGATATAACAATGCCAATAAAAAGAAATCTATATAGTAGGGGTTATATGACAAGATGGGTGGGAAAATAAGGGTGTGATCGAATGAGGATGAGGTAGAACAGCTCACCACCAGTAGCAGGTAGGCTCTTAACCTAAATGCTTGCCCAAAATGGAAAGCGAAAGTGGATTAATTCCATTACTTTATAACGATGCAGTGGCAGCAGATGTTTTCCTAGTTTGAAACGACTCACTTCCTCTAACCATCCACGAAGTAGGAAAAGACTTATTATTATTCATAGCGCTTCAGCATTTTACGATAGGGGTTCTTCCTTTTTTTCTCTACTAGCCCTTACGTGAGGGTAATTTACTCACAACACCCCTCAAGGAAATAGTGTGACTACAAATGTCATTGGGGACGTACATACGGGATCTATTTGCTTGAAAGGAGGGGGTGTTTACCTGTAGGTGGGATTTAACTTAGAATGCTACTTGATGAAATGGAATTTGATTCCACAAAAGCACCGATTTCAATGATACACATGCAGAAGTGATTTTTTTTAGTGGAATGAGACGGAAATGTTTCTTTCAGCGAATGATAGATAGTCCGTCTTGGAAAATCCTTCAACGTCTTAACGCATTTAACTAAATTTCTAAATGATTTAAATCCGTAAAAGTAATTAGTAACCTTTAAAAGTAATTATTTTGTTTGTTAATATGATTATGTAATTGCAATGTTTAAAATACTCCATAAGGAACTCAATCTTAAAATTATAAAGTAATACTTACGTGCTTTTAAAATATTAAGATATATACTAAATATTGAAATATTAAGATAAAATACCTTTTTTTTTATTTTCATCTCTCTCTACTTTTTCTTTATAAAAAATTTCTTGCTCTATACTGTAGATACTCCTAAATACTATTTTGGATAATTTATTGTTGCTCTATTTTTTTTTAAATTCCAAAGATTAAGTATTATTAATTGTATTTTTTGCTTTTTTGAGTAAAATATTAATTCACAAAGGAAAAAAATACTTTTAACGCATAATTATAAGATTTTACATTAGATGAAAAAAATATATAATTGAGAACCTTCCAATCTGAGTAAATACGATAAATAGTTATTATTTATTGCTCTAAAACGTTATTAACTTTAACAATTAAATTATAAAAGGTTAAAAAATTCATACATTTTGAATAACGAAGATGTATAGTAAATTAGATAGTTATTGCATTCCTTTAACACAAACCATGAAACTAAATAAAACCTGGTATTTGAAAAAACCAGAAAACAGAAAAACTTTTAAGGAATTTTTAAGGTTGAAAAGTTAAATTAAATATTTTATTTTAATAACAATTATTTGAAATTTACATAAATAAATGTATGTCTATGTGTATAACACAGCAATTATAAGATTTATAATCCAACCAGAAATACTAGGGAGTCTAAATTGTATTCCTTTTGTGTAATTCTTAGAATATCTAGTGTTATTTTAAAAATATTGAAAGAATATATAAAATATCTCTGTGTATAGAGGATTAGTTTTTTTTGGCAATTTTAAATTTTTTAAATTGAAATTGACTTCCTTAATTACAAGTAATATAAAATAATTACATTAATTTCTTCTTAGGTCAACAAAGAAAAATTTTATCTTAGTTACTTTTGATTAAATAACTACAATTAATGTAAATATGTATATATATACATATGACAGAATCACTATATTAAGGGACAAAGTAGAAAGCGATTTTCCTCTAAATTTTTCATTTTCTTTTTTATATCTGGTGTTGAACTATTATTTTTCTGTTTGTTACTCTTTACTCATTAATTAAATTTAATTATTCCAATAAAACAGTTCATTAAAAAGAAACCACATTCACAGAATTCAGGCCATCCTAGGAGGGATTCGAACCCATGATTTTTGGATCAGAAGTCCAACATGCTATCCATTGCTCTACAGGGACATAACAAGGGATTTACCTTTTTATATATGGTGTGGATTATTATTTTTGTTTGTAATTATTTATTCATTAATTAAATTTAAATATTCCAATAAAATAGTATAGAAATGAGAAATCACATTCTCAGAAATTAGGCTGGAAAAAATTGGATTACAAGTCCAACGTGCTATCCATTGCGCTACAGGGATACAACGAGCGATTTTCCTTTTTATATATGGTGTTGGACTATTATTTTTGTTGCTATTTATTCATTAATTAAATATAATTAATGAATTAATATTTGAAAAAACTGTATTGACATCAAGTGTCATCCATTACAAGTTTAAAAAATTGTATTTGAACTTGAGTGAATGATTAAAAAGCATTTTATGAGGGAGAGATGAATTATAAATGGTAGGAATTGTGAAAAAATATGCTATGCAAATTACTCTCGCATACATGAGTGACTTTTGCTTGTAAGATAAAGAGGTACTGGGGGATGGCCACATTTTTATAGCTATTTTTATAATAATCGACATTTTTTGTTAAGTATTTGCTTCGGTTGGCTCAGTAACTCTTCCATGGGTATTTTTTTCAGGCAACTAGTTTAATAGCAATATGAATTTAAATTTTAATGCCTTTTTCTAACTTATTTGGAAGTTTCTTTTGAATCAAGACATATTTTTCTATACAAAACCTTGAAATAGCTAATTGAATTCTACATTCGTTTTTCCTCGTTCTCTTTTTGATATATCTATCCTATATCCAATATTTACTCTATTTTAGATTTCATTCAATTTCTAAAGAAACAAAAGTAAAAAAAGTAAAATGTTATTTCAGAAACGAACGATGTAAATATCATAAGCGAGAAGGAATAATTTACCTCTTCTTTGATTTCTTTTTGCGACAAAATATATTCTTTGTCGCCAAAAGTCAGGAAAGAGAAATTAAATTTGAAGATTTGGAAACCGATTTGATATAGCTACTACAAGAATCCAGCAAAAGCAAATAGAAAAGAGAAAGCTTTGAAATTCTCGTATCTGTAGATTAAAGCGTTTGAGGAATCAACTCACCACTAAAAGCAATTACAAAATGCTTTGGCCGCAGATTAAAATAGATCTGTTTTCGTAATTTTGTCTCTAACTTGGCAGATTTTTTTCATTTTTATTTTCACCCACTTCGAGTAAATGGAGTTGAATTTTTTTAAATGTAAATTCCCTTCTCTTGCAACTGAAAGAGATATTGAAAGTCATAGCTTAAGCGAGGAATTTAAATAAAATTGGTTGCGGAGATAAATGCAACGGTATTGCGCTTTGAATTTAAATTGGGTCGTGTGACACACAAATAAAAGTCACCGAATCTGTAATGGAAGAATTAGAGTGGATGAAATTTCTCCCAGCGCTTGACTGCGTGCAAAAATAATTACCATAAGGTGAGTTAAGCAAAAAAGGAATGTATACACCAGAAGCAAATTATTTATTTGCCATTGCATTTTAAATTTCATGTAAAATAAAAACTCAAATCGTCTTTCTTCCAATGTGAATTATGTAGTTTTAAAAACAGAGAAAATTATAAGATTAATTTCCCCTTAGGTTTAATACATTTACTGAGCTATTTATATGTCATTAAATTACTGCTTTAATTATAATATTTGTTTTTGCTTTCAATTTGAGAATGAATCATTTGTTTTGTTATAGGATTGTTATTAGGATATTGAATGTATTTTATACTGATATGGAAGATCTTAACATAATATTAAAGGTAGTGGAAGGTTTGTGTGTGAAGAAGTATATATATATATATATATATAATTAATAAAAGAAAAACTAGAGGGGGTAGAACTAAAAGATTAAGTAGAGACAATAATGTACTTACAGATAGTATTATAGATATTTGTGTAATAACTTTGATAACAATTTTAACATAAAGCATATTAAATCTTTTATGTTCGGACTCAGTAAGACAGAATTATGTATTACAGAACATGCACTAATTTCAAATAAAATTAAAGATTGCCATGCTTTGCATATTATAAAGGACATTAACGAATTTTTGAAGCATAAACATAAAATAAAAGTTAATGTAAATAAAGATTACCAAATAGAATATTGTACACTTTTATATATGAATAAATCATATGATAATATAGATTTTCCTGGTATTTTTAAAACACACACACACACATGTGATCTTTTTCCCAATGCAAAATATTAATATTAAAAAAGCTTTTTATACAATAAAAAAATAGGTAGATCAATTTTTAACTTTAATGTGCCTATAAAGCAAGAAAACTTAATATGTAAATGTAAAGACTTTAAAGAATTCATAGATAAACATCACAAGCATGTTGTTACTGGTGACCTCAATATTGTAAAAGACAACAACAGTTATATAAGGATATTGAGCAATTTATATACAAAATAGCTATTAAGTATAGTATGCCTATAGAGGCATTCACAGAATTCACAGGTAATATTACACAGCAGATTAATAAATGTAATTTTGGTACAGATAATAAAATCTTTTTTTAATGATATTAAAAATCAGATTAAAAAATTACAAAATAATTTCATTATAGTTTATGTTGATAAAGTGCCAGGTAATTTTGCCTTCTCATATGTAAATACTACTATAATTTAATGAGCAACAGTTATTTTGATAATAATACAACATTTATTAAGTCATCATTTTCTGATAGAGAAATAAATAATCGAATTTTGGCTTTTCATAAGCAATTAAGAATTCAGATTAATAATTGTTTTAAATTTCTTCATATATTTCTTACTCCCAAATTTCATAAAGATCCAGTCAAATTTAGGACTGTTACAAATGGATTTAATACATATATCAGCAAAACAGGCAAAATTATCCATGAGAAAGAGAGAAATATTACATGATACAATAAATAATCTTAAATCCACAACCATACTTAAAAATAGTAAATCTCTTCTTGAAAAAATGAAAGATAAAAAGATTTATTCAATCTATAGTTTAGATTTTGAAGATCTTTTTAACTCTATTGATATTGATGATATGATTAATATTTCTTGTAAATTTGCAAAAAGATAATGTATTTAATAATGTTAATTATGATAGATTTAGTTCACTACTTAGGTTAGTACTCAAAGAGAACTATGTATTTCATAAGGGTAACTATTATCTGCAGATTAAAGGTTTGCCACAAGGTGGCCCTGAGAGCAACTGTCTTGCCAATTTATACTTACATTATTTTGAAAGTAGTTATGTTAATAATTCTAAATATTATATTTATCGTTATATAGGTGACATAATCATTTTTGGCAAGCAAGTCAATTTTATACCTAATACTAATTTTTATCCACAATATCTTTATTTAATACAGACAAATAGTAACAACAATGAAGCAAATTTTCTTGACATACATATCAAAATAAAAGATAATGTAATAGTTTCTAATATTTATGATAAAAGAGAAGATTTTAATTTCAATATTATAAAAGTTCCGCATTGGGAGAGTAATGTACATATTTCTATATTTAGAAATATTATTTTTAATTATATACAACGCAAAAAATTGCTAGTGTCAAAAAAATCAGAAATAATAAATAACTATAAATATTTTACTAAATATTGCTTAAATCAGAAATACCCAATTCATTTTATTAATAGTTATATGAATAAAGCTATTCAATATTGTAAGGATTAAAAATTCTTAGATTAATTATTTTTAATACTATAAATTTACACATCTCATAGCTATAGTTACCTCCATATTCTATTATTAGTTAAAATTAATTATTATTATTTAATTCATATATACTCTAGTGTCTCTAAAGTTATGGTTTTTCGTAACTCTTTTATTAATTTTTGTTTTCTATTCTTTTTATACTTTTGTTAAGTGCTACATTTCAGCCATTCTCATGCTTTGAATCTGCATTAGGGTCCAGAATCTGGCAATAACTTATTTACTGCACTCAGATTTAGAGCGGGCTCTGCATTTTCAAGTGAAATTTTTATATAAGTTACCTCTATTTTGTAATAGATCTAGATATTCCTATACATTACTTTCAATAGGTTTCTGCTCAGTATTATTTACATAAAGGGGGAAGGTTGACTGGCCGAAAAACGTGTTCAACCCCACTTTTATATAATTTATATATTAGCTGTCCTAAGTCAGCAATGTTTATAATACTGCAGCATCCATTTTATAATTTTTAATCTAGTGTCCTTCATTGTATGTTCTGTTTACTGTCTCTGTGTTTTTTTCGAATGTGATTGGTGAATGTTTATCTCTTGTCTGTAGAGAATTAGACTATATATATATATGTACCGCAAAATCCGGCCTGTTACGCGCACTTTTAACACAAAAAATAAGGTTGAAAGTCAAGGATGCGCTTTATACGCTGAGTGTAAAAACGATACCTTTAAAAATTACAAAAGAGATGAGCATAAAAGTTAATTTACTTCTGCATGTATAAAAGTAATGTTTATTTAAAAGAAATGAACTAAAAGAGTTGTAGTTTTAGAAGTATACTATTTTTTCAAATGTCTGTGTTAGTACTTCGAATAAATGACTTAAAAACATAACAGAAATGTATACTAATATTTCAGAGATTTTCTCGTAAAAATGTATACTTCTCGTAGAAATATATACTAATATTTCAGAGATTTTCTCGTAAAAATGTATACTTCTCGTAGAAATGTATACTAATATTTCAGAGATTTTCTCGTAAAAATGTATACTTCTCGTAGAAATGTATACTAATATTTCAGAGATTTTCTCGTAAAAATGGGGGTGCGCGTTATACGGCAAATGTACCTAAAAATTAAAAAATTAATCTTGAAAGTATAGGTGAGCGTTATACGCCGGATTTTACGATATATATATTCTCTCGAGCAAGTTTAAGTCATAATGGTAATGATCCCTCCAAGGATTAGCACATAAATTCATTTCTAGCTTACCCACCTAGCGGGAAATAATCATAACCTTACCTGCACAAAATTGAAACTTCAGCGTTTTTAAATCGGGATGATGCAATCTTGCATCCAACACGTATCTGGACCAACTACAAAAGCCTCAGCCAGTAATAATATGATTTTGTTATGTTTCGGTTGACCATGACTCTAGATCAGTGATTCCCAAAGTGGTCTATATAGACCCCCGGGGGGTCTATGACGACCTGCAAGGGGTCCACGTCAACAAAAAATAATTTGGGAGTCCATGAGGTGTAAATGGGGGTCTACGATAGTGGCTCTCATTAAACCAGATCATAAATTAATTTTAAAGGAAATTTAATTAAGAGGAAACCAGGATTACCTATTTAACATATTTATTTACTAAATTGAATGAAGTTACAAGGTGACAGCATAAGTTTTATTAAAATAAGGACCATATTTCAAGCTAAAGGAGTATAATAATGAGTACAGTAATAATAATAGAAATATAACAAGGAGTATTTTCATATATTAAGCTAAAGGAATATAATAATGGACGTTGTAAATTTTCCCATTTTCTCATTTGTCACAAACAATCCACCAGGAAAAAGACATTTTAACCTATGTTCAACATTTAAATGCCCTTTTTTTAGATTTTGAAACTAGGATTGAGAATGTTAGGACTATCGAAATACCACAGTAGGCAATGAATTACTCTGGTCACTTTGAAGAAAAATGTCAATTTACAAGAATTAGGCACTAACGAAGATCTTAAAGTAAAGCTTAGAAACGAATGTCAATAATTTTGGCTTTATAAAGATATACCTGTTATTTATTCCATATTATGAAGTATCTTGAGAAAGCCTTTAATTGTTTTTCCAATTGAGAAGGAGTTAGAGTGCGCTTGCCAATCTCCAAAACAAAAAAGAAAGAAAAGACTGGACACTATTAATCAAGGAGATATTTAGTGGTTAAAACCTGACAAGATTGATGTCAAATGTTGAAAATTTTGTATTGCATCCCTCCCACAAAAAGCATTTGTTTGTTGCTTAGTTATTTTATCTATTAATTAAATTTTAGTTTAATTAACATGTGCTTTCTTAACTATTAAACACTATAATTCCCTGCAGTTAAAAATTTAAATCCCTAAAAGGAAGTAGCTCTATACCTGCTTTAAAAAATATATTTAAGTTGATGAATTTGCAAAAATTTAATATTACGTAAGTAGGGGTCCATACCCCAAACCGAAAAACCTGTCAAGGGGTCTATGAGGCAAAAAAGTTTGGGAACCTCTGCTCTAGATAGACGAGATCTCAGGAGCGATCAAAGGCTGCTTTTGTGAGCGTCATGTAAACCGCGTGTGTTAATGTCTTGCTTTTTGTGTTATTATTTTTTATTTTACGTAATGAAATAAATGGGTGTTTAAAAGAGAGAGTACCAAACCTACTCGTTCCTCAACAACTGCAAATAATCAATTGATTCCACCTCGCAAAATGTCGTGTGTGTGTGCGTGTGTCACTTAACAAAATGACTTGAACATTAACGATTAAGCGTGCTGATGACAATTGGAGTATATTTCTCAAAAATTTGTTGAACATGGAAAATTGAAAAACACATATATAAAAAGAAAAACAACATTTCTTGAAAAACAGCAGGATAATTGCAACTAAGTACAGGTGCATACTAGAATAAAGTGAAAAAAGAGTTAGAGAACAAAAATCAGCAGGAGAGTTATGTAAGAGAGGTCATATTTCGCAAAACAATTAATTTAATTCCTGCAATAATTATCGGATCATTTTCCTCACAGTTATAATTAAATAAAGTAACAATAAATAATTGATTTATTTAATTGTAAAAATTAATACTTTACATTAATGTTAGTTATTATTATATTTTTTTTTACTGTACAATTCTTTTTTTTTTTTTTTTTTTGAACTTTTGATGAAATATGCCAAGAAATGAATTGAATGTTGAAAAATAAGAGCGTTTTATTATATAATATGATCAATTCTAAAACTGTTTTCTTTTATTGTTTTCATGCCAGTATTACTTATTAATTTAAATAAAATTGTATTTTTTCTAAACTTTTTAATAGAGTATTGTCTTTATATACTTCTATCTATCAGTTTTAGTCAAATAATGTTTTCAATATAAATTTCAGAAGATCTGTGCTTAATTTAATCGACTTACATGTTTATATATATTTTTCAGATTATTTTTATCAGAATTTTTTTAACAAATAATTGATAAATTAAACAGAATAACTATTCAAATTAGATGTAGTATATTCTGAGGATATAAACTTTTGATCATAAATTTATTTTTAGAAACATAATTGAAAGAAAATATGTTAACATGTGTCAAACATTTTTAAATTTATGTATTTTTCTGAAAAGTGTTTCAAAAATCATTTCAATGGTTTTCCATTATTCGACATGTGCATTACATCACATGTAAATTTCAATCATCTACTTGTTTTTAAACTTTTCATTATTTCAAACATAAGAAAAAAGTATCAACTTAACAATTCATATATAGCCAACAATTTACGAGTGAATTACTTTATGGGTTTCATGGGAAAATTGATCTAAAAAAATAAGATTTTGGTTTTATTAGAACAACAATTGCATGAGGTAAGACAATATTAAAACACTTTTGGAAAGTTTTAAATGTAGGTTTGATATTTATATTTTTTTATCGATACGATTAACATTTGCATGTATTTCAATAGTTTTATGCAAAATGTAAGAATCAGAGAATTTGATGTTTTACAATAATTATCTTAAGCTACTCTGAGAACTACTTGGGGATTTTAACAATTTTACTTCTTAAGGGAACAGGGACATCATATACTTTCAAATAATCGATTTTTCAATTTTAGTTCTAAAAAATAGTGCTTATTTTTCTGAATCTAAAAATGTATAATACTTATATGTTTGTTGATAAAATAGCCCTAAAATATGAAAAATAAAAATGTAAATAAATGACCACCCCCTTTTGACACGCCCCTTTGAACTTTAAATATGTAGTTCCCCTGTGTTTTATCTATATTAACTTTTGATTGTTTTTTTCGTTTGAATGTTAACCCCGCTACTTTTTAGCCACGCTTGTGCGTGAGCTATTGTTCCAAGCTGTGTGACAAAATTTCTTACTTTAAATTTCGGTTTATGGCAATGTTTTGAACCGAGTTCGTCTATTCCGAAGTTTCTTGTGGCATACAACTACTTAATTTTACATTAATTTTCGTAAGAAATATTTATTTTTTACTTATAATTATTAATATTCATAAGATTTTAAAAGTATCTTAACTTTTTTAAACGAGTAATTATGCCAAGAATAAAAAAATTTGGCAGAAGGAAGTATAGTAGCAATCAACATAAAAAAAGTCTAAATCGACTGAAGAATTGCTTTTGAATTCCGTGGAAAGTGCTTCTAGGAGAAAAATTAAAATACCGGATTTACTAAAAGAACAAGATTCTCAAAATGTAAACATAATCGTTGAACTGGATTTATTATCTTCCCTTATGAAAATCTCTTATGTTGTAAATATTGCTGTTCTTCAGAGAAAATTGAGCTGAGAGAAGATTTAAAAAGTCGTAGAGGTTTAGCTGTGAGTTTGGAAATAATTTGTCACAACTGTGGAGAATCGACGAGTATACAATGTCATCAAAAATATCAAATAAATGTTATGATGTTAACCTAAGATTGACATATGGAATGAGAGCTATTGGAAAAGGTGGAGCTGCTGCTCGAATATTCTCTGTGGGCTTATGAATTTGCCTCCACCACCTGCAAAGTTTGAACGCCATAATTCTTTGTTTTTAAATGTTTTAAAAACAATTAGTGAAGACTCGATGAATGCAGCTGTTCACGAAGCAGTCATAGCGAATGATAATAATTCAAATATAGCTGTGGCTGTGGATGGCACATGGCATAAAAGAGGCTATTCTTCATTGAACGGAGTTGTATGTGCTACGTCTGTTGAGAACGGAAAGGTTATCGACTTTGAAGCTCTCACAAAATATTGTTCTTCATGTAAGGGTAAAAAAACCATGTGAAAATTGTGCTAAAAATTACGAAGGATTCAGTGGGGGAATGGAATGTCGGGGGGTATTAAGTATATTTCAGCGATCTGAAACATCACGATAAGCATGTTATACGCAGTATCTTGGTGATGGGGACTCAAAAGGATTTCTTACTATAAAAGAAGCAAAAGTATATGGCGACACAGAAGTTGAAAAATTAGAATGTGTTGGCCATGTGCAAAAGCGTATGGGCACAAGGCTGAGAAACATTCTAAAAATGAGCAAAGGCATTAAGCTATCAGATGGGAAAATATTTCGGGACGTGGACGGCTAACGCTTAAAGAAGTGGACTCAATCCAACATTATTATAAGCTAGCAATCCGTAAAATTTTTCATCTGTGGAGGACATGAAAAGAGCCATATGGGCTATTTATTTTCATAAACTAAGTACTGAGGATAATCCTCAACACGCTTTGTGTCCTCTTGGTGAGGATAGCTGGTGCGGTTATAACCGTAGCATTGTTACGGGGGAATTTTATATTCACTAGCATTCTTTACCTGAGTCAATTTTATTGAAAGTGAAAAAAGTGTTTCGGGATCTCACAGAGAAGGACTTATTGAAAAAGTGCCTTCATGGAAGAACACAAAATCCCAATGAAAGTTTTAACAAATATATTTGGGAGCGAATTCCTAAAACAGTTTTTGTTGGCATTGAAACTTTGAAATTTGGAGTTATGGATGCTGTAATTTGTTTTAACGATGGATATGTAAGTAGGATAAAAGTCTTTGAAGCTCTGGGCATTAAACCAGGATACAACATGGAACGTGCCTTACTTATAATTGATAACAAACGAATTTTTGAGGCTGAACGTATAGTAAATAAAGTGTCATTGGAAGCCAGAAATAAAAGAAGGTCTTTAAAAAGGAAAATGGATAAACAGAATTTAGATGAAGAAAATGAATACCAAGCAGGGAAATATTAATCAAATCTATAATGTAAGGAGAAATTTTTTTGTTAAGTTTTCTTATATTTTTTCTCGAATGTTTAATATTTTTAAATTTAGGTACACTTTAAAAAACTATTGTAGCATATTGTTTGAAACCTTTTATATATCTAAACAGGATACATGTGCATACAGTGAACAAAATATCTTTTAGTATGTGTCTAATTTTTTGAAAATTGATTTTATATGTAAAAAAAGAAAAATTAAGATTTTCATAATTTTAAGGTTTTATGATTATTTTTAAGAAATTATGCTTATATATAGTTATAATTAGTTAAAAAACAGCTTCATTATGTTTAATATGTTACTTTATATATATTTGTAAATTTTTTTGTATATTCAAAGAATGTTTTTGTAAGAAATGGTACCTATACATGAAAATTTGTATAACAAGATCTCGAAAATTATGTTCATGTTAACTAAAACAAAGGGAAGAAAAACATATGAATTTAAAATTACTTTTGTAACTCTAGAAAATGGTTAAGGATTATTATTAGTCATATAAAAATAGGCAAGGAAATACTAATTAAGTGTATAATATGTGAAAATATTGTTTTTTTTTTTAGTTTTTTCACTTTTTCTCAAAAGCATATTTTTTTGCATTTAGGTACATTTTTAAAAAAACTATTGCACTGTATGATTCCTGATTTTTTATACTTCTATACAAGATGTCTATGCATATAGTGAACCTAATTTTTTTTTTTTCTATTAAAATAGTGCCTAATTTTTTAAAAATTGTTTTATGCATAAAAAAAAGAAAAATAAAAAATTTCAAATTTCAAAGTTTCATAATTTTTTTAAAGAAACTATACTAAAATTTTACTAAAAAAGGGTTTCACTGTATTTTATGTATTGTTTTATATATGTGTAAAAAATATTTTGCATAAAAAAAAGGATACTTTTTAAAAAATGGTACCTAAACATAAGTATATATTACGAGTTCTCAAAAATTATGTATTACTTAAATTAAGTAGTAAAAAAAAAAAAAAAAACTTTTGGAGTAAAAAGTTATTTTTGTAGTTCTACAGAATAATTAAATTATCTTTATTATAGACATAAAAAATCTAAGCTCTATTGGAAATTTTAAATGATATATGTCTCATAAACAAAGGGTCTTAATTTTGGCATTTTACTCTTTCGAGCATGTCCTGGTTCTCTTAAAAAAGTGTAATATAAAAAAAAATCTTTTAAGTCAATTTCTACTTAGATCAACAAAGAAAAAATTTATTTTAGCTATTTTTTATTAATTAGTCACAATTAATATAAATATGTATATACATATGACAGTACATTAAGTGGTAATTAATTTTTATTTATTATAATTAAATTATTGTATTGTCATTCAAAATAATCATATGTATTAAATTTCAGCTCAATTGAGTGCTTTAAAATGCATTTTATTAACGATTAAAAATTCCACCAAGATAAATAAATATATGGAGAGGGCGAGCTAATAGTAGGAATCAAAGGAGTAAGAATTATTGTTCTTACTCTCCTTTTTATAAGTCATTCAAAGTCATGTACTAAAAATAATTGTTCTAGCTTTTTTTTTAAGTTTACTTCTTTCTTTCCTTTCATTAACGGGCCGATCGACAGCTCATAATATGTTTAAAAATAGTCACATGATGAGATAACATATATTAGTGGCTGTATATTGTCGGATGTTTCAATATTTTTCGAAAATATAACCATTGAGAGGCTTTTCCTAAATACTAGACCAAGGATTGGCAACCTTGTAGCTGTGGCGTTGTAAACCAATCTACCAATATGATTCAATGTGCCACACTGTAGTTAACATTTTAAACAATCCGATTCCCGTGATAATGCATACGAAGTTATGGAATAGAGGTCAAAGGTATAGATTTAGAAAATATAAGTATTTCTTCAATAGAAATAAATAAATTATAGTTTATAAAAAAACTAAAAAATACGCTTTTATAGTGAATCGAACTAAAAAGGAAAAAAAATCTTATTATAAGAATAAAAGGATCAACGAGAAAATTAATGTCATTGGGATAAAATCGTGGGGTGCTCTATATTAGTTGTTATAATTTCTTACTAGTTTTATTCCGAAATTCTGAGTTAGTGTAAAAACGTAGTACAAAGCACCCCATGCTTTTACCATAATGACATTAAATATAATTTTCTCTTTAATCATTTTATTCTTATATTAAGAATTACTTTTTACTTTTTAGTTCGATTCACATACACACACACACTATAAAAGCGTGTTTTTTAGTTTTTTTATAAATTATAATTTATATTTCATTTTTTAGTTCGATCTACAATAAAAGCCTGTTTTTTAGTTTTTAAAACTATCATTTATTCTTTGTTGAATTTATCCTTGAGTTTGATATTTGGAGCCAGAATTATGTGGCTGCTGGAATTAGACTTGCTCTTCAATGGATATTAATTAATGGGTCTGAAGGATATTCATTCTCTCCATTTATGGGGCCTCGGATGAGTCCCATATCGTTATATTTCAAAAATTGCGTCACTATAGCTACAGGTCTAACTAATAAAAGCGTGTTAAGAAGAAATATTAAATGTCAATCTTATTATCACCTTTTAAACGTATTGCTATAATGTTAATTCGTATCATCATTTCTAAACATATTGGTTTATCAAAATAAAAAATATATATTTAGCAGTTAGAACATAAATTTATCACATTTTAAGCGTACAGTAGAATTTCGTTTATCCGAATCAATTGGGAACGGATACCGTTCGGATAAGCGATTGATCGGATAACCGAAAACCGAATGCGATCTATGCAGTATATAAAACCGAACACCATACGAATATTGAAAATCATCACATGTGGGAAACGAGCTTGAAGAAAAAGCAAAATGTCGCAATTTTACCTTTATTGTGGAAAATAATCACTTATTTTTCGCTGTACAATCGTACACCTTCGTTTTTTTGCTGCAAAATCTCTTAAAAATCTGGTTCGGATATTTGACGCTCCAGATAATTAACGTTCGTATAAACGACGTTCTACTGCATTGCTATAATGTTAATTCGTATCATCACTTCTAAACGTATTGCTTTATAAAAATAAAAAATATATATTTAGCAGTTAGAACATAAATTACTTTTATTCACTTGTACGAGTTTTTTCTTGTACGAGTTTACCCTTTCTCACATAAAAAACACTTTTTTTGTTTGTTTTATTTGAAAAAATAACAAGCGTTTTCATTTTTAGGGTTGCTCCTTTTTAAGGGGAGGGTCTTTTAGTCCCCATATCTGGAATTAGTCACCACATTTAGAAATGGAGTATGGAATTTGTCGCCAAATCTGGAAACGATATAATGAATTTGTCGCCAAATCTGGAAACGATATAATGAATTTGTCACCAAATCTGGAAACGATATAATGAATTAGTCGCCGAATCCTGTAAATCCATAAAATCGTCATTTTCAACATCCTGATCAGGACAATGGAACAAAATTTTGAAATTATTGTATTGTCATCGGTCCTTGACTAGTGTGCAAAATTTCGAAGTAATCGACTTTTTCAAGTGGGTAAAAATGCAGTCCAAAGATTCCATTACATACAAGTGAAACTAATAAAAGCGTGTTAAAAATAAAATAGTACTCATATTATGCATTACGTGTCTTTTAAGAATATTTATTAAATTAAGAAATAAACAACATCAAATACAAGTATTTCTGCAATATAGTTCAGTAAAAAAAATAAATATTTTTTAGTACAGAAACATTGGCCCCACACCACTCTACTTCTTACCGCAATGTAACATAATTTTGAACTTTCAGCTGTTAAACAGCCTCTTAGCGAAATCGAAATACTGTTCATGTAAGAAAATATTTTTTTTTACCATAGATATGTAGAACCAAAAACTGAAAGCAAAATACATTCACAATGCTCTCTCTTCAAACAATTAAATCCCTCCAGGAATGACATCTAATAATTTAAAATAGATGTTGATTTATCGTTAGTTATGTTGCAGATTTTTTTCGTCGTTCCATAGATATTACTTTCCATAATTCTGAAGATGTTAGAGCAATAAGATTCATTTTAAAATTATCATTTCCTATCCACTCGAAAATTGATAAATTTGTAGAGTAGTGTAGAGCGCCACAGAAAATTGTACCGCGTGCCAAATGTGGCACGCGTGTCATAGGTTGCCGACGTCGGAACTGTACCATAATTATTCAATTAGTAATTATTCAATATAATTCAATATTATTTTGATTGGTAATAACTCGGAAATAAATGTGATTTTTTCAAAATTCGTATGTCAGGCTCCCTGGAGAAGTCTTAGCTATATATAAGCAAAATTTTTTTAATGTAGAAGTATTTTTCATAAAAGGAGAATGTTTTGAAAATAGGTAATTTTAGTTCTTTTTTGGACGAAATATTGCATTTAAATAATTTTTAATTGTAATAATATTCTTAAAACAGTTTATACCTGTATTCTAATCTAAGCGACACTAAATATTAAAAGAAACATTCGTTTGTGTACTTTTTTTTTACAAATCATGATTTCGAACGTAGTCGGATACCTTAAGGTAACTCTCACTGAAAACCAAAAATGGTCGAAGTAGTTATTTATTAGAATTGACTCCAAGTAATTGCTGAGAAGGTTGGGAACTGTGCAATTTATCTGCCAGAAAATATTATATTTTTGTGCTTTAAAAATTTTACTTTAAAGCGTGAAAGGAACTCATGATAGTTGAAAATTTTTAACTGTAAGAGAATGGTACAATCACACCAGTATTTATTAAATTAGGGCAAAATGGGAAAATTCGTGCTTCAACCAAATAAATTTGGTTTGGTAATTGACATCTGATAAAACATGTACATTATTGTTTTAATTACCTTATAGATTTATCATAACCGTTATTTTAAGAAACGCTCTAGCTATGAGACATTTCAGTGAAAAGGAAATTTTGAAGAGTTATGTTAACAAAAAAAAACTGTGGGGAATATATAAATATAAATACTTAGTTTACCAAAAGTATCGTGAAAAAAGAATTCCATTTGTTTTTCTATTTATACTTTAGATGAGATTACATTTTTATGCCTTATATTGCAAATATGATTTAAGAATTAAATCTACGTATATTGTGTTTCGTTAAAATTGCGAAAAGGTGAAAATTGTACAGTAAATATTTATATTCCTTGAGAAAGAAAATATTTCAGTGTAATTTAATGAAATATTATGATTATTATCATAGCAATTTTTTTTAATTTGGAAGTAAACCAAAAGAAGATTCTTTAAAAACTGCATTATGTAATTATCAATAATGTATTAAAAAATTAAGGGGTGTTTTTTGTTCTAATTCAGTGAATTTTATCGTACGATTGTTTTAAAAAGGGTAAAGTAAGAAAGCTTAATTTATTTCCAATGATATTATTTTTATACAAATAATAACTTTGGTTAATAATTTTATTTCATTTTGCATTGTATTAAAAATGCAAAAAGTTTTCATAAAATTTGCATTTATATTTTGACAGAAAATCTGTACAATAATACAATATGAAAAAGCTTATCAATGGCGATTTTTTGATTGAGAGCATCTTAAATAAATTATTAAAATATACTATTCTAAAAATAATAAACTATATCTAAATATTAATGAATTATTCAAACAAAACTCAAAAACATACTTATTCCTTATAGTAAATAAAGCATATTAGCGAATGTTAAAAATATTCTCTGTGTGTGTGAGAGAGAGAGAGAGAAAAGAGAAAGAGAGAGGGAGAGACTTTTCCAGTCATTATTTGAGATTAACAATGTGGGAGCTTGTTATATTTCAAAAAACGTAAATAAAAAATATACTGAATCACTTCACATTAAAGCTCATTTTATGGACATCAAATTCAGTGTATTTAACAAGTAATCATTTCCTACTTAGGTCAACAAAAAAATTATTTTAGTTACTTTTTATTAAATAATTACAATTAATATAAATATATGTATTCATATGACAGAATCACAATATTAAATGGAAAAATAGAAAGCAATTTTCCACATTTTTCTTCTTATATAGGGTGATGAATTATTATTTTTGTCTGTTACTATTTATTCACTAATTAAAATTAATTATTCCAATAAAATAGCGTAGTAAAAAGAAATCACATTCTCAGAAATAAGGCAATCTCAAGTGGGATTCGCACCCACGACCTTTGAATTAGAAGTCCAATATGCTATCCATTGCGCTTCAGGGACACAACGAGTGATTTTCCTTTTTATATATGGTATTGGACCATTATTTTTGTTCGTTAATATTTATTCATTAATTAAATAGAATTAATGAATTAATATTTTAAAAGACTATATTAACATCAAGTATCATCCACTACAAGTTTAAAAAAATGTATTTGAACTTGAATGGATGAATAGAAGGTATTTTATTAAAGATTGAAAATTTTAACAAGATATATTTATATATAAACAAATATGTATAGGGAGAGAGTGAACTAATAGTAGGAATTGAAAAAAGAGCATGAGTTTAAACGCAAAACTTTTATTAATTTACGAATTGAAACGATATGACGAATCTCTTTCGTAGTGATATAAGTCTAGTATAGATCGACTGAGTGATTAAAGTTATCTAAGCCAAGAATTGATCAATTTCCGATCCTTCTCCAAACCGCCCGGGAAACAGTTGAAACTCTGTGATTTTTTTCTTCTTTTTTTGGTTTCTTTTTACTCCAATGCGTTGGCGGTACTTTTCATTGTTTTGGTTCTCCTATTGACCACATGGCGCCTTTTTCACGGCTGAACGCTCTTGAACAACACGGGAATCTCAAGCTAGGGAAGGGGAAGAATTAGAGTTGGGGAGCAGGGATCATTGAGGGAGGGAGGGCTCACTGACAGTAATGTCCGTGTTTTCTGTTTCGTATATGTGCTTTTCTGAAAATGAGGGGAATGTTCGCACATTATGGGGAGGCTCTTTGAGCCTCTGATAAAGTTCAAGCCGTCCGACTTTATTGTAAGTAAAAGTCTAGCTTTAAAAACAGAATTCCATAGTGGGTTCATTCACATGGGAATAGGGAACGTGTGTGTGTGTGTGTTATTAGGATAAAAGTTTTTTAAAAGTATTTTAGGAATAAAAAAGACAAGCATAGATTTATACAAAATCATTGACGGTATAGTATTTGCTATAATCTAAGGAGGTGCTCAATGCCCCCCCTTCCCCCTATAAGTTGAAAGTATAATTAATGATAAAGGAAATATGATTCTCTGTAAAATGATTATGTTGTAAAAAAAATAATTCAGGTGCTTCCTAAAATTAGGAAAAAATTAAATATTATCACATCATTTGTTACAGTTTGATTCATTAGAAATTCTGCGCAACTTGAACAGACACGGGTCACAAAATGTTAAAATTTCTAATTTTCGTTGGGTTTTCATTAAACTGAATATCAAATGGATTTTAATTGTACCGAGCTTTTAAATAATTTTAAAACATCCTATTTTAATTTAAATAATTAATAAACGTTTTCTATTTTATTATGCTTCTAAAATACATCTGTTTTGCTTAAAATTTTTTAAATCTTCATAAAATCTCAACTTTTTTTTTCTTTCCTTTTTACATAAAAGAAATTATATGATTTTTAGCGAATCATTTGATGACGAAATCCGTACTAGAATTTGTATCCTGAAAAAATACACCGATGACTCAGAGAGTAAATTTTTTTTAATAAATTAGAAAAGTAATCACTTAACAATTCAATATTTTTTAAATAATAATCAATTATTCCAAAACCATATTCCTTTTCTTGAACAGAACTGAACTCAGTTGCCCAACATTCCATGAGGGCCAAGGGATACTGTGCCTATCTCAGTTTACATGACCTTAGGTGCTGGGGTGCATGTGCTTCAGTCAAGTGGTCAGTCTAACGCAAACCTCCCAGTGTTCAGTTCCCAAGCAAACTTAATACTCATTTATCGTCTCACTGAAGGGATGAAAGGCTGAGTGGCTTTTGCTCAGCCCAGGATTTGAACCCCGGACCTGTGGTTTAAAAGCGCTATACATTACCACTCAGCCACTGGGTTTCATATTCATTTTCTTTTACTATAAGATAAAATGTTAAGGGATACTTAAAAATTCTCACCTGTTATTCTAACCATAATTTAAATTAAAGGGACTTAATTTCAAATCTACAACAAAATCAAAAGTTGTGAGCTATTAATTATCCTAAAATTCCTTTTTGAAAAAAATAATACGATTAAGACGAAAAAGGGGGTTGAAAGATACTTTGTATAATGACTAAAATGTCTAAATGACTGAAAAGTTTTCTAGTTTAAGGCTGCGCGGTACCCAACAAATTTCAAAAATAACGATTTTTTTTTCATTTTCTTCAGGCCCATATCTCTAGGAAGCTTGTCTTCAAATTTCAGATCTGATAACAAATAAGTTTTTAAGATATTTGATGTCTTCTGAGCTTAGGTTTTGGTTTCGGTTTCATTTTAAAGCATTTTCCACTCTTTATCTGCAGCGAAGTAAGGACTATCCCCAGGACTGTCTGTATTCAGTCTACTGTTTGGTCATTTCCGGCGTGGTGGCCGGCTTTGGTCCTATATAAAAACAGCTTCCCATTTCCATAAACACGACACACACACACAACCAACGAAACAACTCTTAAATTGAATAGTAAAATATTTTTGAGCACAATCAAATCCTCAAGTATGAAAGGGTTATTCATTTCAATTTTCATTACTAATATCGTTTCATCTTGATTATGCTTTGAGTTTTTTAAGTGTTCATAGTTACTTAATTAAGATTGATTTCAAGGTCAATTTTGTTCTAAGAAAATAGTTTATATAACATAGAAGCTTTATCATATATTTTTTAATGTTGAGAAAATGCCATGGCCGAAATGTTCTCAGGTTGTTATGAGGAACAATATTTCGAAGAGGTAGAATACTATTGAAAATACTGTATTTAAAAATCAGTCATCAGCTGCTACTACATTTAGACTTCCGCGCTGGTGCGAATACAAGTATTCTGAATTGAAGTATTGCAGACAAAACTGAACATATTTCCATGATGTACCGAACTACATTAGGGTAAACAGATTCAAGTACTAGTATTTTAAAACTGTGCAAAAAAAAAAACTCAAACTTTCTAAGCTGACCCAATTTAAAACTGAAAAAAAAAATTAAATTTCATGTACAAAACTGGAGATTTTTAGTTTAAGTTAGTATCCTTGATAAGCTTTTGTAAAATATTGTTTTAAGATTAGGCTGGATATAACCTGTCGTTCTAACAAATGTTATCACTATTAAGCAAAAAAAAAAAGATTCTGTCATATTTAATCAAAGTTGTGTTTTGAGTAGAAATGTTGAAAAATAACATACTAAAAAGTTAGAACTTTACACGCATTATTAGATTTTTCTTTATGACTTTACAAACTCTTTAAATGTGTTCTCTTCTCAGACTTTTAATTTTAAAGATATATAAGTATTTTCTAATTCCTATAAGGCTTTTCTTTTGGTTCAAGATAGTCTTGAAATTTTTTGTTTATACTACTAAACGTATGTTCTGTAAAAGTTAATATGGATTAGGGTTTGTGTGAGATTTCTAGTTATTTTCTTAAAAAGATGCAAAAAAATTAATATTTCAAAAAATTTCGTGTTTTTTCTCAGGTTTAGCTACAAAAATAATTATTAAAAATCTAAAAAATAAAATCTAAAATAACTAAAAAAAATTTAAAAATTGAATATTTTATAAGAGTTTGAGAAAACTTCAGAAATTCTTAGTTTTTTAAAATTGTACGAAAATATCTGGTCAATCTGGCTTTTTACTTTCAAAGTCAACTAAAATAATATAATCTGAATGTAAAACATAAATTATTTTTATCGTTACTGTCTCAAAAAAAAAATGCTTTGAAAAAGGGTACGGTGTAGCCTTAATAATTTTTATTGTAAGTTCCAAATGATTATCTTTTTCTACATTTAATATTTTTAACATAAATTTAGAGGTATTGTGTCGCTTGTTTGAGCATCGTATTCCCTTGGTGGCCACCGTAGCCTAGTGGTCAAGGTAACGGACTCGTGGCTGGCGTGTCATGAGTTCGAGCCCAGTACCGCTGAAGACCCACCGCATAGGGGAGCGATGCACGTTAAATCTGTCGAGAGCTCAAAGTCCTCCCGTTGGTGTGGTGTGATAGTTAGGAAGGGTTGCCAACTTTGGTGTCCTCCTCGTCAACTGACAATGATTCAAAATTACGATGGCCGTCGTCGAAAGCCCTCGAGTAGCTGAACAGTGCGACGCACAGTGGGCAGTTTTCCCAATCTAAGGCACGGAAAGTCCAGAAATGAAATTCCTCGAAATAAAGCAACAACCCACAATTTATGGTCCTAATAGGTTCCCTAGCTATGTGATAAACAGTTTCTTTGAGTATGCGAATGGAAATCGCCAACAATTATCGGTTTAGATCGGTTTTGTTCTTGCTACAAGAAACACTTGCGAGAGCTTCCTTTTCAGTCGCAAGTCCTATCGTTTCGTCTGAAAAGGATTTTGTAGATTTTAGCGAGGTGTTTTTGAAAATAGATACCATGAGTAAGTTAATTTCTTGATTTGACTTTCAAATTAGGTTCAAGTTCGATTAAAAATTGTAAAAAAAACATAACATTTAGCACAGCATGTAACTCTTACTAACGTATGTCATTTTTTTGTGTTCAATGGACTAGAACTTAGAAGATTAACACGGATTGATCACAGTAACACTTAAGTCACATAGAGATATAGACCTTGAATATAATACCAAATTTAGCTGCTACTACCTGCTACTCCCAAAGTTATGATTGTTTTTTCAGCGTTGTCTGATGGTATTATTCGGCGTGCCTTATTCAATGTGTGGAAGGAAGAGCAAGATACTAGCGCAAAACTAATGATGTTTTGAGTTTAGTTAGGACTACCACGGACTTTTTTTATAAATATGAGGACCATCGGCAATTAAAATTTAGAAAAATTGTTAAAAATTTCTGCTCGTTTGTAGCGGGAAAATGGATGAAATGCCAAAGAAATTAAAAGTTCTTCACCTAGTCGAATGATGCCGTGGTTGTCGGGGGAGTAAGATTTATATTATATTTTATTATTTTTTGAAGAAAAATATATAGCTAATACTTTAGTGTGGTATTTTATGTTTATTTAAGCTTATAATAATTATTTTTCAGAATTATAAACTTTAAAATGGTTTTCCTCGATTTGTGTTTTTTCGCATTCAAAATACTAATTATTCCACAATTATTTACCAATCACTTTACCAGTTACTTACATATATAATGCATGTAACAAAATTAGGGATCCATTTTGCTGTAAATTGAATACTTCTTTCTTTAAAAAAATTGAAACGTGGGAAATATTAGGTTTTTGGTTGAATTTTAACATATATTTATATATATATATATATATGAATCCACATTTTATTCGTTTTTTCTCCAAAACTAACTAGGATATTGTAAAATCGATCCCTAACGGTATTTACGAATCATCCTCAGAAATATTACAAAACTTTCATGTCAAAAAATAAATTAACACAAAAAGAGTAGAATTTTAAAAGTTTCCATATTGTTTAAAAGAAATTAAACTTGTAAAATTGTGTGAATAATATGTGCAAAATTTTATCTCGTATCACTTTCTTAAATAATCATTTATATGAAATGCTAAAATGTAATTTTTAAACACATAAATAAAAAAATGCTCAAAGGGTGCCGAGTCCTTTTAAACACTGCCTATTATGATTTATTATATATGTACAACGTTATGTTTGATTGTATTTGTTTAACCTTTAACAATTATTAAATTTATTTTTTTTAACTTGCCACACTATTTCTTGTATATATTCTCCCACGTGTAAATTACTGCTTCTGTTAATATGATTCGATCCTTGTTCAAAAACAAGTTCCACTTAGCAATCATTTATTCTTGATCAAAATCAAATTTGACATAAATTAGTTAAGACCCTATTAACCTTATTTGTTAGTAAAAAACAGAAAAGAATACCCAATTTACATTAATTACTATGATTTTAGATCATTATGAAGACCTTAAAGCCATAAAATAATTTCCATGCACCAGATTGGGAAAACTGCCCACTGTGTGATGTTAATATTCACTCCCTCACTCATTCGAATCCCTTTAACTGATAATGAAATAAATCATGTAATATTTGCTTATGATTTCAGTTAATTATCTAGTGATTTAATTTGTTTAGGAAAAAGTAATGGTCTGTCATTTAGAGCAGTGATCCCCAACCCCTGGTCCGTGGATCAAATGGTGCCGGGCCACCTAAAGAACATTAAACTATTTTCATTTTATTTTAAATGGTGTGTTTCTCTCAGATTTGCGCGACTTTCCACGGAATTCACTTTATATTCCACTTTAAATCTCTTATATTCATTTTCGGTATAACTGTATTTTATTCTGAAGGTATATTTAAATGTAACAAAACAGAATCTAAAATATAAACAATCATCATCTCACTCTCAGCGGGCCGTGGTAAAATCATTAAAAATTGACCGGTCCGCAGCGATATAAAGGTTGGGAAGCACTGATTTAGAGGGAAGAATATTTCTCAGGTTTATATAGAGCAATTATATATCAAGAAATGAAATGATTTATCTTATAAGTTTAAATGCTGTTGTTTCTACTGTGAATAATGAACTTTCTTTATTAATGAAAGGCCATACAACATTTTACGAAGTATTGGATTTTACAATTTTTTTCTTCAAATCAACTTTGTGTTTTCAAAATTTCTCAGAATTCATCAATACATATATTTGAATAGTTTTGTATATCAGAACGTCATTTGAAAAAACTATTCTTCTGAAGAAAAAAAACATTCAAGTTAAAAAATTCATAATCAAATAGCATTTTAAATATTTAAATAAATTAATAATGACCAAAAAGATTTAAAATGTATGCAAACAAGCATTAAAGCAAACTTGTTTATAAATTGTATTGATATGATGCCTCAATAGTTAAGTAAGTATGTTTATTATACAGGAATATGAAATATTTTAGAAGGGGTAACATTTCAATTGCTATATACGAGGGCTGTTCAATAAGTAATAAGACTAAAATTATATAAAAAAGAATACCCTTAATCGTCATTATTTACAAGGTATTTTTCAAAATAACTTCCGTGGCACGTAATGCATTTATCCCAACGTTCTGTCCACTTCTTAAAAACATGTAAAAGTCCGTTTTGTGAGAGTTTTATCAAAATCGCTACGCAGCCTTTACGCATGCTTTGTTGCTTGCAAAACGTTTGCCTCGTAATGGTTTCTTAAGTTGAGGAAACAGCCAGAAATCACATGGAGTTTTATCAGGACTGTATGGAGGGTGGGGTAAAATCTCTACGTTGTGTTCTGCTGCGAAACATCTAGTACGCAACGAGCAATATGTGGTCGGGCATTGCCATGATGCTATAGGAAGCCATTTCGGAGCAATGTACGTTTAACGTGCAGTATCATTGCTCACAGGACATTCGCGTAGTACGATCCGTTTACTGTAGTACCGGATTCAACAGCGTGTATATAGTTACACAATTCCTTCATAATCAAAATATATATATATATGTGGTTATAACTTTACCAGCCATTTTCACAGATTTTGCTTTCTTGGAAGTAGGTGAAGACGGATGTTTCCGTTCACTGCTTTGTTGTTTTATGGTTGGATCAGTGATACAACCAATCTTTGTCTGTTGTGATGAAGTGTTTTAAGATATCGTTTCCTTCTTGTTTCAGTCTATAATCATATTATATCTTATCAAAGGTCTCCTATGCTGGTTTTTGCAGATTTTTGCTTCCATTTCGACAACTGACCGCGTCTCTTAGGCTCCCGCAAACACGCTTCAGTTCGATGACGTGATACTCAAGAACATGAGTCTGTATACACCATCTATCGTTAGCTTTTGTTAATGCAGACAACAGACTTTTCTTATGCCACAGAAATTAACAATCCGATGAGTGGTTTCGTGGCAGTAAAATTAGTCTTATTACTTATTGAACAGCCTACGTAATTATTCTTTTACGTAGTCGAAGTCTTATTGAATTTCTAAATTTTAGATTGCATGATGTAATCCAAAGAAAATAAATCCTTTCAGGTAAAGCAGTGTAATAAATAATAGAAATAAAGTTAATATTGATATGTTTATGTCAGATAGAAATTTATTAATTTGAGTCAAAATCCGTTAGAACTGCAGATCGTGCATTAACATGCTATTTTTATAATGATTTAAGTGAATAAACTTATAATCTTAGAAGGAAATAAATCAAACTTTTAATATGCATTGGAAATATATTTGATCGAAAAGTAAGCTTACCATTTAAGTCAGAGGTGGACAATAGTTTTGGCTTGAGGGCTAGATTTGGAAAGCGGTGGATACCGGAAGGTTGCATCTCTTTAAAATGATTGCATTCTTTAGTTAACTTTAGATCACAAAAAAGGTATAAATTATACACCATAAAATTCAATAAATTTAAATCAAATCAAATAGGGGCAAGTTTTTTTTATTCAAACTATTTACTAATTTCATATATACACTCATGTCCAAAATTAAAGTCACAAACATGTTTTTCGTCATAGTTTTAAATTGCCTAAAGCAAAACTTTTAGAGCATGTGTTTTATATAATTTGTGTGTGTGTGAAGAATGGGTAGTACAATATCAACCTTCAGTTTAGGAAAAGATATTGTTTAGCATTAGTTTTGCAGAATTACTGGATTGAGACCGTTTAAGCATGAGATTTTTTCCTGCAGTTTTGTGAATATTGCATTAAAAAACAAGCTAGCCTGTTATCTCTCAGTGCGAATGTGACTTCTCATAATCGATTGGATGATACCTTGAGATGGAGAGCCGTTGGCAGGGTTGAAGCTGGACAGTCTAATATGGAAGTGGCTCGATCGTTACAAGTGACCCGAAAGGGGTATCTGGGCTGTAGAATCAATTCCAAACAAGTGGTACTGTCAACAAGACCAGACAAGGTCACCACATAGCATCAGCATCTGTATAGGATATCTACTTGGCTTTAAGCGCATGACGACATAGGTGGACAATGACTCCTCAGCTTGCTCGTGACCTTGCTGCTGTGTCTAGAAGAAGAATTTCCAGAAAATCGCTCTCCAACCGTCTTGCAGAGACTGTCCTTTAAACCCGGTGTCCAGTTTTGTGTGTCCCTTGTGGATCTTAAAACAATAGTCGGGGACATCAGAAAAATGGGCACGTGTCTTTTCAGTGATGAGTCGAAACTACCCAAAGTGATTCTCGTCAAGTCTTCCTCTGTAGAGAAAGTGGAGCTCGCCTTCATCCCTCTTACATAACAAAAATCGACAAATTTCATGACAAAGGAATCCTTGTGTGTGGTGGCATAATGTTGGACAGTCGTAGAGCCCTTTACGTTTTCGATGCTAGTACTGTCATAGTGTTGAATGAATTAGATCTAAGACGCCTATATGAGATTTTTCTAGATGCTATGGCCCCGGACGACATTTTTATGGCGAAAATGAGCGGCCACACAGAACTCAGATCGTTGATAAATTTCATTAAGGAGGAGATATTCGCCATATGGATTGGTCCTCGGGGTCTCCGTATCTAAATCGTATTGAACATATTTTGGATAGCTTAGGAAAAGCCATTTCTTAGCGTAGCCCATCCCCCTCCCAGGACTCCCAAGGAGTCAAACGTCGTGCTTTTAGAAGAATGGGCTTTGTTACCACAAATATTTATTGACACCCTTATAAACAATATGACAGCTTGTTATGAAGCTTTTATACGGTGTGTGTGTGTGTGTGGTCACACTTCAAATTAGAAAGACTTTTAACGAGTTCAATGCTTTATCTCTTATTCATATGATTTCACTTTTTGATATATCCGGTATCTTAATTCAATTAAAAATCTCTTTTATATGGTTGTATTCTGCTATATTCTTTCTCATTCTATAATACGTCTATGTGCCAAATTTCATGGCATCACAGCGAATAATTCCTCAGTTTTCCTAGATTTTATGTTTGTTACCTTAGTTTTGGACATGAGTATATATATAGTATATAGTCTCAAGTACATATAATTTTAGAATCAGTTTAATGAGACTAATGTACTTTATCACACTTATCTGCAATTTTTTGAAGTTATACTTCTTTTGGCGCGATAGGGAGAAATGATGAGAATATATTTTTACGATGCGCGCGCACACTGTTGTATAATATTTTAACATGTCACTTTTTGGGTGCTAGGGGACTGATATTTGGGGGGTCGTAATAACTATTGTTATAAACCATATCTGTTGGGATGAATCCCTCCGGTGCATTCCCCCCTCTACAGCTTTTTGGCTAATATCTCGGTACCCGAGCCTCACAGTCCATTCGGACCTGACTCATTCAATCCCTCTATATCAGCTCTTCCAGTTATTATAAGTTCATGCTCATATGGATATTTTTCTATGGTTTTTAATTATTTTAAACTTTTTAAAACTTTTTTAATTTGTTTAAATTCACAATATCTTGGCTCCTGTTTGAGTCTTGGACTTGAGATTTGAATCAACTGTTCCACTCGTCGATACCCATCCAGTCATCTACTTCATTCCCATTGTGTAGGCATGGGGAGGACATACACACTAAAATATCATGCTCCCATGTTAATCCTATGGGGACTGGAAAAAATTTCACTCCCTAAGGAATTGAGCTTGGGACTTGATTTTTGGAGGTCCGCCATATTTTCGTATTAGCGTGAGCTTTACGAGGAATTGGCCCCCTCCGGTGATCTCCCCCTACATGGCTTCCCCACTAATAACTCGAATCCTATGCTAACTTGGTTGACCACACCGGCTGGATTCAATTGTTCTCCCTATGAGCATCCTAGATTAGATTTTTAAGGACAATATATATATATATATATATATATATATATATATATATATATATATATATATAGCCCCATTTCTTCATTCATATTTAACATTTTTATTTTTTTTAAAGTTGTAATTTTTTTTTAAATCCCGCATAGCTTCGAGGATTTTTGAGCTTCGTTAATGAAACTCGGACCATAGGTTCTCCTCATCGAGCTCTTTTATCTGTTGTAATGTGTGTGTAGATAGTGGGCCTAGGGGGTGTTATTACTAAAATTAGAATCCCCATGTTATTCTTATGGGGTTCAATCTTTTGATGACGTCACGATATTACAGAGATAGATGGATGAAACTTTGAGACCCCCTATTACTCTGTGTATCGTTTGGATGTACGTGACCATTTACGTCACAGTTGCTTCCCCTCCCCGGAGGAGTTATTTTCCTTTTCCTTTCCCGAGCTAGCGCTACCCCATTTGCAACTACTGACTCCGGACAGGTTTGAATGGATTCCTCTTGTGTTTCCCCATAATCAAGCCGAGTTTCGAGTTGCTAGGTGTCTTTCTTCTATTTTATTTAATTGTTATAATTTTTTTAATTATTTTAAAATGACCATAACTCGGGGTCTAATAAGGCGGATGTTTTAATTTTCTCGGGAACGATTCTTCCCACCATGACATTCAATATGAGGTCTCAAGTGTCACATTCGGTTCACCTCATCTCCAGATACAGTCTGCTGAAAACCCTCCGTGTTATTGGCCCTATTGTCCCAGTGCGGGTTTTTTAATTTATTTAAATCGTGATTATCTCGGGTTTGGCTGATCCAATTGACTAAGATTGGTATCGTTTAACTCTGCTCGTGACCGCCTTTCGTCCTTGGCCCAACTAGCCCTGCTCAAATTTTTAGAAAAAATTTTATCTTGTTACGCCAAAGAAGTATAACTTCTTGCGGGCATACATAAGCACACACACACTTTTTTTTTAAAAAAAAAATCAGTATTGAGATTGTTGGCTGAAATTCTTATTACAACATGCAAATTACCGCCAGCTAACTTGCATTTATCTATACTCTTTTTTATGTTTATGCAAGAAAAAAGGCTTACAAATATGTGTTGGCTTAAGGCTTACAAACATAGAAAACATTTTCTGTGTCGTTTCTGACTGAAAAAAACTCTTTGTGGGCCGCATTTGGCCCACGAGCCTCTATTTTCACACCACTGATTTAAATTATTGATTTCTAACTTAACTCTCAATGCATATTTAGTCTGAATTGAAAGTTTATAATTTGCTCGAGGCATGGCAATCACTCATAATACTTTTAATAAGAATATTTACAATTATATTTTTAGTACATGCTTCAACACAATAGGATGATTAAAACACTTCAACACAATTGAGTGACTTAATAAACAATGATTTCAATATATTGTCTATACCAATGCACATTGAAGAATTTGTTTTGAACATCAATTATAATCGCAGGAAATTTCTTTCTCATATGTTATTCTAAGGAACAATAATACATTTTTTGCTTAAGTTATTCTACCGAAAAAAGTAAATGTCTGTCTCATTTTAACCACCTCTAGTATCAGCACAGAAAACTTCCAAACAATGAAAAAGTATCTAATTGTTTAAGTGGTATTTCGCGGGAAAATAGAGGTAAAAAAAATTTAATTGATTCATTTAATGAGTATTCACTGCACGCGTTGTCATGGTTTCCAGCTTTCTCTCTCTATTGAAAGATTTTCTTCTATAAAAATTGTTACAAGCAAGGAACTATTTGAAATTCCTTTTCTGTTTAACAACTTAGTGTTTTATTTTCTAAGTCATGATGTTGAATTTCAAAATATTTTTGTTATTCCAAGTGAATAATTTTTGAAATCAAGCTTTCTCTTCTTTTCTTGAAACCAACAACATCACTATGTTTGATTAAAATCTTGGAAAAAAAAGTGTTTTGATATATTTAAAGTGGGACATTTCTTTCAGTTCTAACTTTGCCGAAGGTAAATGAAGAACGATTATATATATATATATATATATATATATATATATATATATATATATATATATATATATATATATATATACAGAGAGAGAGAGAGAGAGAAGAAGAGGGGGAAAAGAACGACATAGATAGATATCCATTGACTGATTGCTAATATAATTATTTGTGTTAAAAGTAAAGAGTTTGTATCTGAAATTGCTTTTTAGCCTACTTACTTAAACCTTGTGAAATCTAATAAAGACTAACTTACAGCAGAATGTGTAGATATAACATAGCATATTATACATCCTAAATTAAAAGGCAAGAAACGTAGGGATTCCTTACCAATATTAAAGTTCCATTATTGAACAATAATAATCATATATTAGTATATAGAAATATTTTACTTAGCTATTTATTGTGCGTAATTATTATTTAGTTAAGAAAGATAATACAATTAATAATTCATTACACATGGTTTTTCTCATTTGATTTTTTTAAGTAAAGCTTTGGAGCTGCCCTTTGGCTATTTTGGTAATGGAACTCGTAATTTTGAATCTCGGTTAAGTTAGGAGGACAGTAGAGCTGGGCTCTGGTGCCTTTCTCTCTATGCTTCCGTACCACGTGAAGACTGAGCCGAAACAGATTTAACGAGCAAGAGCGCTTCTAGTGGCAAAAAAATTTTAACCCACATGTCAACATTACGGACCACGAATTCACGCTTTTGGCCACAGGAATAGCTAAATTAAGTTCAGAGAACATAATACTCTATTCATTATCTTAAATCATTCATTTGTACTAAGTTTAATGTCCTTGATTTAATTTACATATAAATATTTATTATTTATTCCACTTACTCATAAATGTCACTACTAGTTAATTTGGGGGGTTCAACAATTATCTTTTTTTTTTTTTTAGTTTTTTTAATTCTTTTATTAAAAAAAATTACTTTAAGCCATGTTTTTCGATTTTTTTCATATAATATCCTGCTCATTACATTGGAAAAACACATTCAAAAGAAATTATTTCCGTGTATGTGTATTTTTGTTATTTCTTTTATATTGGTTCTATCGCGTGTGTAAGCAGAGTACTTTTTGATACTCTTGTAATACAGAAGTTTAGATTTATTACAATTTAGATTTATTAGTTTTGAGCTTTCAAAAGAACTTCTAACCACATATTTTCTCTTTGATTATTTATTTTATCCCGTTGTATTGACAAATAAAGAGAAGGAATGGCGCCTTGCAACTTTAACTCTGTAATCTTAGCTATACACTGTGGCTATATTGCTTTGTCTTGTACTGTGTTTTTAGTGTCTTGCTTTTTAAGCCAAGTATTATCTTAAAAAATATTTAGCTAGTAATATGGATAAGTAAAGCGGAACTTTATTTATCAGTGCAATTTTAACTTTAAGAATAAAAGTCTAGGAATATATTACTGAGGCTCTCTTATATTATTTTGTCCTATATCATCTTGCTTACTGTTTAGTAATATTGTTGCTTGTTTATTTTTTTATAATAATTAAATATAACATTATTAATGATATATATATATATAGGTGTGTGTACTGCAAAGCTTAAAGACCAATTATTTGAAAGAAAATAAATAGTTTAACTGGATTATTTACAAAGTTTGGTCTATAACTGAAGATATACGTATAGACTTCCTGGCCACCCCAAATCTAACTTCATGAAGAAAGAGTGAGGTAAGCATCCAAGAGAAGAGTAAAACTTTCACCATGGGTACGGTACGATGGTATATGCAAATGATTTGCCTTCCGGTGCCTTATAAGAGGAGCACAAAACACCGTCCTGAAGTACTGAATTTGATTTTTCGTATGGCTGTGTTTTGCTTGATGACTCAAAGAAGAATACAAACATCATTCGGTCAAGTTTATGAGCTTGAACGAGAAAGAAATGTTTCTTTTAGAGAATGTGGATCATCATTTACAGAAATCGGTTGTTGGTGATGAACCAAGCAATCGTGATTTGGATCTGAAAAGGATGTATACAAGAGAGATCAAATGACCTATGGTACTTATTTTATCTGTCTTACCTTACCACTACAAATGATTACAAGCATATTATGCACATTGTCAGGATAAATTGCTTTGCCACGTCAGGAATCATATCGCAAGAAATATGGTCTATAGCACATGTTTGTACCGTTCGACATCATTTGCAACACAGTGACATGTCAGAAATGCGCTGATTCTTGCGATTACCTTTGTTTTAAAACCATAGGCGTTCGATTCTGAAATGGTGCATTAAAGTGCAGACATGGACAACTGGATATCGCTTTGTCTTAATAATAAATCACACTTCAGTCTGCAACAGTTCAGTGGTCGAATTTGAGTCTGGAGACATAACTGTAGGATAACCTATGGATCTCCATACTTGTTCTGCACACAATATTGTACAGAGTGATGTAGAAACTATACTCGTGTGGTGTTTACTAGAACATGAATTGTTTTGCATTGTTTTCACTGACTCTACCGTGTTTTGATCTAAATTTAGTTTACCGAATTTCTTTCAAAATGAGAATATTCGAAGACATGTAGATTTACATACAGTATAACAGTCATAGTTGCACATCATAGCCCTAAAGGAAGGAAAAGTAATAGTCAATTACATTGCAGTTTTGCCTTGGAACCGGAGCAACATACTTTTACAGTAAAACAGGGGTGGGCAGACTTTTCCAGAATGCGATCCACTTCCAAATTTTCCAAGCTGTTGCGGTCCACCCTATGTTAGGGGCGCCCACAAGGAGGGGGGCACTGGTCCGGACCATCCCCCACAGCCCTTGATTATTTTTTACCGATTAATTTTAATTTTATGTATACAGTACGTAAAACTAAATTAAGTAATTGTTATAAAAAAAAATTTACTATTATTTAATGCTGAGAGTTTATTCAGTAATTTATTTTTTACCTTTTTTTTTTTGTTCCCAACAATCTACAAATTTTAAAAAATATGTTTGGCTGCATATTGTGATATACTAGAATGGTGGATTTTTGATCCTCGACCACGCCTCCCCCATGAAAATTTCTTGTGAGTGGCAATGCCCAGTATCGTAGGTGTGGTGAAGTAAAAATAAACGTCTACAATATTTATTATAAATTAAAAAATAAATACGGAATATGGACTTACAGAACTAAAATAAAAAAATAACACTTTTAAAACTGCGTTTAAAGCAAAATGCAAGCATAATAATAATAGCGCCACACACACACACAATTATAATAATATCAAACGATACATTTATTATCAGACAATTCAAAATACATAGAAAACAAAACATTTTTATCTATAGATAGTTTTTGTTGTTATAGTCAATAGAAGACTTATAGCCTGCATACTTCAGCTAATCTTGAATATTTCTGAAGAAAATTACTAACTGCTAAAATTTTCAGGCGGTCACTCTAAAATGTCTCCGTGGTCCACCGGTCGATCGCGATCGACGTAATGCCCACCCCGGCAGTAAAACATAGAGGAGAAATGGTAAAGTCTTATTACTTGAATGAACAAATCGTTGTAGATGCATTGCGTTTTTCCAGCACACAACCACCGACTACGACGAGACCTGTGTTTGGAGCAAGCTCTACGGGATTTAATAAGCAAATTTGAGGAAACTGGTTTAGCAAGTGGTCGATCCCTTCTTGAACACTCTTCCGTTTTTGTACGTGACCAAGGTAGCATAGTGGTCAAGATCACAGACTTGTGGCTGGTGTGTCATGAGTTCGAGCCTATATAGTACCGCTGAATATCCAACTTATAGAGGGAGTCAATCCATGTTAAATTTGTCGAGGTTCAAACTGTTTCCTTTCATGTTGGTGGACTATAAGCTAGGAGAGAGTGGTGCCAATTCAAGCTTCCTCCTCGTCAATTGATCATGGTTCAAGGTCCATTCCATTATGATGTCTGTTGTGCAGCTTTATATTACGACGTTAAAATAACTCTCTCTCTCTCTTACTCTCCGTTCTTGTTCAGGTTGTTGCATAGGGCACCTGGCTATAATCCATGGTCACAGTACAAAAACTGACTCAGAATCTAACGCATGCATAGATGCTGAATTCTACGGTGCTCGAAATTCTGTGTTCTTATCTCCCCGTGTTTCCGAACCAGTTTCAGAGAGCGCTGAGATGCTGCAATGCAGATGATCATCAAGTACGGTTGTATCTTAAAAATAAATTCTTCATTTGACATGTCACTGATACTAGCTGACATTTATGCATTCTATGAGCATAACACTGAATGGAAGAACTGTGTACTTTAGAGAGATTCAAGTCAACATGTTGTGGTCACACTTCCATTACATGAAGTAAATATGACTGTGGGGTGCCGGATAGTAGAAATCTTCTTCCTCAGCCCTAACTTTTTTGAAGAGAGATTTCTGAAAACAGAATACGAACGCGTACGGTGACGAAGACTCTTTATGAATAAATTTGTCATCGATTTGCAACAGCGAAGTGTTCTGTACGAATCGTGGGGTTGTAAGAGGGTGTTATTCCTTGTGTAAGGTTTTCTATCAAGCATTTTTATTAACGCAACACTTTCAGGATAGAATTATCTCATGACATTTAATGTTCCCGTGGCCATCAAGGTCACTCAAATCCCGCCTATAAATTTCTGGAAGTGATTTTAATTTTAACTGAACACATCAAATACGGAAACTTAATATGTTGTGAAATATGCCATCCCAACTGAGATTCAAAAGATTCCTCTTTACAAGGTGTGTTCTGCTGTTCAAGTAACCATATTTGTCATTCGCAAATAGTCATTATGTGTGAGAGTGCACGAGGGTATATATATATGTACGTCGAAAATTTCTGAAACATAAAAATTATTTGCTTTAATATTGTTTCTTTACCTTTAAATGCTTGTTTTCATTTTTTCTTCATCTGTCTTATGCCGTCATTTTTGGAGCTACAAATAAAAGTCCTATTCTACGTTAAGTTTTTTTTTCACTTTTGGCATCACGCTTAATAATAGAGAGGTATTGCTATCTGGATTATCTGCTGGATTTGCTAGGTATTTGTAACTGTAACTGTGGGGATTGAAGTATTGTTTTCACACCCCATTCTTGAGATTACGCGCATACGTTATAATACCTGCATTCTAAATATAATTCCATTCTTTAGAAAGTAAAGCTTGGAAAAAAGGGGGGTCATATATTGAAAAAAAAAGTGTTTTATAATCATTCTGAATCCATGTATCAAAAACACGTTTTTCACGATAATTCAAAGTTTACCATTACTAAAACTAATAAAATTCGTAATTTATTTACTTTTGAAGAATGCATAGCACTAAATTTGAAATAAATATTCTGAAGTGTTAGTTGTGCAGCTCAAGATGGAATTTGATCAATTGATTTTCTGAGATCCTTTTCTGCAGGGTTGTAAATATTGCACTACACCCAACAAATTTGTCTGAAATGTGACTAAGTCCTCATAATCCCTTAGATGATTCAGTGAGAGGGAGATTCGTTGGCCAGGTTGAAATTGAAAAATCTAATAGAGGTGACTCGAAGGTTACAAGTGGCACCAAAAGGAGTATCGAGAATTGTGGAATCAATTCCAAATAAATGGGAATATCATCAGAAAGATCTCCTATAAAAGCGAGAACATTTGTATAGGACCAGTATTTAGCATTTAATATGGGACAACAAGACAGATGGCTACAGAGCTGCCTCTTGACCTTTCTGTTGAGTCTGTGACGACTTACGCGTCTTTTCTTTAACAAGTCCTTTGGGTTCTTTAAGCCAGAATTAATGGCAACTCTTTTCCAACCAAATCCAAGAAACGAGAAGTGAAGAGATGCAAATAATATAGGATAAATATAGGATCTTAGAGCAAACGTAATGGCAATAAGAGCAATGATGGTAATGTAATGGTAGTGTAAAGGAATGTTCGACAATTAAAGTGCGTTGTGGTATTGGATGATTATTGAAGTTCGTTGTTCAAAGATTCAAGTTCTACGTGTCGTGGATAAACATATTGGTGATTGATTAGAAGTTAAAAGTACGGCTGCATACCACTGTAGATAAAAACAAGTTTATTACAGAATAATATAAGGTAGGATTGATTACTTACTATAATTATATTTGAAGATGAAGCGGTTGTGAATTATTGATATAGGTCTGTATTATATTGTGTGTTGCGCATTGTGTCATCGTAGATTCTCTCATTAAGTAGTTATATTATACTTGTTCAAAAAGTTTAAGTTGAATATCTTAATAAAGTCATATTAAGATAATGTTTGATTCTAGTTCTTACGATAACCCTACACCTCTAGCTCACGCTGATGCTTCGAGGGATGTATTTCCAAGTGGAGGTACATCACAAGTCAAGAAAAATAATGGGGTCAGGTAAACATAAAAAAAAAGATTATTTCTGCCCAGCGTCTAGTTATGTGTTCTCCTCTGAGCACATCTCCCAAGAATGTTCGTTTAACGTGGAGCCGAGCACATCATTCTCACACTACCAAAGAATGGAGGTGTGTGCTTTTGATTTATGAGTTGAGAATCATCACACAAAGTAATTCCGGAAAGTCTTCATCAGAAGAGAACATGGAGCTTGAAATAATCCATCTAACATAAGGAAAACTGACCATTTTGATGACAGAGGAATTATTGGCATTGACAGCCTCATTTTGGGTAGTTGTAAGCCGGTGCACTTCTTTAATGCGGGTAGTTTCACCGCTCAGCGCTATGGAAATGATGTCCTTGAAGCCTATGTGGGTTTTTTTTCTGAAGTCCTACAAGCCCAGACTCTATTTTTATGGACGATAATGCTAGGTCGCATAGGCCTTACATTGTTGATGACTTTTGTGAAGAAAAGTATATACGTCGTAGGAATTGGACCGCAAAGTCCCCGAGTCTCATTCTTATAGTGAGATAGACTCTCTTATCTCTTTATTACTTAGGATGATCCAGAAATATCCATTTCATGACGTCACTCCCTTCGCCACTTTTGGAGCAATGGAATTTATTACTGCAAGTATTTCTCAACACTCTCATTAACTATATGACAGCTCATTGAGAGGCTTCGATAGCAGTGCTGGGTGAGCACGCTTGATATTAGACGAAGCTTTCCCGAGATATAATGTATCATGATTGATATAACCTGTTTATCCCCCTAACAATTCACCTCGTTTCCATAATATGTTGCTCCCATAGTAATATCCATTGCAATAAAACAAATATTTATCTGACTGTCACGGTTTATGTGCGTGAGAGTGTGCGTGCATACGTGACTTTTTATGAGACATTTAACTTTCTTAATCCCGAATAGCGTATTTTACTCTCGAATTCAAAATAAAATATTTTATATTAAGTGTGATGCCACCACAAATCTCAGTTTTTGTTAACTATCCTTCTCATATATGCAAAAAACCTATCAAAAGCAAACTGGAAAAGTTAAATGTTTTAAATTAAATTGAAAAAGAATGAAAATACATAAAAGATGAATGATGGATAGGGAAAAGTACAAAATACTTTTGCTAAAAGTGTTTAAAACTTTTTAAGTGTACCATATTTTATAGTTCATATGATAAATTTTTAATTACAGCTTAGTAGAGGAATTAGAAACACAAATAATAATATCTTCTAAAAGTAATATACAAACTTCGAAGCAAATTTCAACTGAAAGCTGCAGTGTACTTCTGAATAAACTTAATTATTTGTATCCCTTTTGAACAAAAATTAAATTAAAACCAGTTGCCATATTAAAATGAAATTTTATTTATTTTGTACTTCTATTATTTGCCTTACGGTGATACTTGTATTCTTAATATTGTTTTTTAGTTGTATAATAGGATAAATATTAATTTAGCATATTTACGACAAATTAATTAAATATTTCCTACCTTATAAAATATGATAATTTTGATTATTATTTGTTTGCACATGCACCAGTAATATTTAATACTACAAATTTTTATGTGAATATGTCAAATGTATGTCTTCTACAACATTGATTTTATGAATTTGTTTATTTATTTAAACTTTCAAGAAATGTAAAATTTACATGAACTTGCGTTAAAAGTGATAAATATTATTTTAACCCTGAAATGTAAAATTACTGTGAATTGTAAAACTAACAAAGTTTAAAAATAAAAAATAGAGAAAAAAGAAATTTAAATTTAAATTCTCTAAAAGAAGTCTTGTTACTATGCACACATATAAATATTTTTAATCAGTCTATTTTTTAAAATCGTAACAAAGGAATATTTTCTTTTCTCTACTGGAAAGCCATTACATTGCTTTATCTCGTTTACATGGAAAAGAAGAAAGATTCGAAATCTATTTGTAGACATTTGGCATATTCTTCGAAGTGAAATCTGATTCAATACTCTATTCAGAACAAACATTGGAGAATTTTTTTTCTTTTTAGGGCTCGTATTTCAAGCTTTCTGTTCAATCGAAAAACATCACTTCGTTTTCCAGATGGGAGCAAAACTTTTGCATCTTCGAAATGTGAAAAGTTTAGGAGGGTGACTTCTTCGTTTTCCCTTTTTTTATATATATATTTTCAGTTTCGAAATATTTCGGTCATGTGCATTGCCCGTCGATTACGTGATATTTCCATTTCGCTGGAATAAAATAAAAAAAACAACATAGGAAAAAAAGGAAAGAAAATAGATAGGAGGGTAACGGCATAGTCTCTTCCTTTTCTAGAACAGCCACTCACTATACGCCCCTCTTGTATCAGGGGACTCGCTGTGTGCTTTCGAATATTACGTGTTAGGTTTCACAGGGTTCTCTCCACGCAAGCTTTACGTCCAGAATTTTCCATTTCTATATCTCCTCTGTCTATGAAGCGATGCCTCCAAACTATTGAGAAAAGTACTGCTGAAACGTAACCGAACTCTACATCCATTCCGGTGTGAGCATGCTACTCTCAAAATTTTCCAACCTTTTCCATCGGATTTACAGCATGCGTAAGGATTCGAATTGGAAAGGAATTTTTATATCCTCCAGAAAAGACCATGTGGTCTTGGTGTGGAAGAGCAAAAAGGGGGACATACCATTCAGTTTAATGTTCACGTTTCTGGATTCTTCCAACCAATAAATGTACAGAAACCCAGGTGTGAGCGTACTTTGACTTCGTACTTTGTTTCATCTGAGTTGACAAAATATTTCACGTGCAGTTTATCGACCTTCACTGATGATATTTCATCACTGCATAACTCTTTCCCTCATACCACTGTAATAAGCTTTCATATAAAAGAGTTTTATTATAAGAGTTTTGAGTAATGGATCGCTCTTTCATTGAGTCGGGTATAAAATTGATTGTGTGTTATATATGTGCTTATATATTTATATACATATATGTATATATATATGTGTGTATGTATGTATACCAGTGGAGCACACAGGAATTTTTCAAGGGGGTGGGGGGTTGAAAGTTCACCAATCTTGTATCATGCTCCTTTTGATTTTGTCGATTTTCGGGAACAAAACACAGTAAAAAACTAATTTTTGAATAAATAAGCATTAATTAATAAAATTAATCATTAATAACAAGTAATTAATTAAATTTTACGTACTATATACTTAGAATTATAATCAATCTGAACAAAGATCAAGGGCTTTGGGGGTCCGGACCCCAGCCCCCTTGTGTGCGCCACTGATGTATACATATACATGTACATAATATATATATATGTGTGTGTGTGTGTGAGAGAGAGAGAGAGAGCGCGTAGCCGGGGTTAGGAATGATGTTTGATGGATTCTTGATAAACGGAAAACGGTAGCGCACACATATGAACGTTAACAACATGTGGACTAATTACCGAATTTGAATGAATACGCACATATAAAGCAAAAGCAGGCAGCTACTTTTACATGATGCGGACAAACAGACAAAGAACAAAAAGAGAGAGAGCAAAGAACTTGTGCTTTTTATACTGGCTATAAAGGTCGAGTGACTCCTTCTAACAGAAGCCACGGTTGGTCAGAAACTGGAGGGAGCGAGTTTCTGACTTACTATTTGATTAGGATTAAAATCCCGATCATGCGGGCACACAAATAAAAATCAGTTAACGTGTTCATTCTGAAGAACTGGACCAAAGAATTATAAAAGTTATTTAAAAGAATAATAGAGGGAATTATTATTATTTACATGTATGAGACGATTCAATGGAAGCATGATGAACTTTTCGGATTTTTTTTTTTTTTATTCATTATGATCGCTTTTAACATCCTTATTGCGAGGCAAACCAACGCCAACTGTACGATTTTAATTGAATTGTATATTTATTTCAAAAACTGGTAAATCATCATTGTTAGTATAGGATTTGAATGAAAAATAAAGCGTGGGAACTGAAAGTAGAATGTTCTTTTCTGAGGAAGTATTAGCTTTTTAATTTTATATGTTGAATAGAGTACGGGGGAAAATAAACATTAAATAGGAAATATAGAACTTTGTTTAGGTTATAAACTAATTAACCCTTCATACACATACATATACGTAAAACCAGTGTTTCTCAAAGTGTGGGGCGCGCCCCCCTGGGGGGCGCGATGACCCTACAAGGGGGGCGCGAGCGTATCGAAAATTTAAAAAAAATTTTTTTAAAAAATAACCGGAAAGAGAAGTAAAACAAAATGCTTTCTTCCATAATAAAAAAAAAAAAAAACACACACACACACACAACAACACTGACATAATTTATGTTTATTATCTGGCTTTTGTCCGTCATCAAATAGCTATCTTTGATCCCAAAGCCAAATTAAAGAAAAAAAAACATTTTGTTTTATTTGCTGTATTTCCTCAATGAGAGATTTTTTTTATTACGTTTTAACATAAAATATTACTCATTAAAAGAAAAACGAAACCCAGAGCCTGAGAAAAATTCTAAGAAGATAAACAATTCACCACTGTAATTATTATTGAAATCTGTACATTAGTTGTAGAAAAAGAAAAGGAAGTCAGGATTCACTTTTCAGCCAGGCTGCATAGTACGTTTGCTAATCATTTGATTGACCTTCAATCTTATGGTATGGTTATTATCAATATTAGTTCAATCCCATCTTTTATGCGTTTGCTTTTCGCTTAGGGAAATTGTAAAGAATTGAGTTTTGCGATATTTGGAAAAGAATTGATTGGATTAACATTTCTGTAGGATAATTGAAAAATGTCTGATTTGCGTCCTTTATTATGGTCTTGTACTTTTGAATCATTTTAGTTCAGTTTTATTGGATTTTTTCTCAAATCATCAAAGAATTGAATAGTCCTTGAAAGAAGGTAAGTATACTTTCTATAAATTAAAATATTTACTAGAATTCCGATTTGTATCGTGTACAGAGTAAAAATAATTCTAAACAAATGATTGGGGTGACTGAGTCCCCCCGCACTACCATTAATGTTAGTATCGAGTACGCGCCTCCTCCCGGGTTAAAACATTTTGAAGTCTTCTCGCTTTAAATGTTAAAAAGTAACACAATTATTCTTCATCGGAATTTTATATTATTTTTCATAATTTAACATTAATTCTAAATGCTAATTGTGTGAGGTTTAAAATTACAGTTCTTTTAAACAGTTATTTACAATTATAGCATTTATCTAAAAAAAATCATTTTACATTTTTGTATACAATGTCGTGCACACAGTTTTACTCTCCTTACAGTTCAGCTATTATATCAAGAATAATATTTTATTTTTTTTAAAAAATGAACTCGTGCGAAGAGTCGGTGTTTCAGCCAGTATACGTTTGATGTATCAGTACTGAAGAAGGTATTTTATAAATAATTTCTTATTACTGAATTTGGCCGCGGTAGCCGAGTGGTATAGGTATCGGATCGTGGCTTGCCTTGTCACGAGTTCGAGCCCAGTACCACTAAAGACCCTCCGTGTAGGGCAGCGATGCACGTTAAATCTGTTGAGAGTTGAAACGTTTTCCCGTCGGTGTGGTGTGGTAGTTAGGAGAGAGGGGTGCCAGCTCAGGTGTCATCCACGTCACTTGACCATGGTTCAAAATTACGTGGTCCATCGTCAAAAGCCCTCGTGCAGCTGAACAGAGCGACGTTAATATTCAATCAATCAATTTTATTACTAATATAAGAACAAGTTTAATAATTATTAGGGACTTCCACGGGCTTGTCTTGTAGAGGAAAGTTTTTCAAAGGAAGGTTTAATATCAGAAATTGACACTTAAAGAGTTATTTTTCTATATTTAGCTGATATCTATATTTTGTCTTCAAGGCATCCACTGCAGAAAATCCGGTTTGAAAAAGGTAGGATGTTGAAAATGGTAATAGTATACGAAGTGCTTTTGTTTTCAGTACAGATAATTCCTCATCCACCTCTGCCCCAAATTCAAAGAGCGATTTATTACAAAATTGCCTTTTAATTTTTCACTGGATGTGAAATCTATGAAGATTTCTTCTTCGGAAGTTGAGAGCCCTTTTGGAGTATCTTGAAATAAATCCTTAATCCACTCGTAACTTGCTACCAAGCTGTCCTCATCCAGAAAATACTTTTTAAAATTCTTTGCCAACATAGCTAAATGATTTTACATGTTTTAAAAACAACTTTCACATGTTGTTCTACAGATTTGTAAGTTTTAACACATATAGAGCCGGGGCTTTTTTTCCATCATTTACTTCAGTAGTGGTTAATCCAAAATTTAAGTATTTTTGAGAAGATCGCCTTGATTTTATTTTCGGAACCATGCTCGTTCGTCTGTGTACTTGTTGATTCTTTATTATGGTCGAATGTTTGCTTACGACTTAAAAATGTATGTATGATATTGTTTTAATCTACTGCCGTAAATACTTAATTACCATGAATTACAATTAACATGGAAATTAAAAAAAATGCACATTCAAGCTAGATTCGGTAGCTATAGGAGTATCGAGTCGACCAAAACTGACTGGAATTGTACGAGGAAAAGCATTTTTACATGTTTTGCGCAGACGTCCGATAGGTTGCCCAGACTCACGCAAACTTACCCTATAATGCCAGATGTGATGGATATGATAGAGAGCGACATTGACTAGACTATTTTTCTAATGACATTTGTACTTTGAGAAATGAATGCTGAAGGAAATAAATCTTTAATTAAATACATCATTTTGCGATCTGTTCCAATTTAAAAATTAGAGAAAGAAAAATAACATAATTCTCTAAGTAATATATATTTTAAGTAATTTTCTTAAAATATATATATATATTACTTAAAAGTTACATATACACAAAATTTAATATACTTATCGTATTAATTTGTACGGTTTATAATTAAGATCGTATTGTAACTTTAGCGTCTCTCTCTCAAAGTGCATTTTTATTGCAGTAAATAAATACATTATTGTTGTACAGGGGGGCGAGACAAAAATTATGATTGAAAATTGGGTCGCCAGTATTGAAAGTTTGAGAAACACTGCTTTTAATGTATGAGTGGTGCACAGAGTATTTTATGACTAATTAATTAATACTAAATTAAGAACAAGTTTAATAATTATTAGCTACTTCCATGGGCTTGTCCTACAGAGCAAAGTTTTTGAAAGGAGTTTTAAGATAAGAAATTGACCCTCTGAGTACATTTTCTATATTTAGCTGATATCTATATTTTGTCTTCTAAGCAACCACCGCATTTTGTAATATGTTCCAATTTAAAAATCAGAGAAAGGAAAAATAACTTAGTAATTATCCTATTACTTAACTTTTTTTTTTTGCTTAAAAGTAACATAAACAAAATTTAATACTTATGTCATGAATTTGTACGGTTTATAATAAATATTGTTGCTTTATCGTAAAAGTGCATTATTGCATTCAGTAAATTATTATGTATAAGGGGGGCGCGATAAAAATTGTGATTGAAAAGGGGGGCGCCAGTATTGAAAGTTTGAGAAGCACTGACGTAAAAACAATTGTTTGATTAAATTTTTTATTAATGTCACACTTTGAAGCTACTCTAGAGCTATTGACGATCTACCTCGTAATACTGAACTTCCTTCAATTGCTGAGGACAATACATGAGATGGCAACAAACTCTCCAAGCTTTCACACCACTCTAACTAGAATAGTTTAGCCTCTACAGACTTAATGTGTATCAACCTTTCTACAAGCAAGATCTTTAGTGACTACAGTACTCACAATTCAACAACGCTGGTCACAAATTCGCGACTTTGGCTACCGTAACCACAAATAAAATATTTGAAATAGTTTTATGAAAATCAAACATTTAGTAACCTAGTTTTTAAATGTAATTAATTACGCTTTATTTTGTGGATATGTTTTGTGAAAAAGATTTTCAATTCCTTAAGAGAATAGAGATATATGAAATTATTTTGGTTTATTAGTAATTTCCAACGCGTCAAAAGAAATCAAACCTGTTATAATTATTCTTTATTTTTTTTACTGTTTCATTGGCATTTTCAATTAACTTTCTTTAAATCTTGAGGAAGAGAAGTTTTAAATACTTATATATATATATATATATATATATATAATTTGCTTTTTTAACTTTTAAATCATCATGCAATAATAATGATGTTATCAAAATATTGTAAAGAATTGTGTAATTGAATTAAATGTACTCTTGCTTGATGAACCGCAAAATAACCTGCATATCTTGTCATATGTGAATAATTTTATATTTTTTTGTTGTTTTTTTTCAATTCCTGAAAAGAATGCGTGTAATATAAAATGTATATAAATGTTTCTGTGCTATATTAAATATCTTTCTCATGAATCATAGATCTATGAGTAATTTATCGAATTATGAGTTTAACTTTTGCTAATATGCTGTCTCTTAAGTTTAAATTTAACTAAAGTAGCAAATAATGAAGCTAAATTCAGTATATTCATATTAAAGTAGAGAGAATAAGCTTTAGTAAATCTCATATGAAAAATAAATCAAAGAAAACAAATTATCATAAAAATAGGGTATGTATTAAACATTGTTAAGAAATTATTCAATATTGTTAAAGTAGGGAAATGTTATGGTAACATGATCTTAAATTTTTATGAGTAAATCTCCATGTGATAAAATGCTATTGCTTATTTTAAGTAGAAGAGAAATATTATCTATGTTGGCTTTTAGACTTTTAATAGAACTGAGAGAGTGTAAATTACGAATTAATTAAATATTTAAGATATTGAGATAGTTATAGTCTACATTAAGTTTGAATAATGATTGCTTTTTCTCCCTTCAATTATATAAGAGCTTATGCTCTAAAAGCTTATTTTACGAGACGGAACAATTTCACAATTAAATATCAACTAAAACTTACAAAATTGTATCAAATTATATAATCTTCCTTAATTTAAAAATGATATAATCTAAAATAGACTATGATTATATGTTTCGCCTTAAAGATTGTGAACATAAAATAAATAAATATACCGTATTTGCATATAAATATAAAGAGAAAAGTAATGTTATTTTTAAATACAACAGAATTATTTATAAGTTATAAAATAAGCATTTATCTTAATACTTAATGAGTGCAGAGAGTGCCATGACACTCTCTAACATTATTTTTTCTAATAACTTTTATTTCATTGATCATTTTATGCTACAATAAAATTATAAACATTTATCAGTATTTAGAACAATATTGTAGTGATATATATATATTTGCAATCCACAAAGGGGTGGGGTGTGTATTCATGAACATTGTAATTTCAGCTTTTTTTCAAGATTTCAATTTAAATCGCATTTTACCTAAACGTAATTTTTTAACTATTGTTTCTCTCTTTGGGTTTTTCCTGTTACTTTAGTGGAACTTCCTCGAAATATTTCTTTTAACTCGACAACTTTTAGCTTCTATTCACACTCATGTCGATCCATTTTTCCTGATGCAATCCCCTCTCCATTCCCCTCTGGGGGGAATGGAAAGTCATGGGGAAAAGAGAAAAACTAAGGGGATCTAGGAGGGGTAGAGAAGTCATCCTGTGCGTTATCTCATAGCGAGGGATGAGAACTATGCTTTACATCTCCCGGCCTAGTCCCAAAGGAGTTTTTCAAAGGGGGAGGATAGGGCAGTCGTCCAGGCGAGCAACTTTTGCAAAAGCAGCCTAATGTCATCGCTAGAGTCGACTCGATGCATTGCCAGGATAGCAAGTGATCAAATCGAAATAGCCTACCGTCCCAATAATATTGATTAGAGTACCCTGTTACGAATGGCTCCCAACTGTCGATCTTCTCTCGCTTTTTTTTTTCAGGAGTAGGGGGTGAACTCGTTTTGTGTTGAATGAACCCCATATAGCAGGTAACTGAATGAGTTTTAAAAAAGTTCGGTGGAGGGGGAGGTATTGTTTAAAAAGGGTTACAAAAATTGAAGCCATTTTACTGGTGTATTATATTCAACGTAAAGTGTTTGTGTTATGTGCGATCTTGTGGAAGAGTTATAATATGAGTACAATTCAAGCAAGTAATATAAAAAAAATAAGTCAATTCCTACTTAGGTCAACAATGAAAAATTTTATTTTATGTACTTTTTATTAAATAGTTAAAATTAATATAAATATGTATATATGTGACAGAATCACAATATTAAGTGACAAAATTGAAAGCGGTTTTCCTTGCAATTTTCCATTTTCCTTTCTATATATGGTGTTGGATTATTATTTTTGTTTGTAACTATTTATTCATTAATTAAATTTAAATATTCCAATAAAACGGTATAGCAACGAGAAATCACATTCTCAGAAATTAAGGGGAAAAAATTGGATTAGAAGTCCAACGTGCTATTCATTGCGCTACAGGGACATAACGAACGATTTTCCTTTTTATATATGGTGTTGGACCATTATTTTTGTTCGTTTTACTAATTATTCATTAATTAAAAAGAATTAATGAATTAATATTTGAAAAACTTTATTAACATCAAGTGTCATCCACTACAAGTTTTAAAAAATGTATTTGAACCTGAGTGGATGAATAAAAAGTATTTTATCAACGATTGAAAATTTGAACAAGATTTATATATAAATAAATATATATAGAGAGAAAATGAGCTAATAGCAGGAATTGAATAAGACTTATTTTTAATAGTAAAGGGGGGGTTACCTTGTAAATGAATTTTATTTAATTAATAAGATTGAAAAACTCGTGTGATTTAAACACGATTATACACAAGCTATATTTTCCTTCTTCAGAAATTGAGAGATTTATGTAAAATTTATCAATTCCTTACGAATACCGAATCAAATAAAATTTTGTTACATTACATATGAACAATACAGTAGAGTTTTTTAAAGCAGACTGAGAGAAATTGTGTGTGTGTGCACTAAATTAATTCAAATACAATTTTGGAAATGTTTAACAGGAATTTTTAAATATTAATAAAAATGCATGAACAAAATAACTGTTCGACATTTTTATTTATATTTAAATATGATCGAACATCTTAAACCTCCATAAATACAAATACTTAATGAAACCTTTTCTTGTGTGCATCTAAAAATCTTTTAAGAGCGGAGTAAATAGCATACGTGTGTTCAGATAAGGGTCTTCATTGTGAATGCTCAATATGATTATAAGTGACAGATTTTACAATGCTGTGATATTAAAAGATATATATATATATATATATATATATATATATATATATATATATATATATGCTAAGAATGGAAAGAGAAAACAAAATTTATATGGTAAAGATTTTTTTTATTTATTTTTTAGAGGCATTAATGCAAAATTATCTTTTATTTCTCAATTTATTTATAAAAAAACACTTGCATTTGTAGATATTGTAAGAAGTTTTCAGAAGGCCATTTAATTATGATTAGTTTTATATTTTGACACTGTCTTTTTAGCAGTAATATTGATATTTATTTAAGCACATACAAGAATATACTAAATTTAATTTTAGAAACAGTTAAGAGTAATTAATTTAGTGCATTGAAATATTTGTTTTTTCTTTTGTTTCCCGAATTTTTTCTTGTAGTAAGTAATAAAAACTTTGATGGCATTTTATTACGTTTAAACTTTTTGAATTGATAACTTGATGGGAGTAAAACAAGTGATATAAAAAAAAAAAATTAAGTCAATCCCTACTTAGGTCAACAAAGAAAAATTTTATTTTAGTTACTTTTTATTAAGTAGTTACAGTTCTTATAAATATGTATACGCATATGACAGATTCACAATATTTAGTGGCGAAATAGAAAGCGATTTTCCTTGCAATTTCTATTTTCCTTTCTATATATGGTTTACTATTTATAGAACCATTATATTTCTACCATTTATTCATTAATTAAATTTAACTATTCGAATAAAATAGTATAGTAAAAAGAAAACACGTTCTTAGAAATTAGGCCATCCCAGGAGGAACTCCAAACCACGACTTATGAATTAGAAGTCCAACGCACTATCAATTGCGCTACAGGGACACAACAAGTGATTTTCCTTTTTATATTAGGTTTTGCACTATTATTTTTGCTTGTTACTATTTATTTATTAATTTAATTTAATTAATGAATTAATATCTGAAAAAATGTATTGACATAAAGTGATATCCTCTACAAGTTTAAAAAAGTGTATTTGAACTTGAGTGGACGAATAAAAAGTATTTTATTAATGATTGAAAATTTGAACAAGATGTGTGTGTGCGTGTGCGTGTGTGTGTGTGTGTGTGTGTGCTATATATGTATGGGGAGAGTGTAAACTCATAGTAGGAATTGGAAAAGAATTTGTATTTGTAGATATTGTAAGAAGTTTTCAGATGGCCATTTAATTATAATAAGTTTTTATTTATGACTGAAGTTATTTCTCTCTTTTCAGTAGTAATATTCATATTTATTTAATCCCAAAAATATGCTAAAATTAATTTTAGAATCAATTAATTTAGTGCATTGCAAAATTTTCTTTTCTTTTTATTTCCTAATTTTTTTCTTGTAGTAATAAAAATTCTGAAGGTGTTTTATTACGTTTAAACTTTTTGAATTGATAACTTGATGAGTAAAATAGCGCGTGCATACCATTTACAAATTGTGCGTATGTGAACGTCTGAGGTGACTTCGTTGTGCCATTTTAAGATTAAAGTTACACAGTATCCTGAAAACGACAAAAACATAGAGGGTGTTGCATTTTTCTCATTTATATGTCGCACATCCGGACGTAAGGCTTGGGCCAAATTTTATGCATGATATCCAACTAGTTTTGAAGATGTTTGAAGCAATCTGAGTATTGTCAGTCCCAAAATATGTGCTTCTAAAAATTTTAATGCTTTTAATTCACACTTTCATTTTTGTGGATGAAAGTGCTTTACCGTGTGCTTTTTTACCGTTCTTCTAAGATACTTTAATACGTGTATTTGTGAAAGTTGGTATGGATTTAAATTTAGGAGTTTTAGTTATTCCTTAGAAAAGTGTGAAACTTAATATTATTAAAATTCGTATGGGGTTTTTTTCAGGTTTAGTAACAAAAGTTATTAAATTTCATCAAAGAGTTAGATTTTCAATTTCGAGGTATGTTTTTTGTTGTTGTTCTCATTAAAAATTAAGAAATATACAACACTTGAAATAACTAAAAAATATTAGAAGTCGTGTATTTTACTAAAAGATGTACAAAAATTTAATTTTTTGTTTAACTTTAAGATAATGCCTTTTTAAAAATGACTTTTTGACGAAGTCAATTTATTTATATAGTTTTAAAGAAAATTGGTAATTGCTTTTATTAATACTGTTTCTAAATTATTTATTTATCTATTGAAGAAGGATATTGAGTAGCCTTTACTATTATATCGTTACATAGCTTAATGATAGAGAATATAACATTATTTTAGGATTTCTTTTGGATCAAGGTCCGAGATTAACGAAATAATTGCTCTAAAAATATATTTAAGAGAAATCATCTCACATACAAAGATATTTAAAATAAATTGAAAATGTATAATCATTAGTTTAGTATACTTAATTTATTTTACTCTGTAACTTTTGGAATTCCAAAGAACAATTTATTGAAATAGATACATTTCAGCCATTACATCTACAATGCATTATACAGTACACAATCAAAGCTAATAGATTTTTTTTTAATTAGGCTTTTAAAAGTTTAATATTTTTACTGTGATCTTAGCAGAATTTGCTTTTCAACGGTGATTTTAAAATAGGAATATAAGGTACTAAGAAATATTATTATGTCTTCTAAATTGTCTTCTAAAATATTTGACCCTTTAGAAAATATGTAAAAATAAATATTTTGAATTACATTATTAAAGTGTATGTCAAAAACAATATTAGTTAGTTCAAAATTGTCTTTAGAGAAATATATAAATATTTTAATTTCGTTACTTTGTTAAATATCACACTTTAAATTATTTTGAAATAATGTTTTTATTTCTTAATTTATTTGGTATTTAAAATGGGGGATTCAGATAAACAACTAAAGAAATAAAACAATTCTTAAATAATAATGATATTTATTTAATTATTGGTGCTGCTTGTATTGGAAGTAATTTTGCTTATTTCCTCCAAATCAGATTTTGTATAAAGAAAGAAAGAAAAATATTAGTTTTATTTAGATTGTTTTTTATCCATTTGCTCAAAATTTTTATTGTGTTTTTAACAATCAACTCCCAAATTGTGGGATTGTATAGTTCAAAAATTCTAGCTTGTATTATTAACTTATAATGCTAACTTATTTTTCTACCTTTCCTTTTTAAATAAAATAAACTTTTTTTGAGGGTAATTTTAAATTTATATACATAATTCACAATGTATTACTTCAACAAAGAAAAAATTCTTATGATTTTCTTGTATATGAAAATTATATGCTTTGTAAATACCTTTAAATATAGATAAAATATTTTCAAAAATTGCCTCAAAAGTTTATTTTATTTGTTTGTGTGTGTGTGTGTGTGTGTGTGTGTGTGTGTGTGTGTGTGTTTCTCATATAATAAAATAAAAACATTGGATACTTATACAACTGCACTTTGATATATGCGTTCATTTCAATTTCTTTCTTCTTTTTAGAGGAAGAAAATTTAGCATTCATATATATTTTAACTTTTAATTCGGGATTATTTATATACATTTGTTGAGTACCTGAAAGGTGATTAAATTAATCGATTCAAGGAAAAAATTAAGATAAAATAATTATATGAAAAGTTTACATTAAAAAAAGAAAGTATTTAAATCATAACCTCTCTATTTAAAGAAAATTTTCACATAAAAAATAGCATTTTTTGATGAAAAATAATGACGAAAATGTTTGTAAGGAAAATGCATTTTATGAGAAGAATGTCTTTAAACATAATTTGTCTTTAATCTCATATTTATCAGCGATTTTTTCAGAGTTCTGTAAGTGTTGTTAAAAATATGTACTTAAATAAAATTTTAATTACATCACCATTAATTACTTTTTCAGTTTTAGTTGGTGATTTACGACTCTCTTAAAACTCTCGATATATTGAGAAATTTGAGCAAATTTTCTTCACCTTATTGCTATCGAGGACTATGATAGATAAATTTCCATTATTTGAAATTTTCCACGCAATCTATTTTCCTTTCATTTCAATCTCTAAGCAAAACATTTTTTTTTAAAAAAAATATTTGTTTAAAGGATTTAAGTGATTTTCGATAAATAATTTCTGAAACACACATTTTTAAGCTATATTTTATTCCCTCTGTTTTATTAATTAAGTCGTTGTCATAGTCGAGAAGTCATAGTCACAAACTTACGGTGGCGCTGTCGAGTTTTAGGTTTGATACTTATTTTCACTGAAGACCCATCGTGTCAAGAGACGAATGTACATTAAGGTGCCTGACTAGTGTAAAATCGTCAATTTTGATGAACATGACAAAAAAAAAAAAAATTTATTTGATATTTTTAATATTTGAATTTTCTTCTTTCTAAAAATACCTTACTTTTGCTTGTACTCCAATTATTTACGAAGTTATAGCAGTTTTTATGTCAAGTGAGAACAACAAAAACAAACCGGAAGTTAGAAATCGAAACCGGAAGTACTTTGAATTTGAAAGATTTTTACTCTTTTTTGGAATTTTATTGAATTTATTTTTAAAATATTAATTTTGGTAACATTAAAACTGAATATGGTGATATTCTTTTTTAAAAATTATTTAATAGTTTTAGTAAAATTTGGCAACAACTTTACAGGTTTGTTGTCATTTTTCGATTTGCTTATGTTGTAGCTACTCGATTCTTCGCTCCTCGTTTAATTTATTATTTTGATATATTTTATGAAAAAAACTGTCTTTCTTAAGACAAAATATTGATTAATTATGGCTAAATCAAGATCTGGGAGGTCTAAGAAGCGCCGATTTACTGGAAATCGTTATACCATTCGTGCCACAATTAATGAGAATGATGAAACATCTGAGCTCAATTCTACTGAATCCGCTAGTGCCAAAAAAGTTGGAATCAAGCCATACAAGTTTGGAAATTTTCTCAGAAAGATTGTTTGAAACTTCTAAAGACAATAGAATTGTCAGCTGGACAACTTTGATTTCATTTTTTGCCATAGTTTGTTGTCCTGATTGTTATTCTCAGGGCTTGAACTTATAGAAGACTCTGTCAGTGGATTATGCTCACATATGAACCTAAAGTGCAAAAACTGCTCCTTCTTGAAAGGTTTCCCTACGACAGAGAAGATGAAAGGTTCTTGTCTTATAAACTCTTCAATTGTTTTTGGGCTAAGGATAATCGGGAAAGGATTTTCAGCTGGCAAAAAATTATGTGCTTTCCTCGGTTTACCTTTCCTGTCAAAACTTGCTTTCCGCAATCAAGAAAGAAAACTGTTGAAAGCAACTGAACGCGTTGCTCAAGAAAACATCAACGCTGCATTGAGTGAAATCAAAGGCTCAAATAGTTTCACTAAATGTGGAATATCCATTGATGGTACTTGGCAACGCAGAGGCTACTCATCTTTGAATGGGTGTGTAAGTGCCATATCAGTTGACACCGGTAAAATTTTAGACATTGAAGTTATGACACAATATTGCCACATATGCGCGAAAGGCAATAGCCAATCATCGAAACATGTATGTTCGAACTACAAAGGTTCCGCGGGGAACATGGAGGTTGTTGGAGCCTACCGTATATTTGAGAGATCAAATGTGAGGAATGTACAGTACAATGAATACTACGGAGATGGGGACTCAAAAGGATATGAATCTGTTAAAAACTTTTATGGAATTAATACAGTAACCAAACTCGAGTGTATAGGTCATGTACAGAAACGTGTAGGGGGCGGTTGCGTCAATTAAAAAAACGACGAAAGGTTTGGGAGGGAAAAATAAATTAACTGATAAATTAATCGACAGAATTCAGAACTATTATGGAATAGCTATTCGAAACAATGTAGGTAATCTACAAAAGATGATGAGTAGTGTAATAGCTGCATTTTTTCACTGTGTATCTGGAAAAAACAATTCATTGCATGGACAGTGTCCTGAAGGATCTGAGAGTTGGTGTCGTTACCAAAGGGCAAAAGCAGCTGGGAGTCCCCTCAAAGAAATTGAGCAAGGACTTCCTAATAAAATTATAAACCAAATAAAGCCTACATATCTAAAACTGTGTAATGAAACTTTGTTGAAAAAATGTCTTCATGGTAAGACACAGAACTGCAATGAAAGTTATAACAACATTTTGTGGAATATTGTTCCCAAAAATATATTTATTGGACTGGAAACATTTCGTTTGGATGCATTATTAGCTCTAATACTTTATAATTCTGGTTATGCTGGTATATTATCAGTAATTCGAAATGTAAATGGTTCCCTTCCTGAAAGTGTTGCTCAAGAGTTACTTAAATTTGATAAACAACGGATTTCAACATCTTTAAGACATTCTTTACCGATTGCGAAATTGTCTCGAAAAAAAAGAAAAGCAGCTAGAAAAAAAAAAGTACTAAGGATGAAAAACAGAAGGCTTAGTATATTCATATGGAGGGTTTTAAAGTACTTCTTTGCAGGATTTTTATTCTAATTTATGATAACTTTTGTGATAAACAATATTTTTCAAGAGTTTTTTCGTGAATGTTTACTGGTAAAACAACACAAATATATTTTGTATGATATATTTCTTAACTTCTAAAATAATATGGAATAATATATATTTGTTTTTCTATGTAAAATATTTTTATTTTTAATGCAATAAGGTTTTTTTAAAGTTCTTTTATACGTCTAATCTGTATTTCGTAAACTGTGTACTTAGACTTTAAGAAAAGCTTTTTGACACTATAAAATTGTTAAAAATATTAAAAGATAAAAGTTTGAAGAAAGTATATAATATTCATAATTGCTTTGAAAATGTTTGTTCTTTTGATATATAGAGGTTTTAGGTTTTTTCAGCAGCATAGTTTTTTAAATTTTGAATTTTAAATCTTTAAATGCATTTTTTTCTGAAACAGATTTTTTGATATTTTACAACACGTTAAGCATGATATCTCAAAAAAGTTCTGTAGGTAATTGTCTGTAATTTTGTGTAATTGTGCATTATTATAGTATGTATGCTGTGACGTAGGGATTAAGAAAACAGCATATTTACCTTTTTATGATTTTTTTTTCTGTGTGATAAATGTGAAATTTTTGAAAAATTTGCATTGCGTGCACTTTTTGACTTCTAGTTCAGTAACAAATTAAAATTTTTCAAAGATATTAGGTCAATTCATTAGTAACTGTTTTTTGAGTAAAATTATGTGGGTTTTTTGAAATATTATGCATTAGAATTTATTTTACTATGTTTAACGTAACGTACAAATAACGTCTAATTTAAACCTAAAATTGGCCATATTTAAAAAAAATACATTGAAAGAAAATTTTTTTTGCTGTTTTTATTAGTTTTCAGTTATAATTAAACAAAAAATGAGTTTAAAAATAAATTTTCAGCAAAATTTCAAAAAAATGTCTTTGCAACTAGTCAGGCACCTTAAGTCTGTCGAAGCTTCAACACCTCACTTCGATGTGGTGTATGGGTTTAAAGAGTGAGGTGTCAACTCAAGTATATATATATATATCATCCTCGCCACCTGACGGAAGTTCAAAATTACGAGGTTCGTCACCAGTAGACCTCACGTTGCTTTAGAGCAGTGGTTGTCAAACTTATGAACCTTTTGAGCTACTAGACCATTTTCAAATCCATATTGCTAGCTATCAACTAAAAGAATAACCAACTTCTTAAAAAAAATCTTGCACCTGTTTGTTACCTATGAACTTACATTCTAGTAAAATTGCAACCAATTTTAATTAAACTGCAAATAACAAAAATAAACTGAAAAATTAAATTGTAACTAAGAAAAAATTGAAATGTAGTTAGTAATAAATAACAAATGCAATATTTTGTTTTTTATTAACAACAGCTCAGTAGAGCAGTGCTTCTCAAACTTTCAATAGACGTGACCCACTATTCAATCATCATTTTCATCGCGGCCCCCTCCATACGATAACAATGTATTGAATTCAATAATACTATACTTTGACACTAAAGCTACAATACGACTTTAACCTCTTATGTACCACCGACGTATATAAACGTCTCGCTCAGCCCAAGCATTAATTTTCTGAACGTATATATACGTCTTTCCGAAGAATGATCTTTTCTGTGCAGTGCGACCCACATAAAATTATTCCGATGGCTTTAATACAATAAAAGAACCTTGACAGTGTTTGCGAAGGATTCACTAATTTCAGAGGACTTTTGCTTATCTATTTCTTATCTCCTCCCCCTTCCCCGCAAAAAAACATCAAAATACGCTCATCTATGTCGTAAACGATGGCATTGAGGAGCGAATTGCGTAACTTTTAACAGGCAGTTTAGGGATTAATTATAAACCGTACAAATTATCAAGATAAGTGTTCATACAAGCCCATGGGGTCACTGATAATTATCGAACTTGTTCTTAACTTAGCATTGTTAAATTAATAATAAAATATACATTGTATAGTACTGATACATTTATAAGTGTATTATATCAGTGTAAATGTGTGTATTCTATCTTTTATTATATCAGAAAGTATTTTGTTTGTTTACTTTCAGTAAATTAATAATTTTTAAATAACTTTTTGTTTTCGACTTTTCAATATGCTCGCGCCCCCCTTGTAAAGTTATCACGCCCCCCAAGGGGGGCGCGCCCCACAGTTTGAGAAGCACTGCAGTAGAGGAATCAAGTTTAGCAAACCATAGCGTTAGAGTAATTTTCCAAAACTGTTCCCAAGAGCGACTAGTAGCTCGCGATCGACGGTTTGACAATCACTTTCTTAGAGTGGGATGTAATTAAAAATTAAATCAATGCAAGATAATATCATTTATAGGGCACAATTTCAATGGGAGTAAAGAGGGCTCATATTCTTAAAGGGGAGAAATATATAAAATTATACTGTAGACATTAAATGTATCGCATGACTTTCCTAAGGACAGCTTAAGGAAAACATTAAATCGACTTTAGTTCACGTATTTTACACTTTTTTTTGCATTTTGAGGATCTTTTTGTGATCATTCACTGGATTAGCACAGTAATGTCCTTTTCAGTTTGCGTACAGTTTACATGTAGCAGTAGTATGTAGGTATAGTTCACATACATGAAACTTAAGTGGCATCTTAATATTAATTTGAGACACAAAAATTTCTTGAAAAATCCGAATCGTCCCCTTCTGTAAGCTTACGTTTTTGTAGTTATTTTAACTTAAGGTGGTAAGACTTATCAAATAATCATTTTATTTGCGGATACATTTGATGTCTTCTCCTTTACCAGTTTATACGGAGAGTTTTGATGTGAAAATGATAATGAATACTTTTTATGTAGAGTTAAAAAATACTTACTATTGTATTTTTTGAAAAGATAAAATCATAGATCTATGTGTGGACTGTAATTCCAGTTTTAGATTTCAGTAGTTTCTTGTTTTTAGATTTTCTTAGTTCATCGACCTCTTATCTTATTTTATGATTACCACAGATCAGTCCTTGGATTAAAATGATAAATTTAATTTTTATCTCTACTTTAAGAGAAAATTAATTTTACGAGCTAAAAAACTAACCAAAAATAAATTTAACCTTTAAGGAAATACAATCTTTTCTACTAATTGTATATTTTAAATGTCTATTCTGGAAGGCAGTGTTCACCGGTATAGCGTCTAACATGAATGCGGCCATCATGGTCCCACAAATTGAAGCGTGATTCATCTGAAAAGACAATTTGGTGCCAATCAGCTTGCCAGGCTCTGTGCTCATGAGCCCATTCCAGACGCAGCCGTCGCTGGTTTGCCGTGAGGAGGATCCTGTATAAAAGCACCCTTGCACGCAATCCACGGAGCCGCAGACATCGACGAATTGACAAAGTCGACATTGGTACACCTGTAGCAGTACACCAACTGCCTGTAGGAAGCTGTACGGTCATTCATCGCCTTCCATAGTAGGAGTCGATCGTGGCGCGCTGACGTCACCTTCTGTCGTCAACTGCTTCAAAACTTTCATCACTGGGGAACTGTTCCGCTGCACACGTGCTCCTATTGCGGCCTTTTCTCCATATTTCGTTGTAGAGGCATACTTAGGTCTCACTAAACGCTCGCCACTAACAAATAATCATTAACTATTTTCAGCGTCCGCTATAGCCCTATAATTATAAGCTTTCAGCATCAGTTCAGATGGCGCATGCGTGGTGGCTCTGAAACTTTACTATTTTAGATAATATCCTATAATTGATATTTGCTGCAAAGTCCATCAAATTCTGATGATTCCTTCATGATGTTGCATTTTTAACAAACAGCGGTGTAAATGCAAAAATAGTCAATTTACTCCTAATATTAATTGTTATCCCAAATACTTGAATCTTATTGAAACTAACAGTGTAACTCTGCAAACTATATTACATTGATTATTAATTTTGTGTATTATGGATAATAAGTAATATAGGGATGGTTAACGCGTTAGGGATAATAAGCTGCATAAGCTTAACACCAGGAAGGAAGGATCTGACGATCGTCAAAATCACATGAAAGGTGGAAGAAGTTGGGATATGCAAATGATAAGTATAAATAATGAAGCAATAAAACAACTAAAGCATTATAAGTTTTGACAAAAAGAAATTCAGATTTCACGGACGAATGAGAATTGATGTATTTTTAATTTTCTAATGATGCCAATTACGGCCACAGTAACTGAGTGGTCAAGATCACAAACTCGTGGTTGGTGAGTCGGGAGTTCAAGTCATCCTGTCACTGAAGATTTGCATTGTGGATAAAAGTTTTCATAGGTGTGGTGGGGAAGATTGGAGAAAGAGATGTCAGCTCAGGTGTCGTCCGCGTCACTTGGCTTGGTTTAAAATTACGTGGTTATCTCCAATAGTCCTTCGCTGAAAGGTGATGTTAGTGATCGATCAATCAATCACCTCTCATGTTGTGTTTATGCGTTTTAGTTTACGCTTAATTTTGAATCTTCGTTTGCTACAACCCCGTCAGTCAGAAAGGAAAGCCACACACACAGTAATGAGAATCCTCATAAAAATGTGCTTGACTTTTTGTATAGAATTTTTTTTAAATTATTATTATTTTGATCTGTTTTTAACTGCCGTATATTTCCATGTATAAGCTAAAGACCATTTATATACGGATCCCCCAATCCAGGAAAAAAACGCAGTTTAAGAAAAACAGTCTTGAAACATTTTCCGAAAGCCATGCTTAAACAATTTTAATATTTCAACGTTTTGGTGTTTTGAATGAAACTTTTTCACTTTAAGGTATCCGACTACATTCGTGATTTTAAAAAAGCGCATAACTGGATAATTTTAGTGATATTTAGTGTCACTTAGATTAGAATACATGTATAAAATTATATTAAGGACATTTTGACAAAAAAAAATATTTAAATACAACATTTCGCAAAAAATTAATTTAGAATAACCTTTTTTCAAAATGTTCTCCTTTTGTGAAAAATGCTTCTATTATAATAATATGCTGCCTGTATATAGCTCAGACCTCTGTACAGCGGCTCAACTATGATTTTTAAAAAATTCACATTATTTTCAGAGTAGCAACCAATTGAAATGATTATCGGCGGTTTTTTTTTTTTTCAAATTTCTCCCTATGTTATCGTAAAACATGGATAAACCCACTTCTAAGTTATATATTTCAAAAATTCTAGTTGAGCCTCTGTACACAGGTTTGTGCTATATGCAGACAAAATATTATAATAGAAGGATTTTTCACAAAAGGAGAATATTTGAAAATGGGTCATTCTATGTTAATTATTTGTCAAAATATTATACTTAAACAATTTTTTATTGTAATACTATTCTTAAAACAATTTTATGTACATTTTATAATCTAAGTGACACTAAATATCATCCATTTATGCGCTTTTGCAAAATCACGGTTCCTAACGTAGTCGGATACCTTAAAAAAGTTCTAAATAGTTTTGAATTGTTAATAAAATTCCCCTTCTCTCTCACGTAAATTATCATCACGCTCTGAGTTTTTCCCTCCAGAGCATCAAAGACCATGTGTCATGTACGACAAACTTTTCCCAGATTATTTTCGGAAAAAAATTATTAAATAGCACCGAAAGTATGACTGGTGTATATAAAGTACATGATAACAAATGAAGGTAAAAATATCCTAGCTTTATTAAAAACAAACTATCGTCGTGGGCGTCTGTCGTTTCCCTAACCACTTGATTGGAAAACATCTCAATTGTTTTCCTCGCTTTGCAACATTCTCGTCCTCTTTGCAACTTGTTTGAAAGTCAGAAGATTGTTTTTATTCGATTTATATACGGTTTTCGAATTTTGGGTAGATTTTCAATGGGGAAAAAAGCACTCTTGTCTTATACACGGATTGGTTTTTATTCATAAATATACGGCATTATCTTTTGCATTCCGTTATTATTTTATTTTGCTTTATAATGCATCTTAATAGTCCTTATGTATCCATATATAATGGGGGTTTTTTTCATGCGACTATGTCGTAACTTCATGATTCAGCCTTTACATTTGATATTCATTTTAGCATTTATGATTTACATCTTCCAGGGTTTTTTTTAAAAAAACTATTTTAAGTAGTTGTTTTAAATCAGTTGTTTGACAAAGCATATTTAAATAATAATTATCCATTATTAAACTTCACATCCCTCTGGATCTTACAAATAGCCAGTAGAACTTTATGCTACTATAGTTGGTAAGAAGAAAATTAAAACGCTAAAGAAGATTATAAGAATGATTTTCTTAAGATAATTGACTATTCTAATAAAAATAAGCTTTTTAAGATACGCTTATAAATTAATACTAGGGAGAATTTTAAATTAAAAAAAATCCTTTTAAACGCTTAGCTAACGACCATCAGATTATGCTTACTTGTTTGTTTGTTTGTTTTTATAGATTCACACACACTCCGGAAGAGTATCTAATCCCGTTTACATGCATACTCGCAAATAGCAGGGAAATTGCGGTTGGGGATAAAAGCCTGCTCTTTACCGGTATTTTTTTTTTACTGATGATTGGTTGAGATAGATTCACGTGACTATGCAATGTAACTATGGAAATATCCAGAATGTTAATTGTGATGATCATCCAGAATTTTTTAGAAGCCACGTTGCTTCACATTTTGTTTTGTTTTGTTTTACTCTTTATTTTATTGTTTGTTTTTTGCGATGGATGACCAGACAATATTAATAATTCGCAATCAGATCCTGGATTCACAAACATGTATTAATTTCTATTATGCTAAAAATTGTAGAGATGTAAAAAGTTTGATGAAAAAGTTTCAAAATTGTGATTTGATTTGTTTACAATAATTTATTTATAATGACGCTAATAATACTAAATTCAATAATCCTCTGAAATTTTGTTTGTGTGCAAATTTAAGATTTACTACATTTTGGAATGTTTTTATACAATGTTTTTTACTACAAAGAGAGAGAGAGAAAGAGAGAAATTTTGAACTTATTAGATATTATCAAAAGAAAATATTAAAATCCCTTTACATATTTATTTCACATTTTAGCTTCTTACTTTGGTTTTACGCAAAGAGGGGTGTAGATATAAAACTTATCATAGTAAAATTTTAAATGTATAATTCATTTAATATAAAGAAAAAAATTCTAACTTAAACTTACATACAAACTAACTATACAGTTACATTGAAGATTTAATCCCCCCCCACATTTGAATATTTTTAATATAAAGTTACAAATATTTTCAACTTATCAGATGTTGTTAAAAATAAGTAAAACCTCTACATTTATTTTGCATCCTTGTTTATTGCTTTGCTTATGCAAAAACATTTAGACATAAAACTTTTGACGATAAAATTTTAAATGTATTATTTATTTATAATGAAGTTAAAAATGGTTATATTTCAATGATACCGTTTAATTTGTGCGAGAATTTTTCGTTCATTGGTATACTTTTATGTACTGTTAAAGATCATTTCAACTTATTAAATATTGTCAAATAATATAAATAAATAAAATCTCTACATTTTTTTTCGCATTCTTGTTTTACTTACTTATTTATTTTTAACGTTATATTTCACTTCTAATATCTTTTCATTATGGATTTAATTTATTCTGTCGTCCAACGTGCAGAACAAATGAATCTCGGTCACACAGTGGAAAATGGAAATGGTCATGGTAAAATTTGAAAATGAAGTCACTTTTCTTACTATTTGACCTGCTCCCAAACAGGTCCAAAATGTCTGCCCTCTTTTCAAACCGGTAAAATGCCAGCTCGTCATGTAAACGGGTCTAGAGAAAACTAATGCCAGTATTTTACTGGCAATTTTCATTCATGTAAACGGTTCTGTGTCCGAAGTAAGCGGGGCATCAACGCGATTATTCATCTCTATTCAATAAAATATTAAGAGCAAATTATTAACAACTTAAGAATGCTTGTATCACTTGTATCGTTTTGATTTGCCTTCAGATGATGAACCATAATAGTGAGATGGTATGCGAGGACTATTTCCAAACAAATATCGTTCCGCAGAATAATGGGATATGCTGTAAAAAAGTTCAACTGGAACAAAACCGATCACGAGTCCCTTGGTATAGATGTCAGAGGAGGGGGACAAAACAGGTACTGCCATCATTATTTAATTGTATTAATCATTATTTAATTGTGCCTTTTGTTTATCTCCAGGGTCCTATTACGTTAAAAATTTCAAATATAGTATGATAATACTGGGTCCCTTGTTCTGATATTTCACTTGCTTAACTATCAAACCGTTGAGGATTTCAAATAAAGTTTCATAATCAGTATCCAGTTTTGCTCTACATTCCAATTATTTCTCCGAACTTAGGTGATACCTCTTTCACAAACATACGTTCTTCCAAACACTAATCCAAAGCTTTAAAATCCAGTTACTTCTTACTTCCTAATATCAGTGATTCTCAAACTTCCAACACTTTCGACCCAATATTCAATCATAATTTTCATCGCGCCCCCCTCCATTCAATAACAATGTATTGATTTCGAAAATGCGACACTTCGAAGGTAAAGCTACAATACGACTTTAACATCTTAAGTACCACTGGCGTATATAAACGTCTCACTCAGCCGACGCGTTAATTGCCGCGACGTATATATATATGTCTTTCCGAAATGGAATATTTTATGTGTTCACCTCTATCTATAAAATTATCCCTAAGGCTTTGAAATGCCATAAAATGACCTTGACAGTGTTTGTGAAGGATTTACTTATTCCTGGGGATTTACTTATTTATTCTCTTTCTCGTCCACGCACATATGGGTGCATACGTGCAAAACGGAGGCATTGGGGATCGAATCGAGTAACTTTTAATCGGCAGCTAAGCTATTATTAATAAACAATAATCAACAAATTATGGAGATAACTGTTAACGTTTGTATATAATTTTATATATGACAAACCCGTGGGGTCTGTAAATTATTGAATTTATTCTTAATTTAGTACACTTAAATTAATTATGAAATACATTGTGCAGTACTAATACATTTACAAGCGTATTATATCAGTATAAATGTTTTTCTAATAATGTAAGAATGTATTTTGTTTGCTTTCAATAAATTAATAATATTTTTAAATATTTTTTTTTGTTTTTGACTTTTCAACATGCTTGCGCCCCCTCCTAGGGCCATCACGCCCCTCTAGGGAGGCGCACCCCACTGTTTGAGAAACACTGCCTAATATGATGCGAAGAATATACCTCTCATTTAGTATAGATTCTAAATGTGTAATGTAAAAGTATGCTAGAGTTTTGGTCCTTATTTTTTAGGGTTTTCAGCCCTGGGATCCCGGTGTTTTTTCAAATCCCGAAATTCCGGGATTAAAATAACCAATCCCGGAATTTAGTTTTTGTCTGAATTATACTTTGAAATTTTTTGTCTCATCATAATTTTCTACCAATTTAATTCTCAGAAAATTTATATTTTTTTATGAAATTTGTACGTAGAATTTTCTTTTGTGTAATTATTTTTTTCGTATAGATAAATATATTGAAAAAATAATCTAACGAAACAATTTTAATCCCTGAATACTAGACTAATAGATGCATTTTAATTTTTTGCGTTTAATATTCAGTTTACAATTAAAATTGTCGAATGAACAAGTGGTTTGGTAAGCATAATAAAACAATAAGGGTAGTTTATTAGTGTAATTTTTCGAAAATTGGAAAAAAATAATGTAAAACTAGTGTTTATTAATTTTAAACTAATTTTTTTTAAAAATCCTATTTTAGCACAACTATCTGAAATTTTTGGATCAAAATATTTTTTTAAACCCCACACCAATAAACTATTAACATAAATCTGGTGTTTTATATTACAGTTTGAAATGTTCTGTTTGTTTAGAAATCCCTATGGCTTACAAGGACTATTAAGTTTTAAAAAAATACTTCTTATATTTAGCAACATTTTTTTAAGGTTTGAAAACGTACAAACAGCTAATTGTAAACTGACTGACTGCCAAAAAATATTGAAAATTGGTGGTGGATTTACAAAAGGTCTCCATACGCATTTATTTTCAGTGCTTAAAATTAAAGACGAAAGCCAATCTACTTCTGCTTAAGAAAATTTATTAGAATTAGAAGCTTCTTTACAAAAAAACACAAGAAATAAAAAAATGTTTTTTTTTTTAATTTCATCAGGAACTATTTTTACTTGTTTTTTGTTTGTTTGAATAAATAATAATATTAAACCATTTTTGTAATTATGTTTACAGTTTTATTGTGTAATTTTAACGATGTTAATGAGTAAGTATTTTTCATAAATAGCCTAATCCTAATCCCGGAACCAATCCCAGGAAGGAAAATATAACACGGGATTGCAAACCCTATTATTTTTACTATGGTTTACATTTTTTTAACCCTGTAGCAATTTGCAATTCATATGGTAAATGAATACGAATATAATGTGATAATGGTTTCGATCGGAGCATTTCAAAAAGATTGAAGTGACATACAGGTCATATGTATATATATTTTATCTGCCTACACACCACCTGCTTTTTTGATCAAGTGTGTTCATCGCGTGAGGGCGTTAGCACACGATTTCACCCTCCTCTTTTCGCTAACCCATCTGCACAGACATGCTAAAACATCTGGTGTACCTGACTAATTCGTTCGACTTTGAGGGGAAATGAAAAAAAGAATATTTTTTAATTACATAGTGCATGATGAAACTCAACATTTTAGAACAAAGGTCGTAAAAACAAAATTAATTAATTTCATAAAATTCATACTAATTATATTTATAGCTAAGTATCGTTTTAGATAATTAGTGAATAATAAAGGTTTTTTTTCGAGAAAGGTTTCCCTAATTGAACTTTTTTTTTCTCTTTTAATCACTTTATAAGAAATTTGTGCTTATCAATCAAGGTCCTAAGGGGTTAAGGTAGGTATCGATTATTTTCTTATGTATGTGTGTATATATATGTGTGTATACGAAAAAAAAATTAGAGCGAACTCCTTACTCCTACGTAGGGATTTTAGGGTGAACAGAACTGTTTATGGTAGAGCAAGTACTGACGTAGATAAGAGAAGAGAGGCTGATGACTCCTTGCTGCAGTGGTGTCCTTTGTTCCGACCGATTAGACGCCAAGGGGGCGCCATGGTGGAATGCTGATGTATGAACGATAATTAAGTACAAATTTAAAGATGACATATTCCTTCATTTACCGGCAGGCCTGGGGTCTGACCACCCACCCGGTATAGTTGTTGGCGACGCTGACTGCAGTGCCGTAGGGCTTGGGTTCTAATTCCGTAGAGAACAGGGATATTTGTATATGTATAGAGCCTTCGAGGCATGGGGGCACTCTAAATAGCCGTTGAGACACAAGTGCTCTCGTGAGGTTGGTGGAAAGGGAAGAAAGGTGGGAGACCCCTCACTCCCCCAGGGCGTTCTCCCTCAAAAAGTGGGGTGAAAACGAGCGAAATCGTATTGTCACTTGCATGAGGGTCAAAGCTACGACTAACGACAGGTGTACTATCTAGCCCATTGCCATGATGAATTTCGTGGGACTCGATCTGACTACGTCAGACAGGTGACATTAGCAACAACAACATTGCCTGATTTTACTATTTGGTGCTCCACACACACACACACAAATAAATTTTAGAATTTTTTTTTTTGTTTTGTTTAGCTAAAAAATCGGCTTAACTCTCATTGGACAATACAGTTTTATAAAATTATTTGCAATGTGAATACCTATATATATATATATATATTGTTTGAATTAACTTTTCTTATAAATTATGTTTTCTACGCAACTTAAAATTAATCTACGGAAATAATACTTTTTTTCAGAAATTCTGTAGTAAAAAAGATGCTATGGGGTTTTTTAATCGACTGACACACAGCTATTATTTTTTCAAAAAATTACAAGAATTTTTGTTTTTTCTTTTTTTTCCCTCTTCTTTTAATCACAATTTTCTAACTCAAAAACTTCCACTGCTTAATTTTCCCTTCTGCACATTTCAATTTAAAAACTGTTCGAAAAATACCACTTTTGATTTTTAATTTTACGAGCATATTTTTAACTGTTATAGAGAGTAATGCATTCTAGAAATATTGACTTTATAGTTAGATAATGGTTGTACTGAAAACTAAATCAGCTTAATAAATTTTCCAAATTTTTTTAAGAATGGCTCCAAAGTAATTTAGTCTCATAGACGCACTCAAAACTTCCTTCCATAAAAACGTAGTAATGAAACTTTCAAGAAGTTAAATTTCTAGGATTTGTGGAAAGTTTATCTTTTGGATCAGTGAATCATTCTATCTTAAGATATCCGACTACCCTAAAATCATGATTTTTTTTCAAAAATTGACAAAAAAAATTTATAATTTTATTTTATAGGCCATTTTATTAGCTTTATAAACGTACCAAGTTTTTAATTTTCCATTCACTAGAACAGAAACTACAAGTGTTTTAGTAAAAGCAGATGCCATAGCTTTACATAAGATGTCAAACTTTAAAATGCGTTTCACTCGAAATATGTGTTTTTCAAAAAGATCAAACGGGGGCAGCGATTGCTCAAACAGTTTTGAAAATAATTTGCTAAATGTTTTGTGTATGTTCTGCATAACAGTAGAAGTGTTTTGACCTTCAGATTTATCCGACAGTGTTTTATTTGAAAATTTACAGTCCTCATATGAATATAATCACTGTTTTTTCAAGCAATTTCATATAATAACTAAAATAAAGGTCTCTAGTTTTTGTAAAAATTAAAATATCTCTTATCCTGAAGGTCATTTCAAGCATGAATAACAAAGTAACACATCAAAATTGAAGAATTGAGAATTTGTTCATAAAATTGTTGTACAGAGCGGGACCCGTTTATGTAAGTTTTTGTACAATTTTACCAGTTTTTTCCTATTTTAATAATAATAATAAAAAAATCTGTTTTCGATTTTAGGATTTTTTTTTCTTAAAATATACTAAATAAATCTAAAAATCACAAAAATTCGTTAAAAAATAAATAAATAGTTTATTTGTACAAACTCATAATATAAAAATTAAAAGATATAAGTGTTTGAATGGATGAATTATTTTCACTAAATAAACTTTTAGTTTAAAATCACAATTTTAAGATTTTAGACAATGAGAAAGCAGAAAGAAAAATGATTTTTATCTCTCTCACATCTATTGTTCAGCTACGATGAGTCGCCAATTCTGGTAATCCTTCCCATACCTTTTATAATAAGGTATGTGAAAGACCTTTTAACCGGAGTTCCATTAGATACACTCATCCGCTACTGACGCTTTGCTTGTTAATCATTCGCTCATGAGTCAAAGAATACGTTTTAGGAGGGATTGTTCAAAGTCAAGAGAGGGAATTTTAATCTCTACCCTCCCTAGTATATGCTGCGGAAATTTTGAAGAGGGGTGAATAAAAGGGTTGAGGGGGTGTACTGATAAGTATATTAGATGGAGAATAATGAAGTAGAAAATCATTATATTCATCGAAAAGTGGTCCCTTCCACTGCAGATTATTTTTATGGTGAAATTCAATTATACGCTCTGCTCTAAAAACGGTAAGCGGTTGTATGAGATACAGCTATCGTTATTTAAAAAGTCTTTTCTTTCTTTCTTTTCTTTTTTTTTTGAGTTGTTGTTTGTGTGAAGAAAGTATGGCTGTAAAGTACAATTTGTAAGATGTTTGAGCATTTTAAATAAGGTGATAAAAAACGAAATATTTTAGTATTTATCTAAGTCCGTTATATGTTAAACTTTAACTTATATATATATATATATATATATATACATGTACAAGGCATACCCAGAAACCAAGTACCACTTTGAAAAAAACACGCATACGAAATATTTTTTTTCAAAACAAAATGTATTTTTACATGAAAGTGCATGTTGGAAACTTTTTTTTTTTTTTTTTTTTCATAGTTCAGGCATTTTTCATATCAGAAACCCAACTCGTCTATACCCTATTTAAAGAAAGATACCCCCAGTGAAAGCTTTTGAAACGTGTGGAAAGTCTCTCTCTCTCTCTCTCATTACATAGCAATCTTATTGTGAACCGTTTGTTTTCAAGAATTTTCTCATTCACTTTTTCAACCGAACCATCATTAACTAAAGAAAGTCACCCACTCCGGGCTTCATCGTGAACATTGGTTCACCCATCATTCAGTTGTCGAACCCACTTTCTCACCATTTCATCACTCATTACATTTTCACCATAAATATCTACGTTGACGAAGAATTTCAACTAGCTTACACTAGAACGTCAGGGATTTCGATTATTCTTAAACATCCACCGGTGTCGTTTCGACACCGCGATATAAAATATATAAAGTAATTCTTTTAACTATAAATAATTGCAGGACTACTGTTCAGCAGGGTTAGTTTTTTAAGACTTTTTAATATTATTTCATGTAATTATCATATATTATGACCCTTTATATCATAAAAAACTGACGATGACATTATGTTTCGTGAAGCTTGTTGGACCACTGCTTTGTCTCAAAACATTTCGAGTCGCAAATATGCCACGAACATTTCTATTATGCGGTATCCATTATGTTCCATACCTAATGACATATATATATCAGTATTTACTGAAATACTATCAAATACATCTGCACTTTCTTCAAATTCTTTGCAGTCACTTTCATTGAATCTTTTGTGTGTTTTCATAGGAATCTAAATTATAGCCGATTCATTCTTAGAAAGCTCTAGCAACAAATTAGCATTTCCATCAGGGCTTAGACCTTTCCTAAGAGATATCGTTTCAGGGTGTCTTCTCTGCACTAAGTTCGAAAAGCGAATGAAAACTTTTTTTAGGAGCAAGTAAGCAAATACTATGTAACGAAACACTTCCACTGTGAACTCAATAACACTGCATTCATGGTTAAAAATATGTGTGATAGGACTTTGGGAAGTTTGTTTTACTAATATTATCTACTTAGTGAACTATATTTTGTTGAACGACAGCTTTTTATATAGATAAATTGTCTTGATGTCGAAATGACACCAGTGGACGTTCTAGGTGTATTTAGTTTTATAATCACACCTAATTAACCTAAGGCCACAAAACTTTTTCTGTGCAATCACCAGGGAAAATGATAAAAAATCATTATTTTTTTTTTTCTATTCCCTAGAAAAATGCGGAGAGAAGAGCAAAGTAAACAGGCTCCGGTGTCTATATAATTGTCGGACGTTCTAGTGTTAACATCCCTGAATTCTAAAAACGGATTATAGAACGCACTATATAGTGAGATCGATATTCTTTTTAAAAATTTTGAACTCTCAATAACACGGGTGAAAGCAACACGATCCAGCAGTAATATTCTCACTGGACTGACAACCAACTAGGGACACTTGAGTGAAAGCGTTGAACTGCAAAACTGCCACTGCGGCTACAATAGAACGCAATGGTACTTAGTTTCCGGACACGCTTCATATGTCTAACAGAACAGTAAAAACTATGTATCATTAAAACATATTTGTATTATTTGCTCTTTTTATTTTCATTATTCATTATTGAACTGATAAAATGAGTGGTATTTGTGTATTGTTTACAAACTAGTTCAGAGTCCCATTTTCTTGAAAACTCTAGCCATAGACTTAAATTAATAAAAGTATTAATTGTGTGAAGTATTTCCTTGGAGGTTTCAGTGTTGCTTTATTGATATGAATTAATTCATGATTCCGTATAGGAAATCAAGAATATTTTTTTAAAACTATACTAAAAGTTTTAACTGGCTCTCAGAATACAGTACTTCTAAGAAATATTCTTTTTGTTCCATTTCTGCTACTCTGGACAGAAATGTTATTTCCATAGATATTTCAAATACACCAGAAACTACCATAAATACTGCCATTTTTTAAAATGCCTGCTATTACTTAGGAGGTCTTTAAAACAATGTTCCACTCTCAGTTATTTTAATTAAGACTCATTTGACATTATTAAAAAAATTTCTACTGCATAACCTGACATTCACATAGATATGTGCCTTGCAAATGATGTTGCTTCTTTATTTTACTAAATATTTACAAAGCTCTGTAGGTATACATGAAATTTCAAATTTTTTAACATTATTTGCTATGTCAAGTGATCGATAAAAATTACAAATGTATGTATCATATTAGCCTAAATGTAACACTACACTAAAATGTTTCATAAAGATATTAATAAAAAAAATTCGAATTGATGATCCTTTCATTTTTCATAAAAAAATTCAAAGAAAATCCAGATTTCAATCAGGTGAGCAATTATTTAAAAATAGGTGATAGCACAGATTGCACTTATCGCAATAAAATTAAGTAACGTGAAACGAAATAAGGTAATATTTGTGAAGTAACAAGAAGAGTAAATTGAAAAAGGAACCTCTAATTTAGTGTGAATATATTTTTTAACACTAGATTGCCCAAGGAAGTCATTTTGACTGATTTTTAATTTCAATTTGAAAAACAATTATGTACATACTGACACAATTTCTTAGAAATTTTTAGAATACATATTTTTTTTCCAAGTGAAGTAATTTTTTTATTGTTAATATTTACTAATAACTTGTTATATGACTGTAAATAATACAATAAACATTAAAAAATTAATTTTAAACAAATTTCTTTACACATTAGTTATTTTTTCATAATGCAGTCATTTTGACTGCTTTTGGGCAATATAGGTATATGCTAAGTTTCAGTCTTTCTAGTGTTAATTTGAAATCATTAGTCAAAAAATATCACGTTACATTCGGACTAATACGGTAAGTATAATATTAGAGATTTATTACACATATAATCAGCTAAAATTCAAATTGTAAGTATTATTTTCTAAGAAAGTTAATTGGATATCAACTACTTATGTTACTAGAAATTTTTAACACTATTTTACACCAGTGCCGTTTGCACCAACATAAAACGGTTCCCAAGATCTTGTTCATTTTTTGCGTAATTTTCATGAAAATGTCTTGGGTATTGTATTTAGGAATAATTTTGTATTGAAAACAGTTTGGAACATAGTCTTTTACTATCAGAGTTATTTGTGTATTCTGTTTATATCCTGTAAAGCTCTTTTGCGTAAGACTAGAGATATTCGCCCCCACACACACACAGTTTTAGAATTATTGCCTTAAAACATGACAAAATGTAGGTATTACTCAAAAAATATGTAAACGTATTTCTTAGAAAAGCTGTATTAAAAACATTTGTCACACGTATACTTCTATAAATGGCTATAACGCGAGGTTTCTCTCTTGAAGCTAACCTGGGATTTTCTTAGATGTATTTGCAAGTATTAACTGTGTATCTTCTCACACAAAAAATATGATCAAGGTTACAATCGATTTTAAGTACAGAAGTGGAGTAGTAGTGGGTAGAGGAAAAGCTGTGATAGTTAAACAGCAAATGGAAATTTTATTTTATTTTATTAACCAAGCTTATATGCAACTTTCCTTCAAAAAAAATTAACTATTTATTAAGTTAAGGATTTTGTAGTATGCATTAATGGATGTTCCACCCTCCAGTTAATCTACCAGATGACCTAAAAGTCCGTTAACATTTGAAAATTCAATAATTGATGGGATAATGTAGGTAGAGAGGTAAAGATTAACACATATGCTTGAAATGCCATGCGGATTTATTGAAATTTAAAAAAGTGTAAAAATGGACAGTAAAATGTCAGTGCCGCCGCATGCAAATCGTGCATAAAATTATTTGTAGTCAGATAGGAAGCAGATGCATCAGCAATTGTGGCCTATTGACTTTACCAGAAAAGGCATCGTTAGCGGATCTTAAGATTAGAATGGAGAATCAGTTACTACAGCTTTACGATTCTATCGCCATAAGAAGGGTGTAAAAGATCTCTTGCTCGCATCATTTGGTGAGGATCGCGTGTTAAGCCACCACTTTTGTCATGCTTGGCTTCCTTGGTCTTCAATCCGTGTGATTATGTGTTATGGGGTTACCCGAAGTCGCAAGTAAGACCGCAAAACGTCTGACCTCATTAGGGATGCCAAGAGAAAACATTTGAAACACAAATTTCTTACCATACCTACAATTAGACTGTACAGCAGTGCTTCTCAAAGTTTCAATATTTGCGACCCAATATTCAATCATAATTTTCATCGCCCCCTCAATACAATAACAATGCATTTAATTCAATAATACTATACTTTGACGCTAAAGCTACAATACGACTTTAACTTCTTAAGTACCACCGGCGTAGATAAACGTCTAGCTCAGCCAAAGCGTTAATTGCCCCGGCCGTATGTATACGTATTTCTTAACTGCGACCTTTTATGTGCACTGGTATCCAGAAAACTATTCCGAAGGCTTGGGAATGCAACAAAAGGACCTTGGCAGTGTTTACAAAGGATTTACTTATTTTTATTCTTTTTCTCCCCCCAACACATCGCCTACTTTAAAAACGGTGGCTTTGGGGAGCGAATCGCGTAATTTTTAATCTGCACTTAAGGGATTAAGTATAAACCGCAGAAATTAAGATAAGTAATAAGTATTAATTTTTGTGCATAACAAGCCTATGAGGTCACTAGTAATTATTAATGTTGTTCTTAACTTAGTTTTGATAAATTAATTATAAAATACACTGCGCATTACTGATACATTTATAAGTGTATTATATCAGTGTAAATGTGTATTTTATTTTTTATTATGTCAATGAATTTTGTTTTCTTTCAGTAAATTAATAATTTTTTTTAAATAGTATTCTGTTCTCGACTTATCAGTGTGCTCGTGCCTCCCTTGTAGAGTTATCACACCCCTCTCGGGGGTCACACCACACAGTTTGAGAAACGCTGTTGTCCAGTGCTGTTCTTGGCCTTGTTCCCTCGACAACTAGTATCGTTGAAAAATGACGGCCGAGACATGCTGAACATATGTTATAAAGAACATCGTTTATTTCTAAAAATCATTTGCTATGCTAAGTAATACTTTGTTGTATAAATGCCATCTTTTGGCCATTTTTTTTTTGTACTTTTTTGGTTTCAATAAAATTTCATGTCATTTCAAGCTTGTGTGTCAATTTTTACTTCTCCATCTACATTATTCCAAGAATTACTGAATTTTTAAATGTTAACGGACTCTTCGGTAAACTGGTACATCTCTGTGACTTTCTGGCAGATAACCAAAATTATAGCAATCAAAATTATTTATTATTTGTTTTTAATAATGTGAGAAAGTCTTTCCACGAAAATTATGTGTTATTTGATTGATCCGTGAGAGTAACAAGTTGAGATTAGTTTATTCGTGTGTTTGTTATTTGTTATGGCTACGAAACCTACAACCTCGTAGTGTTCGAAATTAGACAGGTTTGGAATGGAGTCTTCGGAGTTAGCATTTTACTCTTTGGGAATACTGTTACACTTGTGTTACTATTTTAATTTTTGAATTGATTCATGTACTTCTTCTATTTGTCATAATTTTTAGAAATCAAAGTTTGAGATATATAATATTAGCAATGTTTTATTACTTTAATACATTCGTATGTTTATGCAAAAATTCTATTGTAGCTTAAAATAATTTTCCTTATTTTAATTGTATTAGTAATTTATAGAGTAATTAACTAACAATTCTCCATCAATTAAGAACTTTAGCTATTCTTGTAGACATTCCGTGAATGTCTCTTTTAATGGCGTTTAGGAGTATCTTAGAAATTCTATAGTCTAAATTTAAATTGTGTAATGCTACTTTTCATTGTGTTTTATAAGTGAAGGAAAATAGCTAAATTTGTTTTAATATAGTTCATTCTCTCTCACCAGATTTTACTAACTAACAACTTAATTTAAAGAGGATTTAATCTTCAGAGAGAAATAATACACCATGAGGGGAAAATTAAGCAAAATGGAAAATGAGTACTACAAAATAATAT
>BMAU01015254.1:0-25784 GCA_019973935.1 Trichonephila clavipes | reverse complement strand
TTTACAAATAACAAATACATAAAATTACATTTTATGTAATATATAAATAGGATTATAACCAACCGACTAAAAAGCCAAGGGCTATGGGGGGTTCCGTACCCCTAAGGCACTTTTCTTGTGTGCGCCACTGGGTGCACGCCATACGACGGATTTTACGGTACATAAAATAATAAACATCAAATACCTTACATGAATATATGTTACTCATTCTACATGAGTACATTTTAAGAAAATGGTTTTACTTCTATATTAATATCATTGTGAGTATTAATTACATTCTCTCGATATTATTAATCAATGTGCCAAGAGGTTTCTGGTAACTTAAAGCATGATACGTGAACGTCGGTAGATACTTGATTTACGAATCGTGAAAACATCGCATCAATGGTTGTGGCATACCTAGTCGTCCCCTATGCTTTACCAGAAACAAAACACAAATTAAGCTCTGATTTTAAAAATTGTACTATATAATTTCAATCCTTATCTTTATTGAAATCAATATTGAAATCGCTACTAAAATGGTATGAGCGGAAGTGCATGATACTGTTTCCTCAGTAATTTAGAACCACCTTCTGTATATGCTAGTAATGTCTCGTGGATATAATATATAATGTTGGTAACGTTCATATTAACAGAAATATAAACTGTGACGACAACATTGGGTTTACCGTTAGGGAAAATGCATCTTGCGGCACATATATCTCCCAAATTAGATTTAGTTTGATTAACATATTTGGTATTTCTTCTCACAAAATCTCGTCTATACTGTGTTATGCGTTTAAAATTTTCAATTTCAACTAATTCCTCGTTGCGAAGCCATGTTTCTGCTTTTTGCATAATATTAACACGAAGATCACGTGCATGTGACGCTTATGGTACACTATGGTGTACGCTTTATGGTATAAAGCTCGGTTATGGTATAAAGCTATGGTTTCAGCTCTCGACAGATTTAACGTGCATCGCTGCGCTATACGGCGGGTCTTTAGTGGTATAAGGCTCGAACTCATGGCATGCCTGTCATGATCCGATACCTTGAACACAGGACTAATGCAGCCCCAAATGAAAGCTCGAATAGAATCACTGTTGTAGCGGTACAATGACCGTGACTTAACAAAGAATGATGATGTCTAAAAGTGAAAGATAGTAAAGCGATAAGTGCTGAAAAATACAATTAACAAGAAAACAGTTCGTACACACAATTATACATACTCTATTCTGTGATTACGAACAATAAGAAATGAGCGAGAGTGGCCAATCCATGCCATTATCCTTTCCATACGGTTGCCTGTCCAGAACAATACGTGTTGGAGTAAAGAAAAGAGTAAAAGTTAAGGGTAAATCCCTCCCGAACTAAAACTGACAAGGTAAGAACTGAAGAAAAGCGGTGCTCTGGAAATAGTGGAGAGAAAAGCGTAACAATTTAAAGTGCCTAGGGCAGGGATCGGCAACCTGCGGCTCTTTAGTTCCATACGCAAATATTATTTTTCTACATCAGGGGTGTCCAACATGCGGCCCACCAGTACGTAAGTTGCGCCCCACCGACTCTTTTTTTAAAAAAATTTTAAACATCAGATTTTTAAAGTTTTTTATTTTGAAGTTTATTTGAGGGGAAATATATATATATATATATATATATATATATATATATATATATATATATATATAAATCTACAATGTATTTGCCTATTACCTGTTCTTGTTTTAAAATAAATATAATAGAAATGTCTTTTGGATTAAAATAGATTTATATTTTATCAAACAGTTACAATTTGTATTTGCTACAGTAACTTACCTTTTTAATAAATTTCGAATTGCACTTTATCCATTAAATAAATTCGCTGTGTGTGCGACTTTCATTTCTCCTTGTCCTTTTCTGTTTGGATAGAAATGTCCGAGATTTTGGTTTTAAAAAATTTCAGGACGGTTAAAATAGATTTATATTTTAATGACAAAATCAGTTACATAATTTTCAAGAAAACGGCAACACACACTGTAATAATCTAAACATTACTTGATCATTGCATTATTATATTATATAAACATTACTATATTACCTTGTCTGTATGCACATGAAAATAATGAAAACAATTATAATTCATTCTGTTTTAAATTTTCACTCCAATAAATGTTTTTGGTTTCAATCTGATATAAAGGTACATATTTTTATGTGCGGTCCACGAGATTGTTTTTCTGAAGTAGCCCGTAAAGCAGTGTTTCTCATGACATAATTTATGCTGGCTGTCATCAAATAGCTATCTTTGATCCCAAAACCAAATTAAAGAAGAAAAAAAAACGTTTTGTTTTACTTGCCGTATTTCCTCAATGAGAGATCTTTTATTACGTTTTAACATAAAATATTACTCGTTAAAAGAAAAACGAAACCCAGACCCTGAGAAAAATTCTAAGAAGATAAACACCACCAAATTATTATTGAAATACAAGAGAAAAAGAAAAAGGAAGTCATGGTTCACTTTTCAGCCAGATGTTTTGCTAATCATTTGATTGAAGTTTTAAAATCAATATTAGTTCCTCCCATCTTTTATGCGTTTGCTTTTTCACTTTAGGGAAATTGTAAATAATTGAGTTTTGCAGGAAAAGGTTGGTTTAACATTTCTGTAGGATAAAAAAGTGTCTGATTTTGCAATGGTCTTGTACTTTTGAATCGTTCATTTTATTGAATTTTTCTCAAATCATCAAAGAATTGAATAGTCCTTGAAATAAGTATACTTTCTATAAATTAAAATATTCACTAGAATCATCGTGTACAGTAAAATAATTCTAAACAAATGATTGGGGTAACTGAGTCCCCCGCACTACCATTAATGTTAGTATCAGTACGCGCCTGCTCCCGGGTTAAGACATTTTGAAGTCTACCGCTTTAAATGTTAAAAAGTCAAGAAATATTCGGCTAATTGTGTGAGGTTTAAAATTACAGTTCTTTTAAACAGTTATATTTACAATTATAGCATTTATCTAAAAAAAAATCATTTTATTTTTGTATACAATGTCGTGTGTGTGTGTGTGTGTGCACACAGTTTTATACAGTTCAGCTATTATATCAAGAATAATGTTTTATTTTTTTAAAAATGAACTCGTGCGAAGAGTCGTCAGCCAGTGTATGTATCAGTACTGAAGAAGGTATTTTATAAATAAATTACTGAATTTGGCCGCTGTAAATGGTATAGGTATCTGTAGGAGTGGGAAGGCCCATTGACACCAGCTGTTTTCCTCTCCCCTTGGAATGTGGAATGGCAAGTGGCAGGGATTCGGTCTTTGGGTACGACGGATAAGTCATGTCCGAGTTTTAACTGTATAATAACCGTTTTCTTTAAATCTTTTTTTTTTAATAAACTTAATTTTAAAATTTAAATGCCAGTTTTTTTCTTATTGTTTCCGTGCCCATTGATTAGAAACAAACTTTTACTGGCGCAGCCGGTAGGATCGAGTCTTAGTGGAAAACACCAGAAATTTCGATTTTCTGGATTCCCGCGTGGAAATGAATCAGGTAAGAGTTTTTGCTTGCAACTCGTAATGTAAGACGAGAGAAATTTATAAAATTATACTGTTTAATATCCATTTATTAAGAGAGAATTTTGATTTTATTTTTGTATACGTCAGTGTACGTTTTTTTTTTGCTCTGCATATCCATGGTTGTAACTTGTTGAACGCCAGTTCAATTTTGAATTAATTATATACATCAGTATATACATTTTATTATTCTTGTTCCATATCATAATTTTTATGTTTAAAATTATCTCATTAATTCTCTCAGTATATTATTTTATTGCATATTTTATAAAATTTTGAAACGCCAGTTCAAATTTCAGTTATTATATATCAGTATATTTTTTATTATTTCTTGTTCCATATCGATGGAAAATAAGTTTTAGAACATCAGTTCTATGAATTAAGGAAAACTTCAAAATCATTAATTCTCAGTATATTATTTTATTGCATATCCATGCAGTTAAAAATTTGAACGCCAGTTCAAATTTCAAACGTTTTGTATATTTTTTTTATTATTTCTGTTCCATTGGAAAAATAAGTTTTAGAACATCAGTTCTATGAATTAAGGAAAACTTCAAAATCATTAATTCTCAGTATATTATTTTATTGCATATCCATGCAGTTATTTATAAAATTTTGAACGCGTTCAAATTAACATATATCAGTATATTTTTTTTTTTTTTTATTATTTCTTGTTCCATATCAATGGAAAGTAAGTTTTAGAACATCAGTTCTATAAAAAGAAAAAACTTCAAAATCATTAATTCTCTCAGTATATTATTTTATTGCATATCCACATGCAGTTATAAAAATTTTTGAACGCCAGTTCAAAGTTATTATATACATCAGTATATATTTTATTATTATTGTCCCAAGTAAGTTTTAAACATCAGTTCTATGAATTAAGGAAAAACCAAAATCATTAATTCTCAGTAATTATTTTTATTTGCATATCCATGCAGTTATAAAAATTTTTGAACGCCAGTTCAATTGGGAATTATTATATACATCAGTATGTTCCATATAAATGAAAAAACATCAGTTCTAAAATTAAGGAAAGATTGTATGTTTTTTTTTATGATATTTATTTATTTTGTAATGTACACGGTAATAAATTCAGTCAGTGAATAGCAATTGGTTTGTTAAAAAAATTAATGTTAAAGAATAATACTTATCTCATGTCAATGAAATTATTTTGTGCTTATGTTACGCATAGTATTTTTTCATTAATGAAAAAATATATTATCAGTTAAATTGGAGAAAAACTACCGAATATATTTTGTAGTGTTCAATTCCAGCCAGGAATAGATTAAGTGGTGCATGTCGGTTATATTTTAAGTGATTATATTGTGTATATCAGAAATAGGTTAGAGATTATTGTGTGTCATAATATTTTAAGTGATTATTGTGTGTCAGTAATATTTTAAGTGATTATTGTGTGTCAGCAATATTTTAGTGATTATTGTGTGTCATAATATTGTAAATTAAATTGATCAGTTTTGTGATTCTTGTGTATTAGTAATATTTTAAGTGATTATTGTGTATAGAATATTTTAAGTGATTATTGTGTATCAGTTATTTTTAAGTGATTATTGAATAATCAGTAATATATTGAAAAGTATTAAGTACATTTTTGGGATATTGTGAAACACATGACTATTATTTTGTTTTCTTCCAGTTCATCGAGTATTGAGTTAGCGTAGCGGACGTTGTTTGTGGGGTTTTAATGAAGGATATATGTGTGGTAATCAATTTTTTAGTGTTATTTTCGTCCTATTATTGGTTAGTTTGAGTATATTTTAAGAGAAAAAATTTTTTCAAAATGGCATTCTTGGGGAAGGCTAAAAAGCAAGATTTAGTTTTGTTGGCTGAGGAGTTAGTCAAAAGGTATCAGATAAAATGACGAATATAGAGCTAAGGAATATCATAATCGGTAGCAAGGATTACGAAGAGTTCGTTAGAGATCAGTTATCTGTTATTTTAGAGGAACGCTTTGAAAGGAAAGTAGGAAAAATCGCCAGGCAGCTCGCAATCGAGGAGGGAAAAATCGAAAGAACGCAATCCAGCAGCTGCGCTGGGAATCAGAATTGAATGAACTGCGGTTAGAGGTCGAAAGTATTCGGTCGAATGTTAAGCGGACGAGTTGTGCAGAAGATCGTAAGAAGACATCTTCAAATTACCGAATTAGTATCGGGAGGTACATGAGAGGAAACGTCTCCTGCTGTGTTGATGGCTGAAACCAGTAAATACTATCAAGGAAGAAAAGGGAATGGACGATTTAAGGGTTGTTTACGTCAAGGTCAAGGGTGAGCAAGAAATGGTGAATGCTGTCATAGACACAGGTGCCCAGATGCCCGTGGTAAGACTAGATGTTGTCGAAGGACAAAGCATTGATAATAGAGGGTCAATTCAAATAACGTCTGCTTTGGGGAAAAATGGGTGAAGTAAAAGATTCCAACATGGAATTGAATTTTAGGCACGGTGTTGTGCCTGTCTCTAAAAATTTGGTTAACGACATGTTAATTTCCTCTGATTATGAAGTATTAATTGATTCGCAATCCTGCGAAACTTTTCAAAGGAAGAAGGAATTATTAGTTCAACAGATTTAAAAATCAGTTTGCAGCCAAGAAGTGATCACCAATCTACGTCCTGAGACTTACACACAGTCTTTATTGAATGTTCCAAACGGAGATTTGGTTGCAGTAAAAATTAATGCATCGAATGTCCAAACAAATGGACAAGGTATAAAAGAAAGCAAGAGAGAGGTTGCCTTACTTGTGTATTTAAAAATAGAATCTTGTATAGTAATAGGCGGGTCAGCCCCGTAAGGAATGTATTTCGAATTTATTGACTCAATCCTGGTGCAATGTTGTTGCGATCTCATAACAGGTATTGTTAAATTGGAGTTGAAAGCAGGATTGGAAGTATTTAAGGTTCATTTGTTTTATGGACAATAACATGCATTTGTTACTTTTTGTCGCTTTTGGGATTGAAAGAATTTTGCTTGCTTTCATTCTACTTAGAAATTGGAAGAAAAAGAATAAGAGAATTTTTTTTTTAAATGTTTAAACCTGGTACAATAAAAGAATTAACGTTTGGCTGAAGGTTTAAGCATGTAAAAGTAATGAATTATTCAGGTTGCCTGCTCCTGTTAAATAGATAAGATTAATGCCAATGATTATATATGTACTTAACGTTTTTCAGTACCATAATTTCTGGAAACTTCTAAAGATTAAAACTTTGGCTTCTAAATATGCTTTGCTAGTACATGTTGTATAATTATTTTAGATTTTATGATATATTTTTGGTAACTTCTTTTTTTTTTATATTTTAATATTTTTTTGAGTATTATTTGTGTTAAAACTTGTACGGATATTAATTTTCTAGCATATTAATGTGATTTGTAAATCTATTTTTTGGGAGTTGTGTTAGCAAAAGCTCTTTTTACATGATACCTGAAAAAATTTCTCTCGTTATCTTGTTTCTTGCCATGTATGTGTGCATGTGTTTTTTTTATAGTTTCTTTTCAATCGTCCTGGAATGACGGATGAGCTTTTTATGTAGGAAAGGCCCATTGACACCAGCTAAAGAATGGGTAGTTCCCCTCCCCCTATGTGGAATGGCAAGTGGCAGGGATTCGGTCTTTGGGTACGACGGAGTGAAGTCATGTCCGAGTGTTGCTAACTGTATAATAACCGTTTTCTTTAAATCTTTTTTTTAATAAACCTTAATTTTTAAAATTTAAATGCCAGGTTTTTTTCTTAATTGTTTCCGTGCCCATTGATTAGAAACAAACTTTACTGTATCGGATCGTGGCTTGCCTTGTCACGAGTTCGAGCCCAGTACCACTAAAGACTCGCCGTGTAGGGCAGCGATGCACGTTAAATCTGTTGAGAGTTGAAACGTTTTCCCGTTGGTGTGGTGGTGTGGTAGTTAGAAGAGAGGTGCCAGCTCGGGTGTCATCCACGTCACTTGACCATGGTTCAAAATTACGTGGTCCGTCGTCAAAAGCCCTCGTGCAGCTGAACAGCGCAACGTTAATATTCAATCAATCAATCTTATTACTAAATTAAGAACAAGTTGAATAATTATTAGGGACTTCCACGGGCTTGTCTTGTAGAGGAAAGTTTTTCAAAGGAAGGTTTAATATCAGAAATTGACACTTAAAGAGTTATTTTTCTATATTTAGCTGAGATCTATATTTTTTCTTCAAGGCATCCACTGCAGAACATCCGGTTTGAAAAAGGTAGGATGTTGAAAATGTTAATAGTATACGAAGTGCTTTTGTTTTTAGTACAGATAATTCCTCATCCACCGCTACCCCAAATTCAAAGAGCGATTTATTACAAAATTGCCTTTTAATTTTTCACTGGATGTGAAATCTATGAAGATTTCTTCTTCGGAAGTTGAGAGCCCTTCTGGAGTATCTTGAAATAGATCCCTAATCCACTCGTAACTTGCTACCAAGCTGTCCTCATCCAGAAAATACTTTTAAAAATTCTTTGCCAACATAGCTAAATGATTTTACATGTTTTAAAAACAACTTTCACATGTTGTTCTACAGATTTGTAAGTTTTAACACATATCGAGCTGGGGCTTTTTTCCATCATTTACTTCAGTAGTGGTAAATCCAAAATTTAAGTATTTTTGAGAAGATCGCCTTGATTTAATTTTCGGAACCATGCTCGTTCGTCTGTGTACTTGTTGATTCTTTATTATGGTCGAATGTTTGCTTACGACTTAATAATGTATGTATGATATTGTTTTAATCTACTGCCGTAAATACTTAATTACCGTGAATTACAATTAACGTGGAAATTAAAAAAATGTACATTCAAGCTAGATTCGGTAGCTATAGGAGTATCGAGTCGACCAAAACTGACTGGAATTGTACGAGAAAAGCATTTTTACATGTTTTGCGCAGACGTCCGATAGGTTGCCCAGACTCACGCAAACGTACCCTATAATGCCAGATGTGATGGATATGATAGAGAGCGACATTGACTAGACTATTTTTCTAATGACATTTGTACTTTGAGAAATGAATGCTGAAGGAAATAAATCTTTAATTAAATACATCATTTTGCGATCTGTTCCAATTTAAAAATTAGAGAAAGAAAAATAACATAATTCTAAGTAATATATATTTTAAGTAATTTTCTTAAAATATATATATATTACTTAAAAGTTACATATACACAAAATTTAATATACTTATCGATTAATTTGTACGGTTTATAATTAAGATCGTATTGTAACACTTTAGCGTCTCTCTCTCAAAGTGCATTTTTATTGCAGTAAATACATTATTGCTGTACAGGGGGGCGAGACAAAAATTATGATTGAAAATTGGGTCGCCAGTATTGAAAGTTTGAGAAACACTGCTTTTAATGTATGAGTAGTGCACAGAGTATTTTATGACTAATTAATACTAAATTAAGAACAAGTTTAATAATTATTAGCTACTTCCATGGGCTTGTCTTACAGAGCAAAGTTTTTGAAAGGAGTTTTAAGATAAGAAATTGACCCTCTGAGTTCCTTTTCTATATTTAGCTGATATCTATATTTTGTCTTCTAAGCAACCACCGCATTTTGTAATATGTTCCAATTTAAAAATCAGAGAAAGGAAAAATAACTTAGTAATTATCCTATTACTTAACTTTTTTTTGCTTAAAATTATACAAAATTTAATACTTATGTCATGAATTTGTACGGAATATAATAAATATTGTTGCTTTATCGTAAAAGTGCATTATTATTGCATTCAGTAAATTATTATGTATAAGGGGGCGATAAAAATTGTGATTGAAAAGGGGGGCGCCAGTATTGAAAGTTTGAGAAGCACTGCCGTAAAGTCATTTGGGTTGGACACAGCTGATCTACACTATTAAAATTCATAGTTAATCAAAGGTATGTGTGGGAGCAACTTTGCGACAAGTTGTATCTTCTTACGAACTGCACGACACAGAAACTCGCCGAAGGTACCAAAGGATTGGGAATGATAAATTTTACAAATACAAATTTTAACTGATACTCAAGATGGCCACCAATGATATTAGTATTGTTGCAAATGTGAATGAATGTATGTTGAATATTCTGAAAGGTTTTTTTGCTATCTTGTCTTTGTTTAAAAAAAAAGCTGTGTTAAATTGGATCATGTACAACGGGTTTTTTTGGATCGTCGTATGCAGGTCTGAAATGTGGGAAAGGAAGAGTAAAAAGGCAGTAAATGATGGTTTTGAAAATAGTGTATCTTAATTTTTGTATAACTAATTAATTTTAAATTACTAAAATTAATTTTAATTTAATAATTTTGATTAATTTTTACTATTGATTGAAAGTTTCAAAAGGTACTTTAATTTTTCAACGATTTTCAGTTTAATAAGTTATTTAAAACGCTTTTTTGAGATTTCTTCATTTTTCCGTCAGTCCGTCGCCAAACGCCCTCGTGTAGGTGTAGCTGAACAGTGCGGCGTTAATATTCACTCACTCTACGAGTTGGCGACTTTTTAAAAACACGCCAAATAGTGGTTAATTCTGCAATTTCATTAATTTTGTTTCATTCATAAACATTTTCTTCTTTCTTGTCGCATTCTAAACTAAGCACAGTAGCGCAGCAGCCCATGAAGATCAAGGACAACTATGACCATCTAAGTATACGTGACCTTGGGCGCTGAGGTGCATGAGCAGATGTTCCAGTAATGTGTTCAGTCTGATGCGAAATCTCCAGTGTTTAGTTCTCAAGCAAGCCTGGTAGTCATTTATCGACCCATTAAAGAGATGAAAGTCTGAGTCGACCTTGCCCAGTCCGGGATTTGAGCCCCGGAACTGCGGAGTGGAACGCTACCACTCTGACACTGATATTCCTAGTCGGATTCTACGCCAAAAAAAAAAGAAAGTAATAACAGATTTTTTTCGTAATTTCGGAAACCTACATATTAGTGTCACCGCAGCTAAAATTGCGCTACGAGAATTCTTTTTCTTCAAAGATTTGTTCTTTTGATATCATGAAGGGATTCGCGTGGCACAAATTTTGCTGCGGTGACGCTAATACGTAAGTACCGTAATTTCTTTGTAATTTTTGGAGGAGAAAGCAGTTTCAAATAAAAACCTCGTAAACACGCCTAAAAAAGTCACATTTTAGGAAAATAAGCAGCATATCCAGTTTCTTATTCAATAAATTTGTTTTGCTCTCTGTAATATTGTTCATAAAAAATTACAAGAATTTTTTATGTTTAAAGCAGAAACGATCCAAGTCATACTTCATGATCAGTTAAATGTTTTCGAATATTAAATTGTCCGAAAAGGTCATTCTTTTCTACAGTATGCTATATCATGACTCAATGAAACAAGATTTAAATTTTCATGCAAATTTCAATTTTTCTTTTATTGCAAACAGCGAAAGATGTAGCAAAAGTAATTTGTTTATAATGCTTAACAGACTTTCCCCCGATATATAACAATCAAAGTACCTCTTAAAGTAGCCTTAAGAGGAAACCACACACATTTTAATTCATATAACACACTACAAGAAAATATCAGGAAAATAACACTCTTAATATGAGAATCAATGAATTTCTGAAATATAAAAAAACAAACTTTAACACAAGAACCTTCATGCACCATCTCACATTTATGTTCTCTTATTTCAAATTTATATTTCAAAACAATTTCAGAAATATAGATCAATCACAATGTACTCACATTTAAGGTATCCGAACACGTTCAGAGTACTTTTTGTTAAAATAACATATTTAAACATATAAAGGCCTTTTTATAGGATTCAATACCAATAAATACTAATATTTAATCAACAATATTTAAAATAAATTGCCGGAATTTCATAAAAATCACAATTATATGTGAAATTTTAGCAATATTTTTTGTAAAACTTTAAAGAATTAGAGAAAAAAGTAATAAACTTATATTAGTAAAAGAATTACCAAAACAATCTAGAGGCATTTATCTAGAGAATGTATTAAAATTTTAATGTTTTATTAAAATTTGAAATTTTTAGAGATGATTGAGTAAATGTTATAAGAAAAATAACGCCTTTATGAGACCATTATTTAAATAACATGCCCTAACTCAAATATAATATATATATTCATACTATAAGAAATATTTTAGTACATTCTCTAGAAAATAGCATAAATATCAGGTACAAAAAGTTTTATAGAAATACATTTGTAATATTTTGTGTGATCAGACTCGACATGATAGATTTAGAACAATTTAAATGCCCACTTCTGGTAGATCAAAGACCCACTTCTGGTTTTTCTAACTTAATAAAATTGATTGTAACTTGGCCTCTAAGAAGCATAGAAACAAAATAAAGTATGTTTTGCAAAGCCAAAATATAGATGTATTAAATAAAATAGAAATTAAAGATATCGGTCTTGTCCAAATTTGGTCATTTTCAACGTGTTCGGATACCTTAAAGTATTTTTATTTTAACAAATATTCAAGTCATTCAGGAAAAACATTTTTGTTTTTTTACATATTTTTTATTTCGTGCTATATGTGTATAAAAAAACTACTTTGCACAAAAGTATTACATTCTAATAAATAATTCTTACTCGACATTTTTCTTTGGTTTTAAAAGTAAGATGTCATTTTAGAATTATCACTTGAGAGAAAGCAGTGTTGCATATTTCACAAGTATGAGACTTCTCCTGCCTATGAATATGTAAAGGTGCCTTAAATGACAAGTATTAGAAAACCTATAGTAGCACATTTCACAAAGTTTTTTCCAAGTTATGAAACTGTAAATGTCTTTTTAAATTGCTACTTTCAGAAAAATCCTTGTTGCACAGTTCACAAACATAAGGCTTTTCCTTAGTATGACTCCGTAAATGTGCTTTTAAACTACCATTTTGAGAAAAGCCCTTGTTGCATATTTCACAAACAAAAGGCTTTTCCTTGCTATGAATCCATAAATGTGCTTTTAAATGATCAATTCGAGAGAAAGACTTGTTGCATATTTCGCAAACATTAGGCTTATCCTTTGTGTGAATCCCTAAATGCACTTTTAAATGATGGATTCTAGAGAAAGATTTGTTGCATATTTCACAAACATGGGGCCTTTCTTTCTTATGAATCTGTAAATGTCTTTTTAAATCACCATTTCGACAAAAATTTTTATTGCACATTTCACAAACATAAGGCTTTTCCTTGGTATGAACCCATAAATGTGCTTTTAAATGATCATTCCGAGAGAATGATTTGTTGCATATATCACAAATATAAGGTTTTTCCTTGGTATGAATTCGTAAATGTGCTTTTAAATTACCAATATAAGAAAAACTTTTGCAGCATATTTGACAAACATAAGGCTTTTCTTTGGTATGAATCCGTAGATGTGCTTTAAAATTTCCAATATGTGAAATCCCCTTGTTGCATATTTCACAAACATAAGGCTTTTCATTTGTATGAGTCCGTAAATGTGTTTTTAAATTATCCCTTTGAGAGAAAGCCTTATTGCATATGTCACAAACATAAGGCTTTTCCTTGGTATGAATACGTAAATGTACTTTTAACTGACCAGTAACAGAAAATCCCTTGTTGCATATTCCACAAATATGAGGCTTTTCTTTTTTAGGAACACAAAAAGGCTCTCTTGAAGCCATTTTGCTAATTTCAAATGTGCAAGTTTTATCACAGCTGGAACAAAAGAATCTGTCTTTAAAATCTACAATACAGAAAATGGATCTTAAACTCTTGTTCGAAATATGAGTTCCTATCAACAACCTTCTGCAATAAAAAAAAATGAATTCTTCATTACAATGTTGAACATGTATGTATATGTATATATACATATATATATATACATACATATAAACAGAATTTTATTTTACATTATAATTTATGAAGAAAAAAAAGTTCAGCTACATATCACAGCTTAAAAAAATCAGCTAAAAAAAACAAAAAAAAATTCTGATATATTTGAAGATAGTAGTTAGTTTTTAGATAGCATTTCAGTTCAATCAATCAAAATCTGATACATTTATTAAATATGAGTTTCTAAAAATATATTCAAATAATACTTTGCAATTACAATCAGGTTCATACAAGTAATATAATTGGAAACTAAAGCTGTAGTATGATAAAATATGAACACGTTTTTCAGGAGAAGAGCTGGAAAGAGCAATTGGTGATAAACAAAACTATTTTTAAAAACATATTAGAATACCTTGAGAGATCTTTGAAACTACAAAAACTTAAATTATTTTTTTTAAAGTTACAGATTTAGAAAAATGGTCCTCATATCATTTAATTTACACTTTTTTTATGAAGAGGATAATTTAGACTCGAAATTATGCAAGAATTAGACTATTCTGAAACATGATAACACAAAAGGAAAAAAATATTTTGATATTTATAACTGAAAAAACTTTACTTTTTTCAAGAAATGAAGAAACCATGCCACCATTTTCTAAAAAGCATTGTTCCTTACACCAGTGGCATGCACTCCTGCAGTAACTAAAAACTTTTCATGTTGAAGAGTTGACATGTGCTATTTCTATTAAAGCTAAATATGTCAATTTCTGACAGTTGAATAAGAACTCGGGTGTCCTCCTTGTTACTTGTCTGTAAATCAAAATTACAAAATCCACTGGAAACAGCCCTCATCATACTTAAATGTGTGATGTACATGTTAATGTACTGAAATTAAAAATATATTTAGTGTTGTTTCAAAGATAAATGTTTCTAACTTAATTAAATTTAAAATTTTATGTTTTGTGTTTACAAGCACTGATATTTTTTCCATAGTTCTCAAATATGTTTTAAGGTATTTAAAATTTATCTCTTTTCACAACACTTTTATTTACCATAGTTTTTAGTCACTTTGTGTGTGGTCACTAACTTTAAAGTCCAAATGACTGAACTTGAATATTTCACAGTTTTGGAGAAAAATGAAGAAGAGAAACTAAAGTGATTTACTTACCTCTAATTTTCATACAAATAAAAAAAAATCCTCCTTTTTTTCTAACTAATGCAGATTATAAAACAAAAGATAGAAATCCTGGTATCACAACTCTGTTTTCCCCTTTAATTTACTTAACATAGTTATAAGTTGTACAAATAAATTTAAAGGTACTAAAATGTTAATTTAGGTAAAACTCAAACTTTTAAGGCTTTAATAAGATAAAAAACAGAAAATACAATGCTTTTAAAATTTCTGAATAATACATAAAAATTTAAATAAAAATAATTTTGATCTTTCAAATGCAGTTTAGCATAATTGACAGGTAAAAAAATTCATATATTTATCTCTCTCTCTATATATATATATTAAATTTTTTAATTTTAAACCATATGAATTAAAAATAACAGAATAATTAAAATACACTAATATTTAGCTCTCTCATTCTTTATTCAAAATTAAATAAATTAATCAATAAATATTGGTTGCTATTCCAATAAAGATGACTATAACACAGGGATGGGCAACTAGCGGCCAGCACAACATTAAAACTGTACCAGTAAGAGGAGCTGGTTTTAAATTAAGATGAATAAATCCTAGTTAAAAGATGAAAGTACTGACAAAAATATGGTCCGCAATTGGAATAAAAAGTGTGATATGGATGATGTGTTCAAACAGCCGTTGTGTTATCGATGCTGGTTTCGTTTGTATGGTTCACCGATAGAACAAATCCCTTGATAAGTATGGTGTTTAAGAAGAGAAGTAGTATGTACCTGTGCCTTTTTACATCGTTTTCCGTTTTTGGTGTGTAACATCTTTCCTCTCGGTTCCTCATCTTTCCTCTAACATATGAGAAAATAGACAAAATAGGTTCTGTAGTGATAAATAAAACTTTTTTTTCTGTAGAAGGATTAATAACGAAATTTAATTTAAGCACTTAAAGAATTAGATCTGAAATTGCAACTTAAGAATATTGAATTTTCTGTTGTTAATGCTCTGAAATTAAAAATATATTTAGTGTTGTTTCAAAAGTAAATGTTTCTAACTTAATTAAATTTAAAATCTTATGTTTTGTGTTTACAAGCACTGGTATTTTTTTACATAGTACTCTAAAATAGTTGATATTTATGTCTCTTCACAATTTTATCTATCATAGTTTATAGCTACTTTGTGTGTGGTCACTTACGTTAAACTGAAAATGACTGACCTTAAATATTCCACAGTTTGGGAGAAAAATGAAAAGGAGAAACTTGAGTGATTTTTCCTTACCTCTTATTTTCAAACAAACAAGCAAAACAAAACAAAAAAAGAAAACCTCTTTTCCTAACTGACACAGATTAAAAAAAGAAAGAAATCCTGAGGATCACAACACTGTTTTCCCCTTTAATTTACTTAACCCAGTTATATGTTGTATAAATAAATTAAAAGATATCAAAATGTTAATTTAGGTAAAATTCAAAGTAACTTTTAAGGCTTTAATAACATAAAAAAAAAACAGAAAATACAATTCTTTTAAAATTTCTGAATAATGCATAAAATATTATGAACAATTTAAAGTATGGTAATACACAAGTTGATCCTGAAAATTTAAATAAAAATAATTTTGATCTCTCAAACTCAGTTTAGTATAATTTACATTTAAAAAAATTCATATTTTATTTCTCTAAGTTAAATTTTTTAATTTTAATCCATATGAATTAAAAATAACAGAATGATAAAAATACACTAATATTTAGCTCTCTCATTTTTTATTCAAAATTAAAAAATAAATATTGGTTGCTTATTCCAATAAAGATGACTACAATACAGGGATGGAGGCAACTAGCGGCCCACATAACGTTCAAAAAGTACCAGTAGAGGGAGCTGGTTCTCCATTAACATGACTGAATCCTAGTTAAAAGATGGCGGTGTAGACAGAAATATGGTCCAAAAGTGGAATAAGAAATGGGATATGGTATAAGTGTTTAAAGAGTCATTGTGTTATTAATGCTGGTTCCGTTGGTATCTCACAGGCTGGAGGGTTATGTGTATAGTTAAGCTTAAATCCAGAAAAATACCGAAATATAAACGCGGTATTCAATATTTTTTGTATGTTATACGAACAGCATATGCTTTGTATATTTTGTACTAATATACTTTATTCACTTCAGCCACTTTTTGTTTAAGTACTAGTTTTTAAACATTTATTGTCAGCATTTGTAAAAGTCGACCTAGTAAAAAAGTAAGAAAAAAAATACAAATTTTGTCTACTAGATCTAATTATCCATTAAAAACTAGATTGCAAACCCAAATCAAATGCTTTACCAAAAATAAATTTCTCATCTTCACTGTAAATAAAAACCACATGTTCATTTCAAGAGCAGTCGTAAAGCACTCAATTCGAAAACATTCCCTTTCCTTCATGTTAATAAAACAAAAACCATGTGTATGTGAGTAATATTTCTTTCATTTCGAGTAGAAGATCAGATCTCCATGAATCTCAAATCATATGGACATAGAATGCCATCTATTGCCAAAAAACTGAGCTTCCAAAAGGTTCCAAGTGCCTGGCGCACAGGTGAGTCACTCGGCCTATGGATGGAGAAACATGCTGGAGCACCCTTGAGTCATTTAGCCTCTGACGGTGTTTGGTGCTGGCTCATATTTGGAACATTCATTCCACAGGGGTTAAGATATATATTAAAAATCTGTTGCTCTATGGATGGGGTTTTTAGCCCCTCCCTCATTATGCCACTGTATACAACAAAAGGGAATGTTATAAAGATGTCCAATATTTTTTCCAACAGTTGAAATATGAGGATATTAGTCACATCTTTCAGATTAATAAGTAAATACTTATGGAAACTAAAGCTTAAATTATGAAAAAAAAAATAGATTAGTAATGAAAAAGATAGTGGAAATTTGTACAAAAAGAATATATAAACTGGACCTACTTCGTAAAAAAAGTTTAGCAACAAATTTTCAATATTGATGAATTTCTTTCTTAGAAAGAAAAATATAAGAAATATTGTAATGATCTAAAAAAAGAGAGATTTACATTTTTATAAAAAATAAGATATATCCTTATCATTACATGAAATTGATTTAAAAAAAATACTTGTTATGCACACATAAATGACTGGAAGTTTTGTAATAATGCATTAAATCAAAATTTAAGAGAGTTAATTATTAATTTCGGTTAAAAATATACAAGTATTATACAACATGTAAACAAAAACTTTCAGTTATCTATTTTCATACTTTTTTGACTATTACCTGTGCCTTTCTAGATGGTATACATTTTTTTTTTATTTCCTTAATAAATGTTTACTCTGGATGGGCTTATTAACCTGTTTTTTGAAGCCCCAGTGTATATTTTAAAAAAAACAAACACAAAAACACCCAGGTATAAAAATTAAGATATATATTAAAAGTTTGTTTCTCTTTGGGTGGGGTTTTGAACTCCTCCCTCATTATGACACTGTCTACGAAAAACAGTAATGGGTTAAAGTGTAGTATAGGGAGGCCACTTGGCGAAGTCTTTTTTTTTGACGACTTAAAGGTGGTTGCCAAGGTACTTTTGGAATTATATATTATTTATTTTAGAATGAATTTGATATCTCACCATGACATTTAGATAAAATCGCCAAATCCGAAGAAAAATCGCTAAATCTGATGTGGCCCCCCTATACTACACTTGAGCCACAGGAATGTTATAAAGGTGTCTAGTTTTTTTTTCTTTTCTAACAGTTGAGACATGCGAATATTAGTAACATCTTTCAGATAGAAATGCAAAAGTTTATGTGGAAAAAAAGTTTAAATTATTTTTAAAAAAATTTAGATCAGCAGTGAAAAAGATAGTGGAAATTCGTACAAAAAGAAATATATAAACGGAACCTACTTTTTACAAAAAGTTCAGCAACAAATTTTCAATATTGATGAGTTTCTTTTCTAGAAAGAAAAAAAAATAAACGAGAGATTTACATTTTTACAAAAAATAAGATATATCTTTGTGACATTGCATGAAATTTATTAAAAAAATACTTGTTATGCGCATGTAAATGACTGGAAGTTTCATTAAAATGCATTGATTCAAAATTTAAGAATGAATTATTAATTCAGGTTAAAATAATCCAAATATTATACAACATGTAGACAAAAGCTTTCAGTTAACTATTTTCATAATTTTTTTATAGCCATTCCTTTGCCCATTAGAAAATTTTCTCAAAAAATATAATTGCATAAAATAAATTTTAAAAATTGAAAGAATTGGTTTAGTGAGTTAATAGTTAGACAATGGTTTAAAGTTCTCAATAATTATAAGCAACAGTTTAATTTTTCGGATATAATGCACAATATAATTTTAAGGGCTCTAAAGTTTTATTACATAAGGATTTTGCAAATGGATATATGTCTCATTAAGTCAGCAACACTTTTTTTCAAGAAGATTTGCAAATTCGGTACTGACTTAATCTCACAACTATTTAAATTTCACAATTACTAAATTTCCTAGATGGCACTACGATATAACTTTCTACACTTCAAAAAAAGTTCAGTGCAATAGACATGAAATCTTAAGAAAAAGTAGTAATTTTTAAAAGTCCATTATATAAATAAATGAAACAAAGATTACTCTATAATAATCACACCATATATAAGAGAAAAGAATGTTATAACTTCTTAGGAAGTGAAGACATGAACAATCACATTGTAAAATGGGAACTAGTTTGATATCCGGGGAAATAGCGCCAAGTGCCGCTTGGCGTGATAAAGATCGCGCCTAGCTGCGTTTGCTGTTGTTGGAATGGAATCCAATATGGCGGCGTCCATTTACAAATCGGAACTGAAAATAGTTTGAAATGCATTATTTCCGACGATATTTTATTTTATCATAGAATAATGTTGGTGAAAATTGGTAGTTAAATAGTGTACTTACCTTATACGGATGTGGAGAAAAGCATGGGATATAATGACTACCGGGATTTTTTTTTCGAAAAAAAAGGAAAGGAATATGAGGGCTATTGAAAGGCCTAAAGGTCGTTCATTAAAGTAAAATATAACAAATGTATTTTTGGAACTGGATGTAATATGAAAAAGGAAGTGTTAAAAATTCAAAAAGAAAAAAAAAAGGTACAATGCTGGCGGTTGAAAATGTTTCGAAAGGGGTATAGATTCGGTTCCTCGACAACCCCCCATCCCGAAACGATTCTCCATTCAGCCCAATTAATATTTCGTACAAGGTCAAGAAATTTGATTAATGGGTCTTCTTTGAGAGCGAAACAAATTTTCCTGAATATATACCAGGCGATATATCCTTCAAATCCTCCTCCACGATTGTATTCAGGCAAGGAAGCTTCGAAGTGACGCCAGGTGAATTCGATGGCATCAAGCTGAATTCATACCAATACTTTCAGCGTCAATTGGTCTAGCCAATCAGAGACTTCATCTCGGGCTGTCGAAGAAGTTCTGTGTGTGTGTGATCAAAGCTGGGGGTCATTGGGAAACTGGATTTTAAATAAACCCTCCGTCCCATATCGAATGTATCAGAGTCCTGTATTTGTTATGTCTGTTGATAAATAGCATATATGAAGAGAAAAGTTCAGAGTCAATGTTGATGAATAGGGAGTCATGACTGTCTCTAGCGCATGGAAGTGAGTTGGCTGTCAGGGATGACTAGGGTCTCCAGAGTTCCAGAAATGGACTATTCTATTTTAGAGATTGGTAGGGTAAGGTAAATTCTTGCAGTTTGTTGGATGGAAAAGTATGTCAGTTTAAGGGAAGAATTTCTCAGTTACAGGAGATTTTTCCCTAACATTAAAAAAAAAAAAAAAGTTTTCTATAAAAACATTCCTTGCAACGATTATTTTTTTAAAGTTATTTTATTGAGAAGTATGAATCTGTCTCTCCTGGAAGAAAGAGCAGTACATGCAATGCAATTTTTTTTAAGAAAAATGAATTAGCAATAGTGTAGAAATTAAAAGTTTGGTTTGAAAGGAATTATGTGATTCGAAATAATGAGTTATTTCACATCACAATAATCCCATGGTTGGGAAAAATTCCACAGAAAGAAAATTTATTTGGAATAATTTCTCCATTATTTTAAAATTGTATTTGTGTTAAAATGAATGGGGAAAGTAATTGTACATTATATTTAAACTATTGTTTTAATGCAATAATGGTAAAATAATAAATTGCTTCATTGCATGTGTATTGTTTCTTAAGAATTTTAGCAGCATTCTCTTAATCATGTATCAAGTTCTCATTAGGTCTGATGATCAGAATAAAAGATTTGTATATGAAAGTGTTTTGCAATTTGTTTGAAATATGTATTTAATTAAAAATAAAATCTAATATGTACATACATTTGAATAGCAGTAGTTTTTAAAGAATAGAAGTATATTATTATACATTTAAAAAGTAGAAAAAGAATAAAAATGTGCATAGATAATAATATGTAACAGACAAATGTGAGGTAAAAATGTTTATGTATGTAAATGGTTTATGTGAAAAGAAACACTTAACATCCTCTGTTTAAATGACTCATTAAATATTCACATCATGTCAAAAAGATGGTGTAATACTTTTAAAATGAAACGTCACTTCTTATTGCATCCTGAAAAAAAAGATTCAGAATTATTTAAAGCAGTATTTACTGAATTATGAAAAAATCTCTCTGCACGGTAACTATCAGTAAATTGACATCTATTTTTGACTGCTGCATGTCATTTTCAGAGTGATTTAATTGTTTGAAGAAAATTGCATGCACTCTGCTTTCCGCTTTTGGTTCCATATATATATATATGAAGAAATTTATTTCTCTTATGAAATATATTTTGAGTCCATAAAGAAATTGTTTAATAGTTGAACATTCAGAATGATGTGTGAATCAGATTGTAAGTTACAAATTATTCCACTTATATTGCGATATTAAATAGAGCTTTGCAGGGACAAGTTTCATATTTAAATTAAAAATTTTATTGAAGGTATACTAATTATATTGCTGAAATATTTATATTTGTTATTTTTTATTTTGATCAATTTTTTACAAGATGCATATTTATATGTACAATCTGAATTTTACCTATGTTAAAGGAATATAAATATATATATTTTATGTGTAGCGCTTATTTTTATGTTATTATTAATATCTTTAAATCTATATGTATTGCCACCGGAATTGAATTGTTTCAAATATTCCCTATGATGTGGCATGCTGTAGATTTGTTTGGCGCACCATAGCTATAAGGTTGGCCACTCTTGATGTAGGAAATTCATTACATTTATCTTTCTATAATTATACTTTATAAACTAGATCTAGGAAAAAGTTGTAAAAAAAGAGTTCATTATATATAGGGCTGAGAGACAGTAGTTAAATACTTATAGAAAAACTCCCTTTTCTTGTTATAAAAGCTTACTGCAGGTTTATGCTTGTATATATGTATTGGTACTTAGTGATTATAGGGACTATGAAGCCAAACACAGTGAGGAACAGGTGAAGTTCTGTTCTGTTTCAGTGCTTGTGCTGACTGTATCATTTTGGGTATTGCTAATGTCTGTGTTGTCAACAACTCAGAACAGTTGCAAATCCATATTACCGGGATATATCCAATAAATAACTAAAACTATCCTTATTAATATTATGAATGCAAAAGTTTGGATGTATATATGGATGAATGTTACTCTTTCACACAAAAACAACTGCATGGGTTTGAATGAAACTTTACAATAATATAGCTTATACATCAGAATAACACATAGGCTATAATTTATAAAGATATTGAGTGAAGTGTCCAAAATATAACTAATTGTCAAGTATATCAAGTATAACTAATTGTCAAGTATGGAATATCTCGCCATGGTTTTTCTTGCAAAATTGATAAATGCACCAAATATGGTAACCCACCTGAATGTTTTTTATCAGTCAAGGAAAAGGTTGAATGTTGTGGAAAGGTTGCTACTCCAAAACACATTACGCAAAAGCACGCCAAATTGGCAATTTCTCAAAATTTGGCGACAGCATACATCTATCTTTTATGTGTGAAGCAAAACTACCTATTTTTTGTCTACACCGGGCCGTGTGCTTTTGCCAAAAGAGTGAATACAGTAAAAATTGATAACTTATTTCTATGCCCTTTTTTAAAATTTTGTTATGCACATATGGTAGTAATAAATTGATCCTTATATCAAAATAAATACTTTATCGCTTATTGTTTTTAAAGTAGATAAACTTTGTCTTTTTTTCCCCACTACATCATTTTGACAAACGCATAATTTGTAGTGGTTAGTAGTTAATTTTTAACACTATAATTTTAATTAAATAGGCAGGTATTGCATTTTTTAAGTATAAAAATAATAACTACCATAGATATTTTTTGTAAGAGTAGAAAAAGTACCTACTAAGAATTATGCTGCGAAAACGTAAGTCTAATCTTTCTCAAAATTCGAGCTATGAAAGTAGCTAGACCTAACGAAACGTTTCCACAATCAGAACTGCGAAGGTTTGAACAGGCGGAGCGTGAGGCAGATAACAATTTTAACATAAAATAAATACAAGATAAAGTAATATTAACGTATTACACTCCTAGATATAAATTATTTACAGTATTTTAAGCATTCAATATACAAAAGTTGTAATGTAAAAAAGTAAGCAATGTTACTTTTGCTGAGCAGAGATCAGCTTAGGAAGGTGTTTTCAAAAACTGACCCATAAGAGAGTTACAGGGAGTTATTAATACAAATAATCTTTTTTTTATATCAGCTATTAGATTTACAGACTTACAATTTAACAAACATGGTTTTTTTTGTTAAGCTGAGATACAATAAGCTTTTTTTTTTGTTTAATTTGCGATTCATGTAAAAATACTCATTAAAAACTTCTGTATCCTTCAATCTGTATTGTTTAACTTTTAAATTCACTCGTTCAAAGAATGGGTAAACCAGCTCTTATTTTATAATTTTTTAAATATTTAATAAGTCTTTATCAATAAACAATATTTTATCTCTTACTGCCACTTAAGCAAACAGTATGTCACAATTAATTGCTAAATGAAGATTTTTAATCAATTTTTTTATTTCAAAACCCAAGAAGGAAATTATTTTTAAAATAATGAAAATATGTTAGTTCTGTATAACATACTTTTTCATCAGATAAGTGTTTAAATTATTTATTCAACACAGAGGAATGAAAAACTATAAAAATAAAATACTAAAATGTTTTTATCAGGTAGTAATATTTCCTTTTGAATTTTTTTTTTGTGAATGTAAACATATAAGTAGGCTTTCCCCCATAGTGCTTTTTTAACACACATGTTAAGTATTTAGTTGTGGAATTTTGTAAATTTAAAAATTTCTACTTTTTTCTGTCTTTTTTCAATCTACAACTAATTTTAAAAAGGGTACATTTTCGTTTACTAGGGTTAAAAAATTGCAAAGTGAGTGAGTGAATTTAAAAGCCGCACTGTTCACCTACTCAAGAGCTTTTGGCAACACACCTCGAAATTTTAAACCATTGTCAAGTGATGAGGATGGCACCTCGAAAAAGAATAATGCAAGTGGGGATTTTGTGAAATGAAGCGAAAATTTATAAAAGTAGAGAAAGCCTGTGCAATGTTGGGCCATGCAGCTAGTGTATGTATATATATATTTGATAAATTTTCTTTACTTTCTCAAATTGCAGTTAGTTTAAGATGATTTACAATGCGAACATTCATTTAAAAAATATGTTTAATTTTTATTGTACTGCTTTATATGTGCTGCCCATCCGGTATAGTGGTTGGTGACGCTGACTGCTATGCCGTAGGGCCTGGGTTCGAATCCAGGGGAAGGCATGGATGTTTGTAAATGTATACTGCCTTTGTAGTATGGTGAGGTAGTTAGTTGGACTGAGGTGGAACCGAGCCAAATTGTACTGTCAACTGTAGTGTGCTCAAAACTATGGCTAACGACAGAAATACTACTTGCCACAATGAATTTCCTGGGCCGTGATCAGGCGGCATAAGTAACAACAACTGCCTTACACATGGTTTTACCCTCCCTAAAAATACTGTAATTGCTACAGTAGGTGATCTTAATATTTTTCATTCTTAACCCGTGCAAAGAACAGGCATTTAAGCTAGTGTATATCTATATGTATCATGTATGCATATTTAGAAAAGTGAAAGGGTTAACCTTAGCTAATAAAAGAAATCAAATTTTATTATTTTCTCCCCGTGTGAAGTAAAATATATTTTCCAAGTAGTGTAGTTCATTGATTTCAATGTATAAGTTTCATTCTGTCAGTCAAAACCAAATGAGGAAAAGGGACTCTGCTGGCTATTATCTCAGCAAAAACTGAGACAAGACCAACAGCATGTAAACTCTTTTTTAAAGCTTGATGTGTAAGCACTTAATTATTCAGTGGAGTACAAATCTTTGTTGTAGTTGAAGGAAAATCCATTTCTTTTATATATTAGTTAATGTAACATTGACATAAAAGCGATAAAAACATTTTTTTCTTTTCTCATGTGCATATTTCGATGGCTGTTTTATATTTTCTAATGTAGAATAGGGAATTACTTTATACAGATTAATTCATGTAAGTTATAAAACAGAGAGTTGGTTTTTTCTCTATTATGAGAACAAAAAAAAAAGAAAGAAAAATGATGAAATAAACTGTAATGGAGTTTTATTAAGGATAAGAACACTTAGGTATTCGTTGGCGCTGTGATATCTTCACCCTCACCCATACTTGTACATTCTCTTGCAAGGGAGACACTGCATAAAGCAGTCGCAATAAATGTTTATGCCTCAAAGCTCGCATTTTTAATTAAATACAGTACCATTCGCATTAATAGTATTAATTTCAAAATGAATATATATTATTAAATATCTGCAAAAACATTTACTACTAAAAATATTTGTTCTCTCCTGAAGTGTCATAATAAATATAGCCTATTCGTTTTGTTTCCTATAAAATAAAATTATCAATACCTTAAAACTCGTATCCTTGAAACTGTTAACAAAACCTCTGCTGGATAAGTGTACAGAAGGTAAGATACTTACTCATACTCTTTCCAAATAAAGGTAACAGAAAGTTGTGTAATGTTTTGGTCCAATGCTGGCAGTAAACTACAATGAAAGTACATGGTAAACAAGTAATATCATATACAGATTTCTTAACCCTAGTCAAAATTTTTGTGAAAAGGCAAAAAAAAAAAAAATTTTAGTACTGCTAATATGCCCAAAAGAAACATCTGCTGGTCCTGAACATTAACTAAAGGCGCATAAATAACAACATTTTTTGAATCTCAAGATATGTGTTCAATGCGAGTAATTCAAAAATTTTAGATTTTGTAAAGTTTTATTTGCGAGTTTGCAAATTTTCATATGAACA
>BMAU01015252.1:0-50130 GCA_019973935.1 Trichonephila clavipes | reverse complement strand
AACCTAAAATAAATTTCGAGACAGTTGAGTAGAAGTAGGTAAAGATCCCGCTAAGAAAGCGTTAACAGCTTTAGAACGATAAAAGCTCTTTCTAATGGGATGGGAGGGATCTAAAAGGCATACGAATAACTCATTCTTAGATGATCGTTCTGAATGAGGCATGTCAAACACGAGGTCCGCTAGCCATATGCGGCCCACCAATACATAGGTTGCAACCCACCGATATTTTAAAAAACTTTTAAAATCGTTCATTTTGAAATTTATTTGATGTCTATATTTAAAAAAATTAGTCACCTATTCTTGTTTTAAAAGAAATCGTATGTGATCATATGAATAAGTTTTAGATTGAAAGCTTTTTTTAATATTTTATTAAAATTCATATAGTTTTATTCAATAAATTAGTTTTTATTAAATTTTTAAAAGCACTACTAGTCGTTCACTGAAGAGGAACCAAGATTCATTATGTGTGTACGACATTCATCTCTCTTCTTTCATCTCTCCTTATGGCCTCGGTAGCCTAATTGGCAGTGTATCGGATCGTGGCAAAGTTCGAGCCCAGTACCACTATAGACCGCCGTGTAGGGGAAAGATGCACTTTAAATCTGTCCAGAGCTCAAATGTCCTCCCATTGGTGTGGTAGCTAGGAGAAGAGGGTGCCAGTTCAGGTGTCATCCTCCTCACTTGACCATGGTTTAAAATTACGAGGTCCGTCGCCAAAAGCCCTCATGCAGCTGAACAGTGCGACGTTAATATTCACTCACTCCACCTCTCCTTAGAGAACAGATTGCGATCAATTTTTTTTTAAATTTAAAAAGCACAAGATGATTAAAATAGAGTAAAATGTTTGCTTGATCGTTTGGGAATGAAAGTAGACTCTTAAGTTTTTATTCATATTTTACTAAAAATTTATTTAATAAAAATATATTCAAATTTCAAGAACAATGCACAAGAAAAGAGATTAACTGAAGAAGAATACCATAATTGTGAAGAAAAATAAGAACTGCAATATTTGTGTGTCCAAAACTAGTATAAAATATTATGCCTAATAAAAAAAACCCTTATTTCAGTTGCAAAGGAATATAATCTTAAAAAAGTCTATGAGACAAATCATAACACAAATTATATATAAAGGGTGTTTTTTTGAGAGGTATAGAACTTTAAATTGCAATAAAACAACGATGTATTATTCGATTGACATGAATATTTTTTTATTCGAAAGATAATCTTGTGGCATTACATTTTGAATATGATTTCTGGCATAGGACTGCCACGGCTGGCTCGGATGTAGTCCAATCTGGACGTCCAATTTTCGATGACTTTTTCAACATTTTGTGACCGTATATCGGCAATAACACGGCGAATGTTGTCTTCCAAATGGTCGTTTGTGGCTTATCCACATAGACCAATGAATTTACATAGCCCAACAGAAAATAGTCTAGCGGTGTTAAATCACAAGATCTTGGAGGCCAATTCACAGGTCCAAAACGGGAAATTAGGCGGTCACCAAACGTGTCTTTCAATAAATCGATTGTGGCACGAGCTGTGTGACATGTTGCGCCGTTTTGTTGGAACCACAGCTCCTGGACATCATGATTGTTCAATTCAGGAATGAAAAAGTTAGTAATCATGGCTCTATACCGATCACCATTGACTGTAACGTTGTGGCCTTCATCGTTTTTGAAGAAGGATTCCACCAGCCCATAAAGCGCACCAAACCGTCAGTTTTTCTGGATGTAACGGTGTTTCGACATACACTTGTAGATTAGCTTCACTCCAAATGCTTCAGTTTTGTTTGTTGACGTAGCCATTCAACCAGAAGTGCGCTTCATCGCTAAACAAAATTCGCTTATGAAAATTGACCATTTTTTTCGAAATAAAATTGCAGAATTTGAAAGCGTTGTTCAGGCGTGAGTCTATTCATAATGAATTGCAAAACCAAACGGGAATAAATCACTTGACAGCTGTTAAATCGGTCGCCATCTTGGAAAGTAATGCCAACTTAAACTTCTATACCTGAAAAAAACACTCTGTATATATGTATATATATATATATATATATATATATATATATATATATATATATATATATATATATATATATAATATATATATATATATATATATATATATAAAGGAGGAAAGCGACTCACTCACTCACTCACTGACTGACTGACTGACTAATCACGATATCTCCGGAACTATTAAACCTACAGGCTTGAAATTTGGTAGGTAGATTCCCTTCATGGAGTAGACGTCAGCTAAGAACGGATTTTGCAAAGTTCGAACCCCAAGGGACGTTACAAATAATTATTTCCATTACTAAACTATTAGATGTACAGTCGTGAAAAACTTGGTACACAGATTTTTTTCTTTCATAAAGTAAAGATTCCTACATAATGATTTTTACGAAAATCGACCTCCAAGGGGCGTTGAGGGCGCTTAAGGGGCGTTATACATAATTATTTCCATTTTTAACCTATTAGACGTACAGTCTTGAAATTTGGTACGCGGATTCCTTTCATAGAGTACAGATCTCCACAGAATGGGTTTTGTGAAAATCGACTACCAAGAGAATTACGTTATAGGCAATTAACACCTTTTAAACTATTAGACGTAATATCTTGAAATTGAGTAAGCAGATTCCATTCACTGAGTAGAGATCTGTCATAGGGCGATGGGTTTTGTGAAAATCGTTTCCTGGGCGTTGCGGGGGCTTAAGGGGCATTATAGATAATTTTTAAACTATTAGACGTACAGTCTTGAAAAAATTTGGCGGATTCCTATCATAAAGTACAGATCCTCTGCAAAATGGGTTTTGTCAAAATCGACTCCCAAGTGGCGTTGTAGATAATTAAATGGCGTTATAGGCAATTAACTCCTTTTTTAACTATTAGACGTAAAATCTAGAAATTTAGCAAGCTGATTCCATTCATTAAGTAGAGATCTGTCATAAGATGGGTTTTTTGAAAATCGTTTCCTAAGTTGCGTTGCGGGGGCTTAAAGGGCGTTATAGATAATTATTTTCATTTTTAAACTATTAGATGTACAGTCTTAAAATTTGATAAGCGAATTCCTTTCATGGTGTAGAGATCCGCTACAAAATAGTTTTGGGGAAAATTGATCCCCAAGGGTCACTGAGGGGGATTAAGGGGCGTAATAGATAAATATTTCCGCTTTTCAACTAATTGAACCACCTGCTTGAAAATTAAAAGGTATGTTTCCGTTCAAGGAATAAAAGTTCCTTTTACAAATTTTTGCGAAAACGGACCCCCAAAGGAGTGGGGTTGCAAGGGATTAAGGCGTGTTATAGAAAATTCCTGTTTTGAATTTAACTCATTTACTTGAAAGTTGTTGAGCACTTTTCTTTAGTTGAATAGAGTTCCACTAAGAATGGATTTTACGGAAATCAACTCCAGGGGGAAGCGGGGAGAGTTAATGGGTCGTATTGATAGACAAAATAACCGTTTTTGAACTGCTAAGACTATAATAATAAAATTTGGTTTGCATGATTCTTTGGTTGAATTGGAATCCGCTAAGAATGTTGTCAACGAGGTATTGATGATAAAAATTCCGATTTTGCTCTGTTAGATTTAGACTTGAAATTTAGCACGCATGTTTATTTTATGGAGTAGAGATCCACTGAAAGTTGGTTTGGTTGAAATCCACTTGATTATTAGGTTAAGTGGGCGCAAAAAATTTTTCTATTTCAGATATAAATAGAAATATTAGATATTATAATTTATGTTCTTTTTATATCAAGGTTCTAGAGTGTAACACCTATAAATATATTTTTCAATACAATCGAATTCTCTAATGCTAGATATCAATAATTAATATATATGTAAACAGTATACATATATACAACATCGTGAAATACCCAGTGAAGCGGAAGGTAACGGCTATATAGTATATAATATAATATTAATATAGTACGAAATAAAGAGAGAGAGAGAGATTGTAGAAAAATATTTTCCATTAGTCTCTATTTTCATGCTTTATTAAATACATGTTTCATCTATCTAGAAATAGGAGAACTGTGACTCACCACTAATGCAGTGTAAGATCTCAGAAACTACAAAGTGCTCCATACACACACACACACACACACACACTTTCAATCTCCCAAGAATTCTTTTTTTGGTTAAATTAAGATCCATAAAGTTAGGATTTTGTTGAAGCTGAGAGTCCCAATGAGATGAATTGCGAGTGTGTTGTGAAAAGAAAAAAAAGATCCCTTTTTAGAACACCACCATTAAGCTTACAATCTTTAAATTAACAAACATGTTTTATTTCTGAGTACAGATCCACTAAGAGCGGTTTTTGCCGAAATAAACTCCCATGGAGAGGGAAAAAATAACGGGCACGCAAAATTTAAGGCTTGTCCTTTTTCAATCAAGAAGAAAGATTTTAAGAAAATTTCGAAAGCTTACTAGGACTTAGATATCAATAACTTAAAACCATCTAAAGTTATACAACCAGTACCCAGTGAAGTGGGCGGGTAATGGCTAGTATATATATATATATATATATATATATATATATATATATATATATATATATGACCAAATATGTTTCAAAGCTATATGAAGACAAAAATTGTCGAAATGGAAATTAATTCTTCAAATACAACAAAAAGTATTCAATAAATTTGTTGAAGATAAAATAGCCGCTGAAAAATTTAATTATATTGTCGCCTGCGGATAAAGAAAGTTTATTGAGGGGGAATTTATTAGTTAATGCTCAATTAAAGCGCGGCGCACAAGTATTACATCGATTACAAATAAAGAGGTTGCAGTACCCCTGTGGTCTAGGTATCGGATCATGGCAGGCATGTCATGAGTTCGAGTCCAGTACCACTAAAGATTCGCCGTGTAGGGGCGTGATGCACGTTAAATCTATCGAGTGTTCAAAAGTCCTTCCGGTGGTGTGATAGTTAGGAAAGGGGGTGATACCAGCTCAGGTGTCGTCCACGTCACTTGACCATGGTTCAAAACTATGAGATCCGTCACCAAAAACCTCGTGTAAATGAACAGTGCGACGTTACTATTCACTCACTCACTCATCATTACAAATAAAAAAAATTAAAAGTGCAAGTCGAAATCTGTAGTTAAGTGAGTGAGTGAATAGTAACGACGCACTATTCAGCTACTCAAGGGCTTTTGGTGATGGATCTCGTAATTTTCAAACATAGTCAAGTGACGAGGACGACACCTGAGCTGCCCCCGCTCCTAATTCCACAACATACCAACGTGCATCGCCTCCCTACATGGCGTGTCTTCAGCGGCACTAGGTTCGAGCTCAAGAAACGCCGGCCACAAAGCCGCTACCTTGACCACTAAGCTACCGTGGCCGAAATACAGTAGCTATTAGAGTTCATAAAATGGCCGAGAATTTGACAAATGTTCATATTATTAAATTAAGCATATCTCAAGCCTAATCTATTGCAAGGTCGTAAACTCGTGACCTACGTAGTAGAGTCATGGGTTTGAGTCCTGAGGCCATTGAAGGTACGTCGAGTTGAAGGGCTGATAAACGTTAAATCTGTCAAGGCTGACATTCCTCCCATTGGCGTAGTGTGGTAATTTGGAGTGGGTGTGCAGCTCAGATCTCATCCTCGTCACCCAAGGCTACGGAGTCTGTCACCTAAAGCCCTCGTGTTGCTTCAGATGACGATGTTTATTAACACTCCCTCGCTATTGCAAGTTATGAAAGTCATAAAATTCGAAACATTACTTAACCGTCCGTTCTTATTCGCAAATGCGCGGTTAATTTAAAAACAAGTGAAGAACTGTTGGAAATCATTCATTGCATAATACAATCACTGGAGCTGATATTTTTGATATAGTTATGGAAATTTTGAAGAAGTATAAGTTACCATCGGAAAAGTAGTTTGTCTTGCAGCTGAGGTGCATCTACTATGATTTGATTTAATATACTTCTGCTCTTGTCATGCATTTACAACTCTCTTTTTCTTTGTCTTACTCATACCTAGCGGCCGCGGTAGCCGAGTGGTATAGGTATCGGATCATGGCTTGCCTGGTCACGAGTTCGATCCCAGTACCACTAAAGACCGCCGTGTAGGGCAGCGATGCACGTTAAATCTGTCGAGAGCTGAAACGTCCTCCCCGTTGGTGTGGTGTGGTAGTTAGGAGAGTGGGGTGCCAGCTCAGGTGTCGTCCACGTCACTTGACCATGGTTCAAAATTACGTGGTCCGTCGCCAAAAGCCCCGTGTAGCTGAACAGTGCGACGTTAATATTCAATCAATCAATCAATACTCATACCTAGCGGACTTAAGTACCGAATGTATGGAAAAGTGTTTCCTTTCTTAAAATATTTTTCCTACAAAGTATTGTTGAAATTGATTACTTCAGGTTGGTGATAATCAATCTAACTTTGCGTTAGATTTAAGTTTATTTTTCTTTCAAAAAATGAACGTTATCGATGTTGATTTTAATCCTAGCATACCACTGCATTTAAAACCAAATTCATGCTAAGTACCAGTTTTAATGAACCTCATTTTGTAAAAAGAGAACACAGATTTGAAGCTGTCAATGGTTTCAGATATTTAGGCTCTGGACTAAACACACTCAATAGCATAACCCAAGAGGTTCGTTATAATTTTAGAGGTTTAAAATGGGATAATATTTGGAGAAGAACCATTTTAGAAATCTATAACCTTTATAAGAACCAGATATTTTAAAATAACCAACACTCTCACTGGGCTGTCGTGTCATTGAGGAAAGATGGATACTACCGCTTTTAGGCCTACAGCCCCTATTTTAAAACCGATATAACTAAAGGAGCAGTTGGAAAAAAAATCGTAAATCACATGACAATAAGTTGTAATATTCTCATTGTGCTCCAAAGTTTTAAATATCAGATTTTATTTTCGAAGCGATAACTTCTATTGACGCGTTTTTAAACCGATATAACTGAAGAGTGAACTTGAATGAGCGTCACGCTCCCATATGAGTAGATAAGAAAATATGATTTTATTTTGTAAAGGAGGTGCAGAGTCGAGTTGTTTCATTCCGTTTTGCTGCCAAGTTGAGTTGTTTTCTATTACCGAGTTGAGTTATTTCGTTCTTTCTGCCGAGTTGAGTTGTTTCATGCTGCCGAGTTGAGCTGTTTCGTTCCTTCTGCCGAGTTGAGTTGTTTCGTTCATGCTGTTGAGTTGAGTTGTTTCGTTCATGATGTTGAGTTGAGTTGTTTCGTTCATGCTGTCGAGTTAAGTTGTTTTTCTCCTGCAATGGTTTTGGTTTTCGAGTTGAGGGGAAGAAAGCTTTCTAACAAAAGCACACCTCTTTACGAGAAAAAAAAACATTTTAATTCAAAAAGGAGAAGGATTCCTATCTATTTTATTACCTGCGACTCTATTTCCATCATCAGTTCTTTAATTCAAAATGGAATTTAGCAAAAAATTTGTACTGGTACCCGAAGAAAGAGTTGAAGTAATGGAACAAATATCGGAACTTGATCAACGCATGAAAAACATTCTCCATAATGAGGATTTAACGGAAGAAGAAAAAACAATTCTCTATTTACGAGTTTTACAAAAATATACGCACTTTTCTAACGAAAATCGAAAAGAGTCTGAATCAGTTCCAAATGAAACCTCTCTATCAGAAAATCAAGAAACGGAATCATTAAAAGAAAATCTAAAAGAGTCAGTAGTAAAGACGGAAAAAGAAGTGTTTGAGGATGAAATTTTTAGAATTGTTCCAGCAAGGTATAAAGAAAAAGCAAAAAATATTTTCCAGTTTTTAAAGCTTCAAGAATCTTTCATTTGGAATTCTGATGGTGAAATTATTTACAAAAACACTGTTATTCCAGGAAGCAATATTGCATTCCTCGTGAATGATTTTCTACGGAATCGAAAATCAGTACCTGAAGGAAGATATGTATTTTTAAGAGCTTTGAATGATATAAATTTACCAAAAAATCTAGATGAAAATAATAAATTGTATGGAAATAACAAAATTATTTAGAAGCCAATAATGTATGCTCCCAGAAATGCATGGTTGAAACTTTGAAATAAATGATACTCATTTGATTAAAAAAATTGTCTCTTTATAATTTGAACAGTTTTCTTTTGCAGAGGAAAATATACTTATTTGATAAAATTTAAAAGTTTCAAATATATAAATAAATAAAATTATATTAATTTTTTGGGGGGAAAATTTATCATAGAAAAAAATATTAATTTTTTGAGAAAAAAAGAAATTTAACATAAAAAAAATATTAATTTCTTGAGAAGAAAAAAAATTATCATATAAAAAAATATATATAATAATTTTTTTGTGGGGGTGGGAAATAGAAAAAAAATAAAATAAAATAAAAGTCACACAAATATTTAGTTTCATTGCATTTTTTATTTTCTAAATACAAATCTTACACCATATCGCTTCTTTACAAATTGATACATTTGAAAATCATTTATATACAATTGATTTTAAACATAATGTATACAATAGCCTTGGCTGCGTTTGAATAAAAAGTAAATAGAGTATTGCCCACAAACATTGGATGTTAGTGATTGAAACACTTTAGAATTCCATAATACATCTATATAAATAGGTAGTAATACTAATGTTATAGAATACAGGAGGTTGTCCAAACGAGTCATAAAATTCTAATTCGCTTTTATCATTTACAAATAATGCTAACCAGTGTGTTCCAGGTTGTGATCAGAATTCACAATAGCACACATGTTTTCTTTCAGAGGAGGGAGCATATCTCTAGAATAAACACCTTGAAAATAGGGGGGCGTATCTTCTCTTGAGATAAAACTGTATACATTTGCATTCCATCCATTCTTTAATTTCCGAAATCATACAAGATATTTCTCGATTTGTTTATTTCGATTAATAATTTAAATACAAAAAAAAACATAACATATTTAAGAAGACTTTCCTTGCAGCAGCACCGGATATATTTGTACAAAACTGCCATACAATGACAGAAGAGCTAGTATAAGCCAGAGATTATTGGTAGAAATGGAATTCAATCGGATATTCTGATTTTAAAAGCTATAAATTAAAAAAAATGTTGTACAACTTATACACTGCTGGACAATTGCTAAGGACGGATAACACTATCATCCATAGCAACCACAAAATGAAAGGAAGCAAAATGTGGAAAATTAGAATAAGTGCGGGATATTAGTAAGAAGTATGAGTATGCAAATTTTTTTTCCACGTCTGTTCATCACGTGATAGCGTTCATAAGACCTTTAACGGTTTTGACGCGTGTGGACAGTTGTTGTTTCAAGTCAAAGTTTTACACGAAAGATTTAATAGACGAACTTAAAATTTTTGGCATGTCTTCCCGACATCACATAGATGATTTTATGCGTGACCGAATTATTGGAAAGATCGAAGAAGGGCGAAAAATAACAGATGTTGCCAGGGAGTTCGACATCGCTCACAGCGTTGTTTCACGGCTGTGAAAGTCATTTAAAACTACTGGAATGTGTAGTAGACGGCACGGGGGAGGTCGTGTTAGAAGTACGACGCCTACAGAAGACAGATATATCGTCCTATCAGCAAAAAGGAACAGGCGCACCACAGCTCAGCAGGTGGCAAATTAGTTTCTTGCTGTCTCAGGAAAGCAGATCTCCCGAAAAACTGTTGCCAGACGTTCGAGGGGAGGAGGACTATACGCACACAGACCTATTGTGTGTGTCCCATTGACCAGACAGCACCGTACTGCCTGTTTGCAATGGTGCCGTGATCATCACAATTGGACTGAACAGGACTGGGCATGCGTACTATTCTCAGATGAGAGTAGGTTCAGTCTGTCATCGGATTGTAGACGCCAACTGATCTGGCGCGAGAGTGGTACTGCTTATCGTCCAGAAAATATCCAGGAAAAGGACCGATATCCGACATGCAGTATCATGGTGTGGGCCGGCATCAGGATCAATGGCCACACGCGCCTACATGTGGTTGCGAATGGGACTATGACGGGCCAACGATACATTGATGAAGTTCTACTTCCTCATGTTCGTCTTTTTCCGTGGTGCTGTCGGTGATAAATTTGTTTTTATGGACGACAACGCAACATGTCATCGAACACTCACTGTTCAGGATTGTCTAGACAGCGAGGGTATTCAACGTCTCGTATGACCAGCGCGTTCTCCAGATCTAAACCCCATTGAAAATGTGGGGATGCTTTGGGAGGCAAGTTGCTGGTCGAAACTATCCTCCGACAAACAAGAACACCCTCATCCGTGCACTCACAGAGGAATGGGATAAATTGCCTCAACAGCTGCTGGATAATGTTGTGCAAAGTATGGTACGACGTGTGGAATGTTGCATCACACTCCACGGTGGACATATCCCGTACTGATATCTCTTTCTTTAAGGTGCCTTCTGACTTTTAGATGCATTGTTCTATTTCTCCGTACGCAGATCAAATGAACATTTTTTTTCTTTCAGATGTTTCACAGCTTTAGTACTTTCCAGAACAATAAATATTCTTTATTCTAATGTGGTTCAGTGTGGCAACTATATTTTATCCTACTAGGCCTCATGTCTCTCTTAATGTTATGCTACATAGCAATTTGTGATCCGTCCTTAGCAATTGTCCAGTAGTGTACATCGGATGGCATGGAAGACGATATCGTGTGGAAAAATGATGACGCCTGCACCCATTTCGAAGTCAGCTGTGAGAATGGGAGTGACCAATGATGTTCGAAACATATGATACCGACGGCAAGAGTACTAAAATTAGATGATCGCGGGCGCCGGCGCCTATTCCCAGAAGGATGAGAGAAAAAGATAGACCATAACTGAAGGTAAAACAAATACCGAAATCTCCCACAAAAAAGCGGGGAGGGTGACGTACCCCAAAGCACGAGCGTTCTAACGAAGCAGAGTGCTGGAGGGGGGAGGGGAGGAAACTCAGGAAGTAAGACGGAATGGCCGAAGGCATTGAATCAATTCGGTGACAAATTCACCTCAAAACCCAGAGTGAAAGATACAGTGCAATGCAGCTAATTCATATTGTTAAGAGTGTGAAAAGAATGTTTTTTGTTGTGTTATGGGGGGCGGAGTGGGTTTCTCCACTTAGTTGAAGAGAATGCATATTTAATTTTAGGATGTGGATACGTAAACAGTGTTTGTGCTTTGATAATTGGATTGTAATGAGATTCAATAGATTTAAATACATTTCTAGAGAGTTTAGTGATGTAATTAGTGATCGGCTCCATATGTAGATCGTTGTATATCAAGTCATTTCGGACGTACCAAGGTGCGTTCGTCATGACGCGGAGTATTTTGTTTTGAATTACTTGACGGTAAGAGTAATCATAGGGGCTCATGCAAGTATTTGAAAGTTTTTAATACTTGTAAAATATATATCATAAATTATTTTTTGGAAAAAAATTTCTTAAGTATCTGTTATTGTTGAACCTTTCACACAATTTTTTTTCTCAAAAATTTTAGAGAATTAGGGGTGTGCCTTAGAATGGATGGCGGTTTAGATTGCAATAAACACGGTCAGTGGGGCACACAAGGGAGTGTCCTAGGGGTCCTGTCCCCCCAAAGCCCTTAATTTTTTCCCGATTGATTATAATTTTAAGTATATAATACGTAAAATTTAATTAAATATTTGTTTTTAATGTGTGTTAGTAATTTTAATATTTAATACTAATTATTTATTCAATAATTAGTTTTTTACTGTTTTTTGTTCCCCAAATCGACAAAATCAAAAGGAGCACGATACAAGAATGGTGAACCCCCCTTGGAAAACTTATGTGTGCGCAACTGAACACGGTATTTGCTTTCACGTTTAGATATCTCGGTTTGTCATTCTAAGACTTTTCTATCCCTCTCCTTTTCTAGATTTCCAAACAGGAAAGAGGTAACCGGACTCCAAGCAAATGAGAGAGGCGGATTAGGGACTGGTTTTCAGGAAGGAACAAAAGGAAAACAAAAAGGAACGCCACAATCAGAATCGAGACATACCACATTCTTTCACAGTTGTGTCCACATTCCTATTTCACTCAGTTGACAAAGTAACTAAAGAGCTCAATGCTTCAACGTAACATTTTTCGATATTTGGCCATTTTAACTAGTGCGGATCTGTATTCTGTGTAATTAGAAATATTGTGGGAAAGTACTAATCAGAACAGTGGGAAATTCCTCTTCTTGTGAATAACGTTCGCTGCATTTCTGCATTTAGAAGAATGTGTAACAAATTTTCAATCAAAAAAACTGCTGATACAATTCGAAGACTCCAATCGACTATAAGGATATTATTTGCTTTTTGGGGTGATATGGATGTAAGATATACATAAATTGCTAGCAAATGAAAGATTTTGAGTTAAGAAATTGAACTGAATATCAGTTATAAAACCAAAAACTATAAATATTTGTAGAAAGTAATGATTTCACATTCATTTAGATAACTCTCGAGCAGTGCCTCTCAAACTTTCAATGTTTGCGACCCAATTTTAAGTGATACATTTCATCGTGTTTTTTCTTACGAAAATAATGTGTTGAATGCAAGAATGATATGCTTTGATGTAAAGCTACCATAAGACTTTAATTTTTAAAAAAAACGAGCAAATTATCAAAATAAGTGTTAAATTTGGAGAATAAGTTTGTATTTTACAAGAATATGGGAGTCACTAACTAGTTTTTAATTGAGTATTGATAAATTAATTATCAAATACTTGTGCAGTAGCTCTACATTTATATGTATATTACTATATTAGAGTGTTAAAGGGGTATATTATTCTTTATTATGTCAGAATGCGTATTTTGTTCCGTTTCCTTTCAGTAAATTTTTTGATAACTATATTAAATCTTTTATTTTCGATATGCTTGAACTCCCCCCTCCCGTGGAGCTATCACACTCCCCTGGGCATGGAGTGCTTCACAGTTTGAGAAATGCTGAACAAGTGAATCGAGAACAAGTGAATGTACAGGACAGTCTGGTGTTAACTGTTTTAATAAACATTTCTTAAGATTACAATTAATTAAATAAATATAACGCTTGGTTGGCGTGTCATGAGTTCGAGCCTAGTACTGCTGAAGACCAGCCATGTAGCACATTAAAACTGTCAAGGCTGAGGTTTTCTCGTTGGTGTGGTGGAGAAAATAAGAGATGAAGTGCAAGCTCATAAACTTAAACCTCATAAATTTATAACTGCCGCGGTAGCCGAGTGGTATAGGTATCGGATCATGGCTTGCCTTGTCACGAGTTCGATCCTAGTACCACTAAAGACCCGCCGATGCACGTTAAATATTTCGAGAGCCGAAACGTCCTCCCGTTGGTGTGGTAGTTAGGAGAGGGGGTGCCAGCTCACACAGATGTCGTCCTCGTCACTTGACCTTGGTTCAAAATTACGTGTTCTGTCGCCACAAAAGCCCTCGTGTAGCTGAACAGTGCGACATTAATATTCAATCACTCATAAATTTATAACTTTTAATGGTATTTCAATAAAAATATTTGAAATTTTATACTATAAAGAACGCTTATAGATTATTTTTTTAAGGAGGGAATTCTGGGAAATATCACAATGGAAACTAATCGACTTGTTAATTTCGATCCTTGTTTCACAGAATTTTTTGTAGCTGTTATATGAGAGAGTATATAGCACGGATTTTTTTATTGATATAATTATTTTGAAATATTTCTCTCTTTAAAAAGATCGAAAAGTTTTATTAATATAAGCTGATTTTCAATTTTATTTTAAAGATGAACTTGGGTTAACACATAGGGATACAGTGGCGCACACAAAAGGGGGGTCCGGACCCTTCCCAAAGCCCCTGATTTTTTTCCAATTGATTATAATTCTAAGTACATAGTACGTAAAATTTAATTAACTATTTGTTACTAATGATTAATCTTATTAATTAATGCTAATTATTTATTCAATAATTAGTTTTGTTCCCGAAAATTGACAAAATCAAAAGGAGCATGATACAAGAATGGTGAACTTTCGACACCGGACCCCCCCTTGAAAAATTCCTCTGAAATTAATTAAATAAACAAAATTATTTGTGAGTAAAATGGAAATCTCAAGACAATTACTTATTCAATATTGTATTGCAGTGATTTCCGCCGAATAAGATTTTTCAAACCATTCTACTTCCAATTCATTTAAAGAAAAACTGTCATTACTAACATGAATTGGCGCAGTATGATCTAAATGGGTCTTTGCGCCATAAAAAAAGAGAAAATACCAAATATTAACATGAAATCTTTCTTTAACAAAATGTGTCCAATCATTTCTAAAAGTGCTGACCTTAAATTCAACTAGCGTTGAATCTGGCGTAAAATGCGTTAAAAATGTTTGGCAAAAGAATTCAAACTTCTCGTAGAATTCTTTAGATTCGAAAACCTTCCGGAACAGTCTATTGCAGCGCTACTCAAACTGCGACCCACCGAGACTTTTTGAGCGGCCCACTCATGGCCCATTGCTCTGAGAATTTACTTATTTCAGAGCATTGGATTAAAAATTGGGTGGGAAATTCTTTGTCAAGAAATTAAATATATCAATTTTGCTCTCGGTGTCGTACGGGTACGAATTGATATTCTGTTTCTATTAAGAACGGTTACGGTTAGTGACAGTGGCGTAACGGAGAACACTTGGGCCCCCCTGCAAAGTCAGGTTTTGGACCCCCCAAGTTGGATTTTACAAAGGGTAGGTACTTGGCAATAGTCAGGCTGTGGGCCCTCTAGAGCCTTGTACCCCCCGGCAATGCCGGGGTTACGTTACGAAACTGGTTAGTGATAACAGACAAGAGTGGATTAACGACAATTTATGGGTGGAACTAATTTTTGACTATCTTTTATATCTTACAAGCGAAAAATATTCGAAGAAAATATATCGTTTCAATACGATTGGGAGGTTGACTATTTTGTAATGAAAAAACATAGATCAGTAATTGTTTGATTTGTCAAAAAAGTGCTGTATATATAAAAAAAATACCAATTAACAGGTATCGTTCAATGACACGTTTCCTCGAAGATCTCTTTCAAGAGGTGATAACTAGTCTTCCTTGAATAATCTTTGCAACAGCAACAAAGTGTTTTGTCAGTAGTAAGATCAAAGCGGTAATAAAGACATCCCATGAAGTTTGTTATATTATTGATTATCATATGAAACCGTTTACTGATGCAGAAGGGATGGAGTGTTTCCTAAATGCTTCTAATTTAGTATTAATGACAAAAATAAAAAATTACTTAAAAAAATAATTAAAAAAAGCAAAACAGGAGTTATATAATATTTTGATCAATTTTCCACATTTTAAATTTCTAATGTTATCTTGGTCTTAAAGCATTTCCCCCTCACCCATTTACACTCATGTCGCAGCCCGCGGAAAATAACAAACATATGTATGCGGCCCAGCAGAAAAAAGGTTAACTAGCCCCGGTCTATTATAAAGAGTGTTTTTTTTTCTCGTATAGAAGTTTAAGTTGGCATTACTTTCCAAGATGGCGACCGATTTAACAGCTGTCAAGTGATTTATTCTAAGTTTGGTTTGGCAATTCATCAAAACGATCATCAAGCAAGGCGTATATTCGTCGAATGGGCCCAAAACGAGATTGCCGTTGTTCCCGATTTTCATAAGCGAATTTTGTTTAGCGATGAAGCGCACTTCTGGTTGAATGGCTACGTCAACAAACAAAACTGCCGCATTTGGAGTGAAGCTAATCCACAAGTGCATGTCGAAACACCGTTACATCCAGAAAAACTGACTGTTTGGTGCGCTTTATGGGCTGGTGGAATCCTTCTTCAAAAACGATGAAGGCCACAACGTTACAGTCAATGGTGATCGGTATAGAGCCATGATTACTAACTTTTTCATTCCTGAATTGAACAATCATGATGTCCAGGAGCTGTGGTTCCAACAAAACGGCGCAACATGTCACACAGCTCGTGCCACAATCGATTTAGTGAAAGACACGTTTGGTGACCGCCTAATTTCACGTTTTGGACCTGTGAATTGGCCTCCAAGATCTTGTGATTTAACACCGCTAGACTATTTTCTGTTGGGCTATGTAAATTCATTGGTCTATGTGGATAAGCCACAAACGCTTGACCATTTGGAAGACAACATTCACCGTGTTATTGCCGATAAACGGCCACAAATGTTGGAAAAAAGTCATCGAAAATTGGACGTCCAGATTGGACTACATCCGAGCCAGCCGTGGCAGTCCTATGCCAGAAATCATATTTAAAATGTAATGCCACAAGATTATCTTTCGAATAAAAAAAATTGATGTCAGTCGAATAATACATCGTTGTTTTATTGCAATTTAAAGTTCTATACCTCTAAAAAAACACCCTTTATAAGACATCGCAGCAAAAATCATTAATGTAAAGCATCCGGTAGCATTTGTATTCAAGAAGAAAATGGAAAACTGATTCTTTAGGGAAAACTACCTCTAACAAAAAAAATTAAAGGAGATTGGCTCCGACTCATCACACAACCTTATACATCGAGAGAGAATGGTGATTTATGACTCGTTTACAACTCACCAAATGAGTCATAAATCAACATTCATCAATGGAACTCAAGGGAAATTTCATGTAACCTTCTGCAAAAAAAGTTGGAGTTACATGTTTCCTTTCAACTCTTTCCAAATGGGCAGTGTCCATTTTTCTCTTTACTCCCAAGTAAACTAATTAAAAAAAATTTAAGTAGATGCATTTGAAAGAGCATATAAAAAATAAATTCCCCTGCTTTTTTTATCCGATAATTGAAAATATTTTCATGATTGTTTTAGTGTACTAGATGTGAATTGAATGAAGAATAGAATGACTTCATAGCATGTTAAAGGATACAGAACATGTTGTAGTCTAATAACATGTCTAATTATAAAGATAACTACGAAAAAATATGTTTATTTGATATTAAAATTTATTATATGATTTATTCATTAATAACATTAATTTATAATCCAGGTTTGCCTACTCATGCATTATATTTAGCATTTTTTTTTTTTACACAAACTCTCGAAAACAAAGTATGTTAAAATTAGGCATAATCTTATTTCCTATTTTGTGTTTACTTTGTTTTCAAATTTGGTTTTTCGGTTCAGTCCTAGGAGAGCCCACACCCTTGGCGAGAATTATTTTGGTTGGCGATAATTGTGCCATCTTGGTAACCCTACTTTGATACACTAGATATGGCAAACCTAACTATTTCTGGAATTTTCGTATTTTGTCGGCGGGCATTTCGAATTTCATTTTGTTTGGGGTAACCGGGTTGGAATGGTTGCGTTTGTGGAGGAATATATCTTAGAATTTTTTTACTTTGTTGAATGCGAAAGGTTAGAAAGAATTGATTGAATAGTGTATGTATGAAGGAAAGATTGATTGCTTAGAGTTATAGATGTCCTAAATGTAACGATCGGCATGATGTAACATGGTCGACAATAAAACGCTTTCTTCAAAATTTCACCAGCCACGCCGAAGGTATGTTCGACCATAACCTCACAGAATAAAAATGGCGGCGCTCACAGGATCATTCACTTAGCGATGAGACTTTCAAGACTTTTTTTAAATCTGTTGTTATGCTGTACTTTCCACTCGGAAAAGATCAACAGCAAGAAAGTAAATGCTGTATTTATATTTTTTTTTATCTTAAATGTTTCATTTCTGTATTGTTTACATATATTTTCATTACGCATCCAGCTTATCTCTCTGTATTCACTTGCCGCCATTGTCGTTCTGGCTTGGCGCGTTTTTCGTTTTGTCGCCAAGGGTGTGGGCTCTCCTAGGATTTTACCGGTTTTTCTAGCAGCTCACAATGAGAAATATCCTTCACTTAAATACACTGTTATCAATGGAAGTAAAATTGTTATAGCTGTGTAGGAAATCCTGTGCATTTAGCTTGAATTTGCAACCTAAAATATAGGAATGGTTCTAGCTTAAATTTAAGTTTTAACGTCGAATCTGTTGAAAAGTCGATATACGTTGTACCCTGTCCTTCATTATAGGTGTGTTTTTTTTCCACAAATGAAAAAAATAGTGCTCTTTCCATTATAAAACTACTTAGCTTTACAAAACATTGTTTTAATGAATATAAAATTACTTAGTGGAAAACGGGATAATAAATATAATAAAACATTTACAATCGAGTGGGTAAGACATATAAAAAAACGTTGGAATATTCTTTTTATTGTATTACAATTATAGTTAGAAAAATATTACGAAATTTATAAAAAGTTATGTATTTATACACAAATACTTGTTTTATATAATTTTTTTATGCATAACTATATACTTTCAGTTTCAAAGAATAGGTTGAGCTTTAGATACTTGTCGTTACACAAATTTCATAAAGAACGTTTCATAATTTTGCATATACATTTTTTTTAAATTTTTGTTGTGACTCATCAAACCTCTGGGTATGCCTCAGGGGTCCATGGAACACAGTTTAAAGATCACTGATTTAATCTAATATACATGAAGCATCATAAAGTATAAAGAAATTGTTAAAATAATTTAACAATTTCTTTATACTTTATAAGTTTGGCATGAAGAAACTGCTCCAAATACATCTTTGTTTGTTTTACATTACATGAACGAATAATAGAGGTAAATTTATAAAATGTGCTCATAAATCGATGTTGATATATATATATATGTGTGTGTGTGGGAGACAACAAGGGGTCCAAGACATTTGTCTTTCTTCAGATTTATTTAAACTTAACAAAAATTAATTAAAAAAAAGGTAACTATTCTACAATTGGATTTCCATGATGTGACGACGGGAACGCCTGCTCGCGCACCTCAGTCTTTCTCCGCTCTTTTTTCAATGGTCAAAGTTTTGGTTTCCCTTTGGCTCAGCTGCGCCTGCGCGCGAAGACTGCGTGCTTTGTTTCGTTGAGAGATTCAATTGGATGACGACTCCACAACCGATTCCACAACGGCCAGCCTGACCGTACGCTGTCCGCAGCGGTACTTATTCCTTTTTTTTTCATAGAGACCAGAGGAGAATCTGAAACATACAAAAAAGACGGAACAGACAAGGACTATACAACAAATACACAAAGATTTAACATAGCATAATTTTGCTGAACTAGACAGTTTCTCCCCACATCTTCATGTGGTCTGCTGCTGTGGATGTAGTATTGGCCCAATATCATTCAACGATATTGGAGGTTCTGGAAGAACAGAGAGAACAATTTCTCCATCATGTGAAGGCATCCGGAAGGTTCAACAGGGAAACATTGTGTATCACAGGCATGGCATGATTCTGAGATGACGATAGTACGGTAGGATGAACGGAATCATTTATTTTGCTATCTTGGTCTTTATCAGTTCCATCAGGCATAAGAACGCCCTTTTTAATAAGCTCTTCTTTGGTTGAACGCATCGATATTTTCCTCTCTAGAGTTCTGGACGTCTGTTCAAAACAATCGCTCTTTTTCTTCCGTTTCCACTTCCAGGGCTTGAAGAGCCTCCGGAGCATCGCGAACCGACTATGTTTAGCCTCCATAGATGAAGGGTTGTTGGAGCCCACCACGGAACTCGTTTTCATGGCACCATTGACTTTCTTACAAAATACTATAGGTGAACAATAATCAAAGCAACTTTCTCTTATAATACTCATTTTTAACTTAGTACTCTTAATTTTATTAGGTTTATAATTCTTAATTAGAGAACTCAAATCATTTCTAATATTAAAGTTTTTAACATGTGACAAATCATAACTAGAGTTTTCTATCACATTTGCAACATTATAAAAAGAAAAAGCACCTAAAGAGGATTCACTTTCATTCAATAAAACATCGCTCTTTGCGTGGCTTAGTTTCTTTATTTCAGTATATACACTGGGATGTATAATAAATTCTTCGGTCAAGGTCGGTGATATTGCCGTTCGAACACTTAAACTGGGAGAGTGCTCAGTAAGAGAAATATTTATTGGCTTAACTTCTACCATACGCTGTTCGTCAAAACATGAGCAAGTGGCAAGTGGCATGTCAATTACGGACTACCTGTCCCGAAATGGGACGTACCTCCTCATCAGAATTTTAAAATTAAGAGCCGAATTAATGGGGTTGCATAAATTAAAATTTAAAAGATTTAAAAAAAATGGGCAGAAACAATTCTGCTGGAACGACGACAGACTTTAGAAGTCTGTCAGCCGGTGGGACAGCCGCTCCACTTTCCTGCGATCTGATTGGCCGAGGCCGTCAAAACATGAGCTTAATGTTATTATTTCTTCGGAAGGTTTGTTCACTCTAATTAGTGAGGAATTTAGAACTGGGATCTGGCAACCTGAATCAATCAAGGCTGTTACGGGCTTATTTTCTACAAAAATGTTTACGTATTGGAGCTGTTGTGCGAACTTGTCGCTTTTTTGTTTTTCGCTCTTGACTTTCAAACTATTCACGTTTTTTCTATTATGGATGTGAGATTCTTTAGGCTTAAAACGCTTCTCACAATCTCTTGCGTAATGAGATGAATCACCGCATATGTAGCAATTTTTATTTTGTCTTTCAAGATTTTGGGGATAGTTATCTTTAATCTTTGATTTATAGTTTCGTGGTCTATTTTTAAAGGGGTCTTCGGTATATCCACAAGCAATAGGAGTTTCCTTACGTGATCCACTTCTAGATGAAATATAAATATCGCACTCTCTTTAGCTAAATCAATAGGCCTAAACCAATCTTCCGCTTCTCGAATGCCAATATGAGTTGTGGTTTCCATACTTAAAGTTTCAAATAATTTATCAGAAATTAAAAGATCACATAGAGATTCAAAGGAATTAACTTTTCTTAACGAACAATAATATTGGATGTTTGCCGTCAATCTTGCAGCAAATTGGATGTATGTCTCGCCTGATGATTTTACAGCATTTTTAAATGAGTTTAAACACTCGCGAGGGGTTACTTGGAATTCTCTGAGTACTATAGATTTTAGTTTTTCATAGTCATTTAATTCCTCCTTTTTAATATACAATAAGACATTATGAGCTCTTTCGCCCAGAAGATTTATTAAAATTTCAGATTTATATTCTTCATTTATTTTCTTGGTTAAAAATGCGCGTTCTAATGATTGGAAGAACAGATTAAAATTTTCAGATCTGGTGGGAACAGGAAGAGATAAATTTTTAATGCTTTTGATCATATTTTCTATGTTTCGAACTGTTTCTCTTCGACTTTAGCTGCAGGATTTAAACTTAATGCTTTATTTTTAGCCGTTTGAAGTTCGACTTCTTTTTCTAACTGTGCTAACTGTAGTTTTGCGAGCTCAATTTTCCGTTTTTCTAAAGTTGCCTCTCTTTCGTTTCGCGATACCCTCTCATCTATACAGTTTTTAATTAATGTTTTAACGAAATCTGGATCACTTTCAAATGTACTACTGTTCTCAATTTTAGTCTTTAGTTTAGCTATGGTGTCCGTACTCTCCACAGTACCGTCTAGATCCTCAACAACTCTTATGAGATCCTCTTTAAGAGCGTTTTTATACATTTTAGAAAAAATATGGAAAGATCCTACCTTTTTTTTCTAGCTCCCTTGTTGCTCGCACGTACGATGTATCCAATAATTGAAGAAAAACGTTGATTCCACAGATCTCACAACCTCATCGCAGGTTATATCGTTAGACGAAATATAGTTCTTGAAATTCTTAAAATGACACCTCTTCGCAGGTGTTAAATCAATAGTTCCAACCTCTACACAGGCGGAATATTCATGCTGGGTTCGAATGAAAAATTCAACCTCTTCACAGGTTATATTGTTAGACGAAAAATAATTCTTGAAATTATTAAAATTACACCTCTTCGCAAGTGTTAAATCAATAGTTCCGGCCTCTACACAGGCGGAATATTCAGGGTTCGAATGAAAAATTCAACCTCTACACATGTTGAGCGAAGCTTCCAAAAAATGGCGGCGCGTCTCCTCCACGGACGCTTATTTAGTTCACGCGTTCCAAACTTTAATCAAAATCGAAATTTTATCTATCCCGGCCGAGCCCCCATAATTTGTGGGAGACAACAAGGGGTCCAAGACATTTGTCTTTCTTCAGATTTATTTAAACTTAACAAAAATTAATTAAAAAAAAGGTAGCTATTCTACAATTGGATTTCCATGATGTGACGACGGGAACGCCTGCTCGCGCACCTCTGTTTTTCTCCGCTCTTTTTTCAATGGTCAAAGTTTTGGTTTCCCTTTGGCTCAGGTGCGCCTGCGCGCGAAGACTGCGTGCTTTGTTTCGTTGAGAGATTCAATTGGATGACGACTCCACAACCGATTCCACATATATATATATATATATATATATATATATATATATATATATATATATATATATATATATATATATTGAAATTAGATGAATATTGCATAAAATATCTAATAATATTGCTCTCGGATAAAATTTTTAACCGAATTATATATTAATTTTCCTACTTTTTTTATAGTAAGCAGTTATTAGAAGATGTATGATGCATTTAAGTCAGTGCTTCTCAAACTGTGGGGAGCGCCCTCTGGGGGAGCGTGAGTATATCGAAAATAAAACATTAAACAAAATTTATTTACTGGAATGAAGTAAAACAAAATACTTTCTGACATAATAAAAAAAGCACATTTAAACTGATAAAATTTATATATATATATATCAACTGCGATATTGCATCATCCTTTGTCCTTTTTCTCCTCAGCACATTCTTAAATGTCTGGGGTTTTCCTGTGAGGAGGCTGTTGGATCTCCCCTGCTATTCTTAGACTTTGTACAGATTTATGGACCCATGGATCTGGTCTAGTTTCACTAGACCAGAGGGGGATTAGTCCCACCACCACCACATCATGAAAAATAAAAGCTTCTACTTCAAAACCTCATTAGCTATCTTTTTTTGATACTATAACCAAATAAAAAACATTTTATTTGATTTGCTGTAATTCCATGGAAAGAGATTTTTTTTATTACGTTTCCTTTTCAAACCGAAAATGCTACTCTTTCAGAGAAAAAACAAAACCCAAACCCATAATAATAAAAAAAAATTTAGGAAGATAAAAAATTCTTCACTGTTATATTATTGCCATCAGCTGTATGCAGCAGAATGTATTTGCTGCGGTTTGACCTTCGAACTTACTTGTACGGTTAGTTACGTCCCTGCTCTTATGTATTTGTTTTTCATTTAGGGAGGTTGTAAATAAACTATTTCTGCTGCGCTTTTTTCCTTGTAAAATATTTTTATGATTTTTGGAAAAGCACAGAGAGCACTTTGAAGGATTACTAGGAGAAGATTTATTTTTATGAGCATTCCCAAACATATAAAGCATAATGAAAAACGTTTTACATAATTTTTTAGAACATCCATATTGTAATAAATACACTTTTAATCCGGGAGCGGTCACGCCGAGCACAGAGTGCACGAAATTGGTAATTCTGGCAAAACCGTTTAATTGTTACCAATGGCCCTGACACACTATCCTCCTGTTTGACAGTCTTAACGTAAACTAAAATATATTTGTCACATATCTCCCTCTTTTTTCTGAGTGACAAACGTTATTTTACAATCTTACGTTACTTGTTTTGATTGAGTTCTCGGTGTGGTAATTTTTTTTCAAAAATATTTTGTGTCCTAGAAAGTAGGTGAGCATATTTTCTCTTAATTAAATTGTTCACTGGAATTACGAATTTTACTCTGCACTATGAAAATAATTATAAAGAAAAAAGATTGGGGTGGCTCAATAACCCCACTCGACCATTAGTATCGAGTGCGTGCCTGCTCCAGAGTTAAAACATGATGTCTTTTCGCTTTAAATATTAAAAATAATACAATTATTCTTTATGAGAATTTTTTTTTTTGTTCATTATTCAACATCAATTCTAAATGCTAATTCTGGGAGGCTTACAATTACAGTTCGCTTAAAACTAATTATAATTTGAGCAATCATTTAAAAAAAATCATTTTACATTTTTGTAAACATTGTCGCGCACTTGGCTTTACTCTCCTTACAGTTCAGCGATTATATCAATAATGTTTTATTTTCTTATAAATGAACTTGTGCAAAGAGCGGGTACTTCAGCCGGTATTACTTTTAATGTATCAGTGCTGCACAGAGTATTTTATAACTAATTAATTAATACTAAATTAAGAACAAGTTTAATAATTATTAGCTACTTCCATGGGCTTGTCTTACAGAGCAAAGTTTTTCAAAAGAATGCTTATGATTAGAAATTGACCCTCTGAGTTCTTTTTCTATATTTAGCTTATATCTATATTTTGTCTTCTAAGCAACTACTGCATTTTGCAATATGTTCCAATTGAAAAATTAGAGAAAGGAAAAATAACATAATACTTATCCTATTATTTTTTATTTTTTGCTTAATAACATATACAAAATTTAATTAATGAATTTGTACGGATTATAATAAAAATTGTTGTTTTAGCGTCAAAGTGCATTATTATTGCATTCAGTACATTATTAATGTTTAAGGGAGGCGCCAGTATATGGAAAGTTTGAGAAGCACTGATTTAAATTTAGATTTTGCAGTCATTAAGTTGGTATTATTCTCACTCAAGAGCAGAGATTCACAATTTTTTTCCCAGAAGGAACCCTTTTAAGAAAAAATAATATTTTTCCTACACTCCCCCTCCTTACATTTTCCAGTAATATTCAAAATATAATATAATTGTGATGCTAATATAATTGCACACAAAATCCTTAAAGAAAGATAACAGTTTAACTTAGAATATTAACAGAACATTAGGGAAAAAGTAGTTTATAAGACTCCTGTCTTATTTTTTAAAATACTATTTTCTTTATGCTTTTAAAATATAAACAAGATTTAAGAAACACAGATTGAGATTGCTTAATAATTCAATTTTGAATAATATTGTAGTTGTACTTTATGCATTGATGAAATTTTTTTAAATATTTTTTTTGGATAGGAATTCCTTGTAATCACTATAACATATCAGAGATACAAATATACATTTACTAAACACTTTTCCAATTTTATTAAATTTTGTGTAATTTTAAAATAATTTTTTAAAAAAAAATTCAAAGCGATGAGATTGTGTTTTAAGCTTTTCCGTACTACTTTTTATATTAGATGTAAAATTATAGCTAATTATAATCGTAAATCACCACGTTCTGTAATATTCATTCGATTTCTAGTTTTTCTTAAGGTGTACCCCCACCCATGTGATGGGTTCAAATATCAACAAAAATTTTTGTTCATAAATTGCTTGCTTAACGTGTCTAGAATAAGATGGGAAAGGGATTTTTTTAAAATTCGAAGTCGTTATAAAGAAGAAGGTGTTAGAAGAGCAGCTGTTCGTAGCGCTAAGTTAAGATTTTCATTGAGTTAGTTCTGTTAATGAACAGCGCCCTCTAGCTGCTTGAAAAATAAACTTCAGTGTGTGTGTAACAATAACTCCGAGAGGTAGTGTACGGAGTAGAGAAATTAAAAGAGATCACAGTCCACTACTAGTGTTGTTTATTGTGTTGAGTCAAAACATGGTCAGTACGAGCCAAAGTTAAGCGATCTTATGGATATGTGTATTTGTGAAACCGTTGGATTATCAAAATTCACAGAGAAAAAAAGTGATGGCCAAAGTGTGAATAGAGACCGATTGCGAAACCGAAACTCTAGCTAGCGGCGTGAAACAGCGATCTGAGGAGGTAGGTGCAATTAATTGATCCTTCTATTAGTGGCCTTAATTCATAAATATGTCTTTAAATAAATTAAAGAAAGACAAGTTAAAAATCGCTGCAGATGAGTTAAATTTAACTGTACCAGAAGGAGCAAAAATCGCTGGCTTAAAAAGTTTAATTGTAAATAGTGACGTTTACCAAAAGGATAAAGAGTTAGTTCAATCCGCAATCGATTATGCTTTGGCGGAAATTAAAAATAAGAGATTGGATAGTGAAACTAAATTAGAATTTGAACGAATTAAATTAGCGCAATTGCAAAAACAATTAGAGCTTGCAAATATCCAGAAGAATTTACTTCAAAATTCCGATATTCGAAACCAGAGTGTTCTTGAAACTGCCGCCAATATTAATGTTGAGACTTTGTTAAAGTCCGTGAAAACTTTAACAATACCCCGTACCTTCAAGAGTGGAGTCATATAATTTATTTTTCCAGTCGCTTGAATAAGTATTGAAAATAAAAGAGGTTCCCGAACAATTTAAAGGCGAAATTCTTTTAAATATTCTAGGTGAAAGAGTTAATAATTTACTAGTTCATGTTTCCGAAGAAGAATTAAATAATTATAGTAAGCTTAAAGATGTAGTATTAAAAGAATTCCCCCCCACACCACAAGAATGCTATAATAGATTTCAGAAAGCGCAAAAAATAAGTTCAGAGAGTTATGTACAATTTGCATCACGATTATGCGCGACATTTGAGTATTATTGTCAGCTGCGCAATGTGAATGATTTTAAATCATTGTGTGAGTTAATTGTATCGGATAAGATAATGAACACACTCGATAGAGAATTAATGTCTCACATGAGCATAAAACAGGGAGAGAAATATTTTAAACCACATGAGTTAGGGCGTGAGTGCGATATATATTTGTCATCGAAAGGCAAAATTAAAAATGAGATATTTTCTAAGCTCTTTTGTGAAAATGCCAAGCGTTTTAGTTATAATAAACAAAACAAATTTAATGCTAAAATACCACGAGATGCATCGAATGTATTTTTAACAGAGTTAAAAAATTATAAATGTGTATTGTGTAAAAATAATAAAGTTCATACTTTACAATTTTGTCCACAATTTAAAATGTTTTCGGTAAAAGAAAGAGTAGAATTTGTTAAAAATAATAGACTTTGTTTTAAATGTTTTTCACCTCAATGCAGCGTTAGAAGATGTCGATCAAAAAATTGTTTCTGCTCTAAGCCGCATAATAAATTATTACATTATCCCAGAGAAATGAAAAATAATTCTTTCTTACCGCTGGAGACGACGACAGAGGTTAACCAGGATGGACCACAATTCGCCTTGAGTGTAAATGCTGAATCTTTCGTTCCGAAAGTAGACAAAACACAAATCGTGGCAACGGCATGTTTTAAAAACAAATGCTTTTTGAGTACTGCTTTAATTCTTCTGAAAGATAAATATTCAGAATGGCAGACATTTAGGGCCTTGTTAGACTCGGGAAGTGAAATATGTCTAATTTCAAATGAGTGCGCGAATAAATTACAACTTAAGACCGAAAGAATAAATACATTAATCTCGTGTTTTAAATGATGCCTCTATGGTTGTCAATGGGTGTGTTAAAGTGACGATTTCTAATCAAAATAAATCTTTCGAAAAAGGGAGTTGGATATGCTCGTAGTTAAAAAAATCACTGATTTTATTCCGCAGAAAGCGTTAGAGATAAATTCTGATTTTTCTACTTTTGTGGAATTAGCGGATTCTAATTTTAATGTTCCCGGCAAAATTGATTTATTATTAGGTGCAAATATATTTTATGAGTTATTGAAACTGGAAAGAATTAAAATAAAAGATTCGCAATTACTGTTAGTCAACAGCGTATTTGGTTATATAGTAACGGGTAATTTAGATTCAATAACTGAAACTAAGGTTCACTGCGGTTTGATTCGTGATGAGGACTTGAATAAAACTTTAGAAAAATTTTGAAAAGTAGAGGAGGTAGAGGAACCAATAGTTAAAAATAAAGAAAGGCTAATTTGTGAGGAACATTACGCGAATACCCATTTTAGAACTAAGGAAGGTAAATATGTAATATCTATGTCCTTAAAAAAGAACCCTCGTGTTTGGGTAATTCGAAAGACATAGCCCTCAAACGACTTGGATCGCTGTGGAATCGCTTAGCTAGAGATGAAAATTACTTAAATTTTTATCGTGAATTTTTAAGAGATTATGAAGGACTGGGTCACATGAAGGAAGTGACTAACGAAACTGAACCCGAAATCACATATTACGCTACCCATCATGGAATTTATCGTCCAGAAAAGTCCACAACAAAACTTAGAGTTGTCTTTAACTGTTCTTCGTTAACTGATAATGGAATATCTTTAAATGAAATTCAATATAATGGAGGAGTGATACAAGAGAACTCATATGCGCAAATGCTCAGGTTCAGAACTTACACGTATGCATTTACAGCAGACATTAAAATGATGTATCGAACTATATTAATTAACCCTAAACAGCGTAATCTGCAGAGAATCGTTTGGTGTGAAAGTGAACATGAATTACCCAAAATTTACGAACTTTCGATTGTTACCTATGGCACTGTAAGTGCACCTTACTTAGCACAGAGAGCTTTAACCCAATTGTCGATGGATGAAGAGGCTAACTTCCCTATAGCAGCTTCCGTTTTACGGAACAACTTATATATGAACGATGTCCTTTGTGGTGCTGCAACGTTAGAGGAGGCAATTGTTCTCAGACAACAATTAAAAGGAATTTTGAATAGTGCTGGAATTGAGTTGCATAAGCTTTGCACCAATCACGAGAAATTGTCACCAGATCCCGAACAGAATTACAGTTTTGCAACTTTAACACAGACGAAAACGTTAGGAGTGTCGTGGTAGACGAACCTAGATTGCTTTTTGATTAAAGTGAAAGTCTGTTTGGACAGTTCTTATACTAAAAGAGACGTCTTGTCTACTATTGCCAAGATCTTTGATCCTGTTGGACTGATGGCACCAGTAATTTCCAAAGCAAAGATTTTCCTCCAGCGTTTGTGGAGAAGCAAATTGGAATGGAATGACCTTCTGCCAGCTGAAGAATATCGAGAATGGCAACAATTCCTAGTATCCTTAGAGAATATCAACAATATAGAGATACCAAGGCGTATTCTTGTCGCTTTTCCGGAAGTTATTGAGATCCATGGCTTTGCTGATGCCTCAGAGCGGTGCAGCAGTTTACTGCAAATCTAAAAATTTGAACAGTGAAACTTTAGTTCAGTTAATCACAAGCAAATCGAGAGTAGAGCCTATTAAAAGCCTGACAATTCTTAGACTTGAATTGTGTGCTGCAGTGCTATTGGCAAAACTTGTGAAAAGAGTTGTAGCTGCTTTACAACTAGAATCTGCTGAATTATATCGTTGGTCAGATTCAATGATCGTCTTGACGTGGCTTCGAAAGGAACCGATGGACTTAAAGACCTTTGTTCAAAATAGGGTTGCCAAGATACAAGAACTCTATAATCAGTTATGGAGACACGTACCATCTGATCAAAATCCTGCAGACTTAGTCTCCCGAGGAGTCGATCCTGATAAACTTTTGCAACAAAACTTATGGTTTAATGGACCAACATTTCTTTCAGGTGATGACTATCCAAATCGAACTATAAACTGTAGAGAGAAACTAGATGAATATAATTCAGAACTGAAAAACTGTGTTAATGAAAAAATTGAAAACTATCAATCGGTGCTTAATATTCATGTTAATGATTTTTTAAAAGACCTTCTTAATCTAAGCAATAATTATATAACTATTTTACGTGTATTAAGTTTTATTTTCAGGTTCGTGGAAAATTTAAAAGATATAAATAGAGTAGCTGGTCCACTCACAACAAAAGAATTTGAGAAAGCTGAAACCTTTCTAGTAAAAAAAATGCAAGAGCAAGAATTTTCCAGTGATATTAACCATCTTAAAAGTAAAGAGAGTAATCTCAAAAGGTGGCAAAAAATAACTAAGATAGTTCAATTAATGTGGAAATTTTGAAGTCGTAATTACTTGAATCAATTACAACAGAGGGGGAAATGGATGTTTGAAAAAAACAACGTTAAAATTGGAGACTTGGTTTTAATAATTGAAGAAAATTTACCAACCTATAAATGGGCATGAGGTAGAATCGTAGAATTGTATTATGGCGAAGATAAAAAAAAAGTCAGTGTTGTTAAAATTAAAACTCAGTATAGTACATGTAAAAGAGCCATATCAAAAATTTGTGTTTTACCAATGGAAGATCCTGAAATATAACTTGAATTTTTCATTTAGTGTACCATTGGTGGTGTGAAAATTTGGCTCATTGTTAGTAAAGTGATTTTGTATTTGTATAAAAAAAAATAGCATTTATATAATGATTTATGTAATTGTATTTCTTGAGAATTGTCAAGTGTTGAATGTGTAAAGTGTTCTAGATGTAACAAATATGAAGGTTAATTTATTAACAATGATTGCATGGTTAAACCAGTGCAATGTGGGGCGGTATGTTAGTTCTGTTAATGAACAGCGCCCTCTAGCTTCTTGTAAAATAAACTTCATTGTGTGTGTAACAATAACTCCGAGAGGTAGTGTACGGAGTAGAGAAATTAAAAGAGATCACAGTCCACTACTAGTGTTGTTTATTGTGTTGAGTCAAAACACATTGTTTTACTCGGACTTGAAACTTAAACAGCGTTTTTCTCAAAACTGTGTTTTTCAAACTTCCCCCAACATATCTTAAGAACGGTTTGTGACCGAAGGATTTCAAATTTATTGTTTAGACTCAGCACATATATACGCACCAAATGAACCACGATCATTACAAAATTCAAAATATTTCTATTTTTTTAAACAAAAACATAACAAAAACCCCATGAAATTCAAAACTTTTTCTTCAGAGGTCTACGAAAAATACAATTTTTGATGTTTTCAATTGAGTACAGTTTATTCTGTGCATTTAAGCTTATTGATTAAATCATCATAATTTTTTATTTTATTTCAGATAAACCAATCAGCGGGAATCGTGGGGGAAGTGAGCGTCCATTTTTTCGAGGCGGGTGTGTTCAGAGCTCTATAACTTATGTTCTATTGAATATTCTTGGCTAAACATTTATATACATACACTTAAAATGCATATAAATGATGAAAAACTTAACGCTCTATCTTTTTGCTTTTCGTCCAAATAAATTCCCTAAGAATGCTTAAAAAATAGGCTGTCACATGAATAAACTCCCTTTATTATAAATTATTAACATGATTAAACCTACTTCAGCCAGGTAAGTTTTCAAATGCATTCCTAACTCCAAGACGGCGCGTTTAAACTTTCCAAATCCTTATAACGGGCATTGATAACACTTTTTAATTGTTTTAAGTGGTCAGAGTAGATTTGAAGGTCATCGATCTTAATTTGTCTTTTTCAATATATGCTGCCTTATATATTCAAAATATCGAAAATTATTTCGATTTAAAGTGGTCTAAAAACCCCGAGGGTGAATATACAAAAGCAACATGGCATTCCTTTCAGATGCATGGCTTACTACTCCTTGTGCAAATCTATATTATATCAATGCATATATTTAAATGGATATTGACTTATTGTAGTAAGTCAATATTCATTTAAATATATGCATAATTAATTAAATAATCCATAATTAATTAAAGTAAATAAAATTTAAAACAGAAAAAATTGCCATCGACCACTGAAATACTTTGAATTTCCATAAGCCACCAAGGGATATATATACCTGGATCCAAATGGGAATTTCTGCTCTAGAACAACATATTAGATTATTGGCAACATACTTGGTAATTGTAAGTCGAGATCAGATAACGAGAATGATATTGGAGTCTACAGCTTTCTTGAATGCTCAATGAAATTATTTTGAACATAGAATTTTAGCTTTATTTACCACAATTCCATTCGACTTTCTTTTTTTTTTACCTGAAGCAGAAATTCCAGTAAGCAAAAGTTATATATCCAAGGAATTGTAAGTGTCCCAAACCCCACAATTCAGAGTATACCAATATTTTTTATTAAATCTATACAATATTTTTTGGTGATATTTCGTAAAACTTTTTTTTCAAAGTTATTGAACGGACTTGAAAATTACGAATTTTTCTAAAATATTTCAGAAAAGGGAATAACTTTTTAAAAGAGTTACACTAATCATTTTATTATTTTTATTAATTTTTCTTATTAAACAATTTTAAAAAAGGGATTTCGATGCAATTTCGTATTAACATAAATCACTGCAAATTCTTTTGAGTAGGTTTCTGCTTTTATTAAAATTTGTATTTTTATAATTAATCACTGTAGAAAATTCGGAATGTTTCTTTCTTTTTACTCATTGAAAAAAAATTTAATTACCACTCTAAATCTTTAATAAATTAAATGATTGGGGATTAAAATTATGAAGTAACCGAAATTGATCCTTAAACAGAAAAAGCGGACTATATATCGAAACAGCGAAAAGAGCTATTTCTCGCACATTTCTTGTACTTAACGATAGGGAAATGCAATAAAAGAAGGGGCACAGAAACTGTGTTGCTATTGTTGACAGTTAAGTGCAAATGAAACTGGACCCTTCCTATTTTCAAGGTCACAGAAGCATCGTTATCTTTAGTTTTGAAGAAAAGTAGCAGGAGATTGGTGGGTATTTGCGCTTGGGGAACAAACAAAACCCATCCCTATACTAGTGTAAAAGGGGATGTTTCTAACACTGTAGTCATTTTCTTTCATCATGACTTCTCAGCACATATTCATCAGAGAATGGAATAAAATAAACGCAGTCTTGGAAAAATAAAAAAAAGAAAGAGAAATTCCCCCACCCCTCCGTTTCAGGAATGAAGAAACTACTCGTATTGTTGGAGCCAGTAGCACATACAGGAATTTTTCAAGGGAGGAGGAGGGTGGGTTCCGTGGTCGAAAGTTCACCATTCTTGTATCATGTTCCTTTTGATTTTGTCGATTTTCGGGAACAAAACTAATTACTGAATAAATGATTGGCATTAATTAATAAAATTAATCATTAATAACAAATAATTAAATTTTGCGTACTATATAATCAATTGCAAAATATACTTAGAATTATAATCAATTACAAAAAAAAATCAAGGGCTTTGGGGGGTCCAGACCCCCTCTTGTGTGCGCCACTGGTTGAAGCATATATATATATATATATATATATATATATATATATATATATATATATATATATATATATATGCCCGTACCTTTCGTCTAATATATATTTTCCTTTTTTTTCTCAATATGCTGTCATCTCTACTTCAAATTTAAGATCTTATTCACTTCGTTATTTTCCTACTTAATGAACTAATTTCAAGCACTTCACATTTTTTGATTACATAATTCATATGAAAAAGTATCTTCAGGATAATTAAATATTTCCGATGAGCAGGGCGTATTACTGCTTATATTTTACAATGATTAATTCTTTAAAAAGCAATTTTCACAGTTCTGCACACCAAATTTATTAACAATAAGTAGTTTACAATACGAAGAAAAATAGAAGCATATTAACATTGTGACATCTTCAATGGGAGTGAAACCCCATCTTCCAAGTCACAATAGGTTTTATGGTTTTACCAGCTGATCAAGGACAAGTGCCTCACCCATCGATTGTCCCTGAATGTTTTACGATCAACCAGCTGTGGAATGACCGGTGCACGTGGCCATGGGGCCATTGTTTATTGTCTGAACTCAGGGAGTGAAGTTTGCAGACGGGTCGGCATAATAGACTTAAGAGTTCGGCGCCCCATTGACAATAGGCGAAGCCTATCTTAAAAATAACCATGTTGTCTTTTTCTAGTGTTATATGAAAGGGAATACTAGAAACAGGTGGCGTGATGGGCCAGTGTGCCCAGCTGAGGAAAAGGAACTACGGCGCCTTGGACCAGACAGCTCGGGTGTGTTTTGCGCCAATAGGACGAGGGAGGTCAAGAGAGACTTTGGTCCTGCGAATAAGAAGGAGCGAGGGGCGTGTTGTGAACACACCCCTGTTGTTTTATTTTAAATGTTTTACATCCAGTTAATTTTTAAATATTACAGAAGTACTCATATTAAATTAATATTTTTCTAAAAAGGGCAATGGTATAATTCTGTACAGCATCTTAAAATTCCAGGATAGGAGATTAGAGTCCGGAAGGACTAAGAGCTCCAACAGTCATCCCAACGACACCCCTGTTGTTTAAAAAGGGTTGTTTTTGAGGACAAGGAAGGGAAAAGACCGGAAAAAAACCTAGAGAGAGAGAGTAAGAGAGAAGAGACCCGGAGAGAGAGAGAAAGAGAAAAAGACCGGAGAAAAGAAAAAATCCCCGAGAGAGTGAAAAAGACGATGAACGCCGGTGGCGTTGAGCATGAGTATATGAACTGACCACACCGGCTTGGCATTTAATCTGGCTTTATATTACTTCATTTACAAATTGTTAGCAAATAAAGTTTGCTTTTATTTGTATATTAAGCTGTAAAGATTTGTTTATTGATGGATAGCTACTCACGACGTTACAACATGTTATAGTTACGCTAAATCCAATTCAAAAAGTATTCCTAATTAAAACGTTAGCCTTATAGTCTAAATTTTGATATCTCTCTTCAAAAAAATAATTTCTTTCTTTTTTCAGTATACAAAACTTATTTCTATTTATTTCACATACCTTACATTATTCACTTCCGTAAGCCAAAAATCATATATTTCTAGCATCAACGGTAAAAATTCATTTTATTGTGATATAATGGTATGAAATTTATCATTAGCCTATTATATTATAAAAGATGGAATAGGGAAAATATATGAACCTTAACATTTTGACTAAGAACTGATACCGAACAAAAAGTATAACATATTTTTATTCGAATTGTTATCAGACTCCCATATTAGTAAACAAATATGTTATCTATTAGCCTAGTTTAGAATGCTGTGATATAGGGTTCAAGGTCTCCGGCATATCTTATCTCTGATAACACGTTAAATGAATGCTGGAATGTTACGATAAAGGGATAATTTTCTCCAACACACACACATTTTACTAAGAATCAATGCATAAATACATTTAATCAAGTTCGAATTTTTTTAAATGGGTTAAACTTATTCTTCTTTTCCCAATTATATCTCTTCAAAAGTATTATTGCTTCTGTTATATTTTAAATAAAGAGCATCGAATTGTTGACTAATTCTGATTAATGGTGAATACACCAAGAAAAATTTTACTTCTTGTTAGTAAAATTTATTTTATAAACAAGTTTGAATTTCTTCAACAATTCTTTTTTCCAGCAAAATAAACTACGAAATTTTTCCCCCAGAGAATCAGAATATGTTCTTTGTATATATACATAAATCTAGCCTTTCCATACATATTTTATCACTTGCATTTAACGTTGGAACGTATGTAAAATGTGTGTCCAAATAGCTCATGGTATGCATTATTTAGAAACCGTTCTTACTACTAAACAAAACAAAAAAACTAATTGTTGATGATTTGTGTTCGAATTTTCCGGTCGATCTTTATTCTGGTTTCTTACACTTGCGTTATTCAATCGGTTGGATTCAATTATTTAATATAGAAATATTAAAGGAGGGAATATTTCTATCGTTGTCACAGAGAGAAATAGTGTGTTCCTTAAAATGCTTCAATTTTATAGCGCTATCAGATGTCTTTTTTAAAACAAAAATTAAAATATCTGAAAAAAAAATTCTTTTTTTTAACAATATATTTTTCATTACTCCCCCTCAATTAAAGCTGAGTTAAGCAAACATTCGAAAATTATATAAATTATAATCTGGATTTATTCTTCATAATTTCCACTATGACTAACCTGATAGCATTCCACTTGTAATATTCCACTCCATCCACGTTGTAATATTTAATTGCTTTTATTTCCCACTTTTCTGTTCACTGAAAATTATATATATTAATGTAAAACACTTATTCCAGTGAATGGCATTAAACTTATATATTATATGCTGTACATTACACTAAAAGATGTAAAAAGAAATTATTCTTTTAAAAGAGGTATATGTTGGAAAATATTTGGAAACCCCTGAGCTCTACTGATTACTTTTTGAAAGATGTTTTTGTCAGAAAGATTGTACAGTCGGTTAAGGTCTTTCAAATAGGGTTATTCTAACCAAGTGACCAACACGTTATCTCTTTATTTTGGTTTCATGACATTCCGTACCATCCATCACTGGTCAAGGGGGAAAGAACAATGCCTTCGAAAATTTCTACCACATGGTGTACTTTTTCTTGTAAAACTACATACCTCATGGGAAATAACAGCCCTCTCTGTGTATGTCTCGGAATATTTTCTGACATTCTACATTTTATTCAACATAACTTGAAAGACTGTCTGGTGTTATGAAACCTTAAAAAGTGAAATTCGAAAAGAGTTTTTATCCATGCATCATGATTTTTGTTAAGGGTTACTTTTTCTCTCATGAATCTCATGGGACTGTTCTGACACGACATTAACTGAGAGAAATCTAAAAGCACCAAATGTTTTTAAACTATTATGCTATGTTAGAGCTGATAAATTAATGGAAAAAACCGTATACTGAATTTAAATATGCTCAGCTATAGAAAGAGAGATTTTTAAATATATTTCATTTTCACACAGACACATTTTACCAATAAAATTAATTTCACAGAAGAAATAAAAAGATTCTTTAAGCAAAATGTATTCTTAAAATTTCATTCGTAATTAAATGAAATTTTTCCATCTTTTAAAAGGAAATATACCTTCCATTAACACTCAAGCTCTGTTCTATTTTTATCTTATGAAGATTGATGGATTTTGTATTATCATAACGAATAGAAGTAATACGAAGCGTATTGACAACAGGCCTCGTAGTTGTGAACTACGTTTAAGTGATTAGGAATTTATCTGAGTTGTTACTGTGTAAGCTTTCACGTCAATTAATTTTTTTAAACCTTGATAAATTTAACGTGATTTTGTCTCGCAATACGTTCAGTGTTTGACTATCAGATTCAAACTTGTAACTCGATTACAACAACGCTGAAAGTGAGTTCACGCTTATAAACACCAAGAGAACTGGCGTAGATCAAACATTTTAAAAAAGTCCATTTCAAACAATACTTATCTGAAGAATTTGTTTTTGATTTCTTCGGTAATTGTTTTAATTCCTTGAATCGAATAATCATATTCGAAGCAAAAGAAAGGTTAAGCAGCCATTTCTACCTTTTTATTTTAGACAGTTGAATTGTTGCTAAATCCGTGCAATTAATTGTATTCCTTCTACACTACAAAACAACGATTTACGCGGTTAAAGTTAGGATACAGCTGAGATTTTGAAGTTATAGTGCTTCCATCTTAGAATGCATAAACTGCAAACTCACTTTATTGTGACCTATTTAGGAAACTTTGTGACAAATATTTGTACCCAAAATCTCGCAACAGCGCTAACATGTAGGTGATATGTACAGTATTAAACTCTCCACCGTGCTACCACTTAAAGGAATAAAATTACTCACATAGTAGAAGAATTCACCCACTAAGTGTCTTCGTGTAGGTATATATATATATATAGTCCCAATTTATAAATGTTCTCTTCCGTTTTCAGCCATATAACTTTCTATTCTCTCTGTATTGAGATCAATTGGACTAATTATTATTTTTTAGCAAATTTCTAACCCTGCATACTCAAAGTTATACGATTGATAGACCACAGCTAATTGCAAACATGATTAGAGAATCCACAAATGAAATTTTAGAATTGTTGTACTTCCTTTGAAACACATATCGTAAATAGCGATAAGAAATTTATTAGAGGAACCAAATACAAGTGCTTTTACTTCAGCATTATTGAGTAAATAAGTGGTTCCTGCAAATTATAGCTGTTTCCTTAAAAAATATTTTTTATCTCAAATAGTTTTTCCGAAAATATTGCTTGACTTTAAAGTAACATTCGTTGTAAAATTGATAAAATTCAATGCAGCATTTAAAATGTCTTAGCAATTATTTGATTTCTAACAAAATATTTTCAGCTTTCAAATAAAAATAAGCTTACCAGGAAAATTAAATTTACTTACAATTAATCCTATATTAATTTTTAATGATTTTTTTTGAAGAAAATTGTGTCTTTTGATATGGATATACTTAAATATACCCACAGTTAAAAAATATTTTTATGTGAAAAACCTCTACAAAATATTGAATAAAAAGTGATTTTTTTTTTTTTTTTTTGTATTTGTACATGGGGTAAAAACTGATATTACCTGGGTTTTTATTTCAAAACTATGTAAAAACACTTGTTCGAATAACATTATCAAATACTTTCAGTTTTGTCGTTAATGTTACACATTCTTAATATGAAAATTAATCAATAACGTATAAATTATGTTAAAGAAAAATATGTTTAGTTTCGTATATTTATAGAACTTTATACTAAAAATTTCTTTTTTTTATGAAGAAAAATATTACGGAAAGGTAAAAGGGGACCCTGATAACAAAGTTAAAGAAACATGAGTTATAAAACTTTTGTAAATTTAAGAGTGAATTATTGGAGGGGAGCAGTTGATTTTTAAAATGTTTGTAGCAGATTTGAATTGTCGGTCGAGCGTGATTAAACACTAAGTCTACGTAGTCAGAAGATCATTTTCATCAAACGTGTTGGGAGATATCTTTTATTTCTGCTTATGTGCAATGGGGAGAATTCAATGAAATTTATTTACATGCAAAAAAAAAGAAGAGTTTTTTTTTTTGTAGTTCTCTTTAACATGTTTTTAAATTATATATGTTCATTGGTCATGAAATACATTCTTAATCGCACAGTTATATTTTTTTTAAATTTTAATTAATCAAAAAGAATTATTTAGAATATTATTCTTATGATTCAGAAATGATTATTGAATGGTTTTAAAATAGGCTTTTTCCTCGTTATTTTCCAAACTATACACATAATTCAATGATAAATTTAAGAAAAAAAACCTTAATATAATATATAATTTTTTGTCAACTTGTTTGTCAACAAAGTTTTTCAACATGAAAAATACTTTCAACTGTTTCACATTACCTAAAAATAGTGAAAAATCTCACAACAAAATTTTAAATTATTTCCAAGAAATATAAATGTTAAAAAGAATTCTTTCAAAAATAGAGAAACATAGATATACTCCAAGCTATGTTAATAACGATTTTAAAATCATACAAAATTTCAGTCTTTTAAGAAAAGCTGTATTTATAAATGATGAAGTAATAAAATGATTTGAAGTAAAAATTAAGTTTGTTATTAAACTCACACAAAAGTCTAGAGATATACATGAAAAATCTTTACTAAGAATACAATACATGGATGTCACATTAAAAACATAATAGTGTATTGAAATAAATCTTTATCATGTAAATATTACAAAAAAATTATTAATATTCTATTTGAGTCACAAAAAATTATTTTAGGCAAAATGAAGTTTATATGTTCGATCTATTAGATCCTATGATTTTTTTCCCTTCAAATTTTAATAAAAAAATCATTTATACACCTATTTCTGAGATCATCAATTTTGGAACAATTAGTACTTACAATTGAAACATTTTACTCTTCTTTCATATCTTTCAGAAATAAACTGTATTGCATATACCAGGTAGTTGTGGCATTTAGATCCACAACATTTGCAAAATGTTTTCTTTTTGCATCTGCTACAACGGGAAGGGAATAAGACACTTTCGATCTCTCGCAAAGTCTTGAATTTACTCTCCCTGTTATTTATCGATGAATAACAGTCTTGAAATCTTTTGATCTCTGCGTCTTCCAATGAAAAATGAACATCTGTAGCATTAACGCAGTTTTCAACAAGATTTATACATTTTACGCCAACGGTGGTGTTACGCAAGTCACGCAGAGTCGAGTCCTCCATAAATTTTTTGCGAAATTGATCACAAAATTTCTGTAAATTCTTGTGACCTTCTTCGGAATTAAAAATCTTCCAAAAAAATCTTCTGTATAAGACATTGAAGCAGAATTCGCCGATGTACAGAATTTGGAAACATTCCTCGTTCTGAGCCTCACATAAAATTAAATGACTTAGGAAAGCAGATACTAAAATGAAATTGGAGTATTTTGGTTCGACACATAACAATTCACAACGAGAGAGAAGAAATTTCGAGTAATCAAGTTCACTATATTTTGTGGTGTAAAGATCGAGAATTTCATCAAACTTATCCTCAAAAATGCATCCAATGATATGAACCACATCGGTTACATAAGAAAGTTCATGGTAGAACAAACCCCCAATAAAGCTCAATTTCGGGGAAGTATTATAAAGTGCATAACTGTTTAACAATATGTACCTTGATAATTTAGAATATTTGAGCAGTGCTCCTGCCGATTCATTGACTCCTTCCGCTAGCTCATTTGAATTCAATTCCTTTATACTTTTCATATTGCAAGAAACTATGAGAGAGCGTAAAATAGATCTCTAGCTAAATCGTACCACTTTCACCGCTACCGAAGATAAAGTGAAAATGATTTGCCCTCTGTTGCACATTATGGTTAAAATGCATAAAACGATAAGCGCTCCCTCTGTAGGGAAAGGAAAAAGGACAAAGACGAAGCCTTCGGAGAAAGTTATATTGGGGGGAGGGAAGATGTTTGGAAATGTTCTTGACCTTGAGATCAGCTGATGAGGAGGGGAAACGCATGAATAGGATAGTTGTGGATTGTAGAAGGGGGAAGGCGTTTGGAATCTATTTTGGGCACTGATATTGGGGTTATTGTGGGGTGTATACTTTCTTAGTGTGGAAGATTTTCCACCAGAGAAGTCTCTTACGCAAGCGTAGAAAAAGCTTTTTTTTAGAATTCCACATCTCCCCCATTAATTTCTTACTATATTTTTCCTTTCATACTATTTTCATTTTAAAGCATTTAATTTTTTGAGTTTTCTATAACGCACTTAACTTTTACTTTTCAATGCACTTCTACTATTTCAAATTTTTAATATTTTAATGCATTACTAGGCTAAAGCAAAGCCAAAGCAATGCTTAACGCAAAGCCTAAAACAGGAGGTGAGGTTTCCTCATGGAAACAGGAACCCCACTAACCCATTCTACGTATAATTGTTATTTGATGTTGAGGCGCTAAGATTCATAGGTTTGATCCATATCAACAGATGGGTTCTGGACTAAAAGCACATTTTAAAGCATTTTTCCATTCTTGAAAGTTTAATTAATTAAAAACTAGGGGGAGGTACCTCCCTCTGTCCACCTAATGGTCAACCAACCCCCATTGTATAAATTATGCAACAATTCATACTCACGGCTCAAATTGTAAAGCTGTAATTTCCTTGTATTATGTAGTTCATACGGATTTTTATTCATAATTGGCTGTAAATTTTGTAATACATCGTCACGTTTAACTATTTTTGAACGTTCATATAAAACATCCCTATCAGAAGTGTAAATTTGTCCAAACTGTGTTTTTGCTCTGTTCTGTTGTAGACATGTAGTTTCTTTTGTTAACTTCACCTTAAGTAGAAATAAAGTTACAGCTTCACGAAACACTTTTTTTAATATGTAAAGAGAGATATTTGGAAGAATAATCGGTTTTTCCATTGAAATGGCTATTAGCTTATATTTTTACTATTAAAATCATTTCTTTTCAGTTCTGTTTCGCGATTTTTAATTTTTAAAGAGCAATATTTGTGTTTTTACATATAGTTAAAAACCATAGAAGTTTTTTCTATTTTCATTAATTTTTTTCTATTGAAAAATTGCCGGGTTCAAAAAATTCTTGTGTTACTAAAGGAAGAGATGGAATACTACTGAAAATTATATGATTGAAAACCAGCCTTTTGTCAGCCGATACTACAAAGAGACTTCAGAATTCAAGTATTCCGTATACAAGTATTGCATATACAGAGTGTTTTTTTTCCAGGTATAGAAGTTTAAGTTGGCATTACTTTCCAAGATGGCGACCGATTTAACGCTGTCAAGTGATTTATTCACATTTTGGTTTGGCAATTCATCATGAATAGACTCTCGCCTGAACAACGCTTTCAAATTGTGCAATTTTATTTCGAAAATAAGGGTCTGTTTTCATAAGCGAATTTTGTTTAGCGATGAAGCGCACTTGTGGTTGAATGGCTACGTCAACAAACAAAACTGCCGCATTTAGAGTGAAGCTAATCCACAAGTGTATGTCGAAACACCGTTATATCCAAAAAAACTGACTGTTTGGTGCGCTTTATGCGCTGGTGGAATCCTTCTTCAAAAACGATGAAGGCCACAGCGTTACAGTCAATGGTGATCGGTACAAAGCCATGATTATTAACTTTTTCATTCCTGAATTGAACAATCATGATGTCCAGGAGCTGTGGTTCCAACAAGACGGCGCAACATGTCACACAGCTCGTGCCACAATCCATTTATTGAAAGACACGTTTGGTGACCGCCTAATTTAACGTTTTGGACCTGTGAATTGGCCTCCAAGATCTTGTGATTTAACACCGCTAGACTATTTTCTGTGGGGCTATGTAAAGTCATTGGTCTATGCGGATAAGCCACAAACGCTTGACCATTTGGAAGACAACATTCGCCGTGTTATTGCCAATATTCGGCCACAAATGTTGGAAAAAGTCATCGAAAATTGGACGTCCAGATTGGACTACATCCGAGCCAGCCGTGGCAGTCCTATGCCAGAAATCATATTTAAAAAGTAATTACCGAAGATTATCTTTCGAATAAAAAAATTCATGTGAATCGAATAATACATCGTTGTTTTATTGCAATTTAAAGTTCTATACCTCTCAAAAAAACACCCTATACAACTAAATTTATCTATAGTATTACAAAATGCATTATAATACTACAGTAAAGTAAGTTAGTCATGTAATAAAAATCAAACTTTCTAAATTGCACCGACTTGAAACTAAGAAAAAATTAGATGTTATACACTGCTCAAAACAATTAAAGGATATTGTAAGCTTTATAGAAAATAAAGATATAAGCGAAATTTTTCTTGCCGAAAATGGAAGAAGAAAATCACAAATACAAATTTTTCTAATTTTCAAACTGTGGAGTATGCTAATTTTGAGTTCGACGTCAAAAACGTCGCTTCAGCGACAGCCAATAAAATTTGACTTTCAACTGAAATGAAGACAAGGATAATCGGCATTCAGTGACTGCTTTGTTTCGATGAGTACGATGTCTCAGCGAAGTCATTTAACCGATTCAGAAGCTTGGAGAGTTGTTGGTAGGTTAGAAGTAGGCCAAACTCAAGCCGAAGTAGCGCAAGCCATTGGAGTGTCAAAAAGTGGGATTTCCAGAATCTGCAACCATTTTTTGGAGACTGGAAATGCAGGCCGAAGACCAGGACAAGGTCGTAGAAGGGCGACAACGCCCAATGAAGATCTTTATTTAGTGTTAACGGCTCGGAGACACCGAAATATGAACGCTACTCTTCTCCAAAAACACCTTCGCTCGGCTACTGGCACCATGGTTTCAACTCAGACTGTCCAAAACTAGCTCCATGGTGTAAGTCTGTATGCTCGCCGACCGATGGTATGTGTTAGACTAACATCAAGGCATCGTCGCGACCGCAGGGAGTGGGCAACAGAGCATGTGAACTGGAGGAGAAATGAATGGAGCAATGTTCTTTTTTCTGACGAGTCCCGTTTTTCTGTTCATCCGGATAGTAGGCGTATTTTCATCTGGAGGGACCGTGGCAGTAGGAATAATCCTGCGTTCGTGCACGAAAGTGTCAGATTTGGTGGTTGGGGAGTCTTGGTGTATGATGACATCTCCATTGATGGGCGCACAGACATCTACATCATTTGAGATGGACCTCCGACTGCTAGTCGATATAGGGATGAGATTCTCAGACCTATTGTAGTCCCTTACGCTGCAGCAATCGGAGATGACTTCGTTTTTATGGACAATAACTGCAGGCCACATCGTGCTAACCTGGTGGAGGATTTCCTTTTCGTGGAAGGAATCGTACGAATGTAATGGCCAGCGTGTTCTCCAGACATGAATCAAATAGAGCACGTTTGGGACGCTCTATGAAGACGAGTTGCTGGCCGCCAGCCACCCCCACAAACTCTACAAGAACTGGAAAGAGCTCTTCTGGAAGAGTCGGACAGAATACCCCAACTCGTGATTAATAGCCTCATTGACTCCATGCCTCAAAGGTACTCAACGTTGCTGGCCATCCGTGGAAACCATACCCCTTACTGAAAATGATTTCCTTTGAAGAAAACACCTTTTCTTATTCTTTTTTTCTCATATGCACAAATTGTGTTTTTTTCCTTTTGTACACAAATGCGCAATAAAATGCAATTTTTCTGCCAAACATGTGTAATTTATTCTCATATAACCTACTATGTCTGTCGACCATGTATCAATCAGCTAAAAAGTTTCCCAGCCACAAGATCCACCTAAAACCACAATATCCTTTAATTATTTTGAGCAGTATATATACAAACCTGGGGGTTTCTATTTACAGTTTGTATCATTATTTTTTTAACTTTGGTGAAGATATTATGTTAAGATTAAGCTGAGTAATCTGTCATTGTAACAAATACTGTACATAATTTGGAAAATAACATGTTTTAAAATTACATCTGTAGAGGCGTTATTAGCTTTTGTTTTATGCCTTTACAAACTTTAACTGTGTTTTTCTCAGACTTTTTAATTTTGAGGATTTATTTCTCCCAAGGATTATTTCTGTAAACTTGTGGGTTCTTTTCTGATCGTGTTCGAATTGTGACAAGAAAAATAATTCCTATCAGGATTTTGTCCCACTGTTTATTCCACACCTTCTCTATGGGACATTTCTTAAAATCAAGAATATATTGAGATGCTACAAGATTACCATCCATCGTCCAGCCGTGTCTACTTTTCACGACTCCGGTAATCTTCACCACCTCTCTCTCTCTATCCCCGTTCCGACCTTTTCCTCCCCTGTCGTTGCCAGATCCTTCTCTCTATCTCGTGTCTCGTTCGACCTGTTGCCAGGTGCAGGCAGTAGATCCTTACACGCTCCACCTAAGAAAAAAATTTGCCCCTTGTGGCTGATTTTACCATTTCAGACAACAGGAACAGAAAATTCACTAACCGTTAAACAGAAAATTCACAAACAGAACACACAATAATTGCAACAGTCAAAAGTCTTGATGATTGTTCTAGTCAAAGTTCCTTAAAACAAACACATGAAATAGTATTAATAGTTCACCCAATTGAAATAAGTGACTATGTTCCCAGAAAGATCTAAACTGTAATGGGATTGCAAACAGATACATAAAAAACACATTATACAAAATAAAACAATACTAAAAATATACAACACAGTCCTTATCTTCATCAGGACCATGTTTACTTCATTAGCTCATGAATGAATGCTCAATGAGTTCACTAAATCTATATTAAGTACACAGTAAAAACTTTCCTACGGCTCTAATTTGCCTTTGGCCGGTATGATTTCCGACCCAACCCATCTCACCCATTCTAATACAAAGTTAATTCGCTTTACACGATTTTTCCAAATTTGCATCAGAAGGTCTATATCGACTATTCGAGATATAACAAACTGCTCTAACATTCTTAAAACCTGAGCCGTTAAATTACATCCATAAGAAGTGTATTCAATATTAAACCTCACTTTTTTAGTCATGTAAATTCCAAACGACATAACGCCGCGGCATAATTCTTCGTGAGAGAACGACAAAAATACCACTTCCACAAATCCAGTACCGTGACCCACGATGCTGCGCTATTCTTTTCTACAAAACCTTCCCCTTTTAACAAAAGGTAAATCTCGGTTCTCGAAAATATGTTTAACAAAACTTCACAGGTTTCCTTCGCACTGAGACTATACAACGGCACAGCCTCGCCCCACCTAGTGTGTTGATCAACCAGACATAAAATATATTTATGTCCCTTTGAGCTTGGCGGATCAATTGGACCTATCAGATCCATATTCACCACCTGAAATGGCAATTCAGGCCTTGCCACAGGTGTAATGGGTGATCGGTCTTTAATCCTAACCAATCGAGTGAGCTGACATTCTTTACATGACTCACAAAATTTCTTCACATCGGACCTTAGACCCTCCCAAAAGAAAGAATACTCGATTCGTTCAAGCGTCTTCTTGGGACCCATGTGACTACTGAACACGGAAGTATGCGCTAGTCTCAACACCTCCGTTCTTCTGCACTTCGGAATTACCAGTTGCCCAATACTCTCCCCAAGTATTTTATCTCTATGAAATAGATATCCATCTACTTCATAGTAGTTTCCTTTGCCTTCCTTAGCCTGCTTCCAAACCAATGCTAACTCGGCACAACACTCCTGTTCGGAACGAAAACTATCAGCCACCATGCTTCCTTTATCCATCTCAGCGGTCACCTCCTCATCCTTAGTACCCAATGTTCCCACTTCATTCCGACATGAAGTAATATTCCTTTGAGAATCCTCAATGTGCTCCTGTGCTTTCTCAGGCAGAATACCCGATGAAACCTCGGTTTCATCTACATTTCCTGAGTCAACCCTCAGGTCCCGAGAGCTTTGAGCCAGCGAATTCTCTTCACTCTGGGCTTCTCCCAACATATCCAAAACCTCTGGTGGAAGCAACATGTCTTCTACAAAAACTTCTGCCAAAGCACATAACACTTGCTGGTGCACCACATTAACCTGGCCACCAGTAGCAAGGCCAATTGGAACATATACTAAAGGACATTTAACCGCTGGACCTAAAATACCTTTCAAATAAATCGTGGAAGCTCCTTCAACCGATATTCTAGGAACTAAGTCTTTCTTGATAACAGTAATTTCCGTACCAGAATCCACTAAAACATGAACTAATTTTTAGTTTTTGCTGCTTTTCTGTCTCTAATCTTTCGGCTGTAATAACTTCCAATAAATCTTTTGCCTCTTCCTCCTTGTAATATTTACTAGAGGTTATTAAATCCCTTAAAACAATTTTAGACATAGATGTGGATCAGGTGACTCATTTAAGTCCCGCGCTAATTGAATTAAGTCAACTTTCTTACTTCTAATGAGAAATGCCATTTTTAATAAAGCTAAACCTAATGCCAAATTACCTTCTGACAAATTTAACAACAAACACTTAAATGACTTAGTACTATATATTTAACAAGCAAGAAAAATTCTACTCGTTTTTTCTAAGAGTACTCAAATTCCGGAAACACAATACGAAATATGTTTACAATAAAACTTATATGAGACACAGTTATTTGTTACTAATCAGAACGCAGAACCTTTTTCAAAATAAAAAAAAACACAATTAAAAACATACTTTAGCTACATTACCATAGAATTATTTCTCAAATCATAAATCTACTCTTAGTTTCTTTTTTTTTTTAATTAAAAGAAGAATCTTATGCAGGAAACAAAAAACCAATATACTCAGGAAATAAACTCAGATTGCATTAAACTATCAACTAACTAACAAATTGCAACACTTTTACTTAAAATGAAACACTATCATATAATATTAAAAAAAACCATGCCACATTCTGAGTCATAAATAACCTACAAAATTTCTTATTTACAACATTTTAACAGGAAGTCTACTTGAAATACATATACATCTTTTAATGGATATTTTTCACCGACTCAAACATACATTTTTCGTAACCATTATTTCAAGATAAATTAATCTAATTCTTTTTTTTTTTAAATTCTGCAAACTGAATTGTTATGCAAAACATTTTCTATACACAGATTTTAATTTTTGAGACAACTTCAATGTACACAAATTTTAATTTTTGAGACAACTTCAATGTACACAAATTTTAATTTTTGAGACAACTTCAAAACAGTAAAGAATGATGATGAAAAAAAATTATAGTTTAACACTATGTAGAATTCTAAATAAAATATTTCACAACATTTAAAATGATACCCTGTTATTTCCAGGTAAAATAAGTGCACAATAATCTTCTTATTTCATCTACACAATAATCCAACAACATAGAATATTGCAATAAACCAATGAAATTTTCTCTTTTCCAGATATATCTGCTTTTTCTATTTTATTTTTAAAAAAACAAATTTAATATGACTGCATCCCATTACTCTTTTAAATATTTACACAATATTTTAACTCAGGGGAACAATAGCCACTTACCTCGATATGAACGCTGTTTCTGTACTTGAACACTACTGGGATTTCCTTCGTTGTTTTCAGATCACGGCTCCATTCATCAGAAAATGAAGAAAAATACGACATCTGTTCGTTCATAGCCCAACTCGGCAGGTGATGGTAAAACTCCATATGAAGAAGGTCTTGTTTTTTTTTTCACATGAAACTGCTGCAGGGCAAATCCCGGGATGCACGTGGTCATCAACTTCAAGATACACTACAGGAATCTATTTCCCTGTTAAAAATTTCCTTTCAAACCGAATGTCCACTAGAACCCTGTTCACAATTATGTAGTACGAACACCGATCAATTTGAAATATTTTATTCATTTAACTTCTACTCCATTGCATCGCATTTCTGACACCAGTGTAAACTTGTGGGTTCTTTTCTTAATTTGGTTAAAAGAAAGCCATTTAGAATCAAAACTTGTTGTTCATCCCAGATGTTAATTAATTCACTACGAGAGGATACAAAGTATCTTTTAGATTTAGGTGTAAACGGGATGGGGCAGTCAAACCGTACTATGCCCGTTGTTTGGTTAGGAAGAGTGAACCGATACCCGTACCCTCGTATCAAATGTATAAAGTATGGGAATTTGAACCAGGTGACGCGAGCCGAGATTTATTTTTTTTTAAAAAAAAAGGGAAAAGTTTGGTAGAAAAGATCAACGCGGCATCGTGGGTGACTGTATTGGATTTGTGGAAGTGGTATTTTCGTCGTTCTCTAATGATGAATTATCCGAAGCACACCACATGCGTTATGACAGTTGGCATGTACATTATTAAAAAATCGAGGTTTAAGTTTCTTTGTGCTTATGATGGATGTAATTTAACGACTCTGATTTTGAGGTTGTTAGAGCAGATTGGTGTATCGCGAATGGTCGACATAGACATTCTGATACAAATTTGGAAAAACCGTGTAAAGAAAATAGACTTTGTGTTAAAATGGTTGAGTAGGGTTGGGTCGGAAGTCGGATCGACCAAAGGTAAATTAGAGACATGGGCAAGTTTGTTCCGTGTAGACATAATGTAGATTTAGAAAATTCATTGCATAAGCAACTGAGGCTTGTTAATTATATTCCCAATTAAAGTGTTTCCTCAATAACTAACGTAATGGAAGACAATACCATGAATTGGGAATAAATTGTTATAATGGTTGCGATAATGCTTGCTGAGAGCCATAATTTAATTAAATTTAAAAAGTCTTAGTTTAAACTTAATTTAAAAATTTTTGGTTTTTAATTTTTTTTTGCAAAGCTTGGAATTTATAAATGTTTATTTTGTTTATTTAATATCGTTGGAATAAGTAGATGGGAATGAGTAATTCTTAGGACTGTGTACGCTCACAGATGTTTAACACAATTGAATGAGCGATTGATGTGTTAGAATTATAGAAATATTATAATTTGAGTTAATTTCTTTAAAACCCTAAATTTTGCAGTGTGATGTAACTGTTTGAAATGGAAAAAATGGTCCAAGTTTCGGAATTTATGTGTTTTTTTTTTGTAAAGTGTAAGTTTTATAGAATTTTGGATTTATTTGTTTATTTTACTTGTGATTGTATGTGTTTCTTGGCTTGCTGTCCTGATCGGTCTCATTGATAAGACAACCCTTTGGTGTGAAATGTTGCGAACTGAACCAAACTGAGGCCAGAGCAGTCCTGTGAAATGGACCTTTTTCAGGGGGAAGGAGTTGTGACATCTTCGATAGGTGTGAATTCCCATCTTTCGATTCACAATAGGTTTCATGGTTTCACCAGCTGGTCAAGGACAAGAACGACACCCATCGATTGTCCCTGGATTTTTATGATCAACCAGCTGTGGAGTGACCAGTGCACGTGGCCATGGGTCCATTTTTTTGCTGTCTGAACTCAGGGAGTGGAGACAGAAGACGGGTCGCCATAATGGACTTAAAGAGTTCGGCGCCCCATTGACAATAGGCGAAGCCTATCTTAAAATAATCATGTTGTCTTATTCTAGTGTTGTATGAAGGGGATCCTAGAAGCAGGTGGCGTAATGGACAAGTGTGTCCAGATGTGGACAAGGAACTGTGGCGCCTTGGGCCAGACGGCTCGGGTGTGTTTTGGCGTGTTATGCGCCAATAGGACGAGGGGGGTCAAGAGAGACTTTAGTGACCTGCGAATAAGAAGAGGCGAGGGGCGTGTGGTGAACGCACCCCTGGTGTTTAAAAAGATTCTTTTTTAGGAGAAAAGGGACAGGAGGAAAAAGAGCTCGGAAATGACAAGTATCTGGTCGTTTTAGGAAGCGGAGAGGAGAATCCCAGAGTTTTACTCGGTGATGCTGACCAGGAATCCTAAACGCGAATGAGTAAAAACGCCTTGCGGACTGGACAGAGACAAGCTGTGGAGTGAGCGACTTC